>OY986435.1:154517393-155044893 GCA_963920525.1 Dichetophora obliterata | reverse complement strand
TAACTATTCTGATTTTTTCGTAAATGGAACAAATGTATTCGTACAATATACATTTGTTTTTGTACGAATACCGAATAAAATATTCGTAATATGTACTATTTTATGTCGATTCTACGAATCCTATTCGTAGCTGAAAACTACGAACAAAATTCGTAGAATGGACGCAGCTATTAGTAATATTTACACACAAATATTTAAATATTTTTGAGTGGTAGTTCGAATTAAATCAGCAGGCTTGAGTGAAAGAGATTTTACAATACGGGGGTAATGAAATTTAGAACAGAAGTAGATGGGACATCCTTTTAAAGCATGATGGTTAAAATGGGCGGGTTTGGACAAAGAGCAGTGGCACTGTTGATAAAATACTGTAGGTTAAAAATGGTTTCATAGTTTTGAAAATCGATATATGGATGGGTAGGAGCTTTTTAGCTCGTTCTGGGGAGTTAAATGTATTTGCATTTTTAATGACTTCAGATGCAGTTCTTTTTCCACATTTTTTTAAATTTAATTGAATTACAAAAGCTAGTTCTTCTGTACTAGAAGTAGAATCTAATTTTTTACTGATTTTGTTTGTTTTTTTCTCTTACCACAGTCTGTACAATTTTGGATAGTCTGTCACGTTAAGATAGCTCTAGGCTATGTTGTAGGTATGTCAATCCCGGAATTCCAAAATCCCGGGATCCCGATCTTTTTTAAGACCCGAATATCCCGATATTATTTGATTCAAATCCTGGGATTGTTGAAAACAAATTTTTTTAATAGCTAATAAAATTTGTCAAACTACTATCACTAATCTCCCCCTTTCAACGATCAACGATCGAACCAACAAACGTTGATGCAGAGTGGTGCTTCTCAACTACCGTATGTCTTATACTCAAATAATTATGGTTTAAGTTAGGGGATAACACCAGTAATGCTTAAACTTCTTAAAGATCGTATTTTGATCAAAAGAAGGAATAATTTTGCTGAGCTCTAAATAGAAAGGATGTTGAATCTATTTTTTACTTAAATGTAAAAGATAGGTTTTAGTAAAGATAGGTAAAGATAGGTTTAGTAAAGATAGGTTTTAGGTCAAAGTGGTTAAAATTAAGAAATATTTTAGAATATGTTTTCTAAAAATTTTTATTACATACACAAAATATTTCATTTGCATGTTTGTTTTACATCATCAGCGTCTCCAGATCGTCTGAAAATAAAATGCTTTCGAAAAAGACTCTTGAATGCACATCTTTTACTAAAATGTAAAATTAAGAAAATTACGAAGAGTGGGAAAAAACTGGAAAAAATTTACATTATTATTGCGTGTAAAACCTAGAAAAACTTTCCTAGAAAAAAAGATGTGTAGGATTACAATAAAAATAAAATACAAAAAAATTTTAATTGGTCGATTAGTTTGTTTGCAGTAGTGTAGCCAGTTTTGAAAAAGTACACGGTAAGAGATCTTGGAATAAATTTTAATACTTTTGGGCAAAATGGTATTAAAATTTAATTCTGGAAAAATATTTAAATTCATTTTTAGTACTTGAATTTAATTGTGAGCTTTAGATCAAGTAAGTTTTTATGAAAGCAACAACAACAGCAACTTTGACTCAATCATACATGACTTTAAAACAATAAGTTGATCACAGTTTAATCACTCAAAGACTAATGAAGAGGAAATGTAGCAATTTCCGCAACAGACTGCCTAGTCAGCTAAGTGATTGATTCTATATATAGTTGTTGTTGTTGTTGTTTTTGTCTTCTTAAAAACTAACTTTATATAAAGACCACAATTTAATTCATGTAATAATTTATTAAATCATAAATTAATTAGCTATTCATTTTTAATAAAAAAAGTATTGAAATTTAATGCTCAGTTTATATTAATTTTTAATTCTGATTTTGTATTAAAAATTAAGTATAATAGTAAATATAGTATCAAATTGATTCCAAAGGGTATACAAAATAGTTGTAGTATTTGAAATATATTAAAATTTATAACAAAATTGTATTGGTATATAATACAGCATGTCTTAAAAATTAAATCTAATATCACAATAGTATCGATTTGATTCCAAGGGTATAAATTATGGTTGTAGTATTTGAACTGTATTAAAATGTAAAACAAAGTATATTTAAAAATTTTTTAATCAATTAAGGAGTATTAAATTTAATACTTTTTGAATTAAAAATTATTGTAATACTTTGCTTGTATTAAAATTTATTCTAAGATTTCTTAACGTGTTTCGAGAAAACGGATTTAAAGTTACTCTGCTTAGTTAAATTTACTCTGGCGCACCAGGTTTTAAGTGCTGTGGAATCTGTATTATCAGAGAAATTTATTTATTGAAGGATAATTGGACAATAATCAATTTAGGAAAAAATTGAATTTTCAAAAAATTCTTGTTTAAATAGTACAATGTTATAAATTACTGAGAGTAAAATTTTATGTTTGGCTTTTTTGTTTTTGTTGAATTGAAACAAATTGCACTTCTTTGTTATATTAATTTGATACAGATGGTTTTTATTGTTTTTTCAATGGTTTTTTCAAGAAACCATTATTTTAATTTTTTGGGCGAAATAAGTCAATACTACTGCAAAAATCCACATAGTTTATTAATTATTTAAATTGCAAGTTAATGAAATAAAAGTCCTTGCAATTATATTCTTTTAATATACAGACGAAGAGTTGAAAATGAAAATACAATATACCTTGTTTTTTATTTATTAAATTTCTTTAATATAAATACCTTTTTAATTAAAATTACAAAATAGCAGTTTTTTAAGACCAGCAAGCATGTAGGAATATTTGCATGTAAGTATTTATTCTAATAAATAAGCTCAATATTATGAAAAACATGTTGATTTTTTTAATTTAATTCGCTCTAGAATAAAAACATAGCCTACAGTGCGAGGGTGTAAAAATGCATGCTATTCCTACTGTACCAAAGGTAGAAAAAATATTTTATTTAAAATGGGCTATAACTTTGTTAAGTATTTTTCCTTAAAATTGATTGTATTAGATAAACCATTTTAGCCATATATGGTAAAAATTTGATTTTTTTAAAAAGCTTATATGAATAAAAATATAAAAAATATTCGT
The DNA here is from genome assembly GCA_963920525.1 of Dichetophora obliterata. Lineage (NCBI taxonomy): Eukaryota > Metazoa > Arthropoda > Insecta > Diptera > Sciomyzidae > Dichetophora > Dichetophora obliterata. The sequence continues at coordinate 155,041,811 of OY986435.1, read as the reverse complement.
CACATTTTTAAAAGAACTAACCCACGCAATTAAGCGGTATTCTTGTAATTGAGTTCTGCACTTCATCGGGGACCACGTACATATTTTGGGGGCAATTTTTTTGTTTGAAGGTAAAACATACATCTATTTGAAAGTATGCATTAGGCAAAATACTTTCCCAAAACCTTCAGATCTGCAAAGACTCAAAGTTGTGGATAGGAAGATTATTAGAATCGGGAATTTTTTTAGTGCAAAAGAGGTCAGATTTCGGATAAAATTTTTGTGTGTGTTTCACAAAAATCGTTATAAATCCTGCATTTTTAGTTGATTTCAGAAAATTTTGTATTTTAAAGAAGGTATAATAAAATCTTTTCATTTATAAATGAATATGATGTTTTTATTTCTTTTTAACGAACATTTTAACGAACATTAGATAATGGTTGTTTTTGTAAGTGTGAAGTAATAGTTCTTTTAAGAAATTTTGATGATTTTAGCGAGGTAGTTTAGCTAAATCAATAGCCTTCACTAAGCATTTTTTAAAAATACTAAATATTTTGAATTTTTTGAAACATACACAAAAATTATTTCCGAAATCAGAACACTAAAAAAGTTCACCGTTCTAATAATTGTGCACCCCAGTTTTAGGAAGATAATTCGCCTTGATCAAAAGTTAGGGCGAAAAAAACAGATGATTTTTATATGAAATATTGCTTTTCTCAAATTAATACCGCTGACAGATGGTCAGACCGATCTTTTTGGATTTAAGACTTTCTAAAATACAACTTTAACGAAATGAGTGTCGAAAAGCAATTTTTTTGCTAGCCACCTTAATAATAAAATATCATATAGACTCCCTTCCTTGAAAGAGTTCAACGGAGCCTAACCAGATATGCGCTCAAAAATATGCGTTGGACAAATAGGTTAATTAAGGCAGGTTAATTGGTTTGCAATCTTTAACATGACAGAAAAACTCTCTATCTTAATCTCTGTTATTCGTGTGCCACATTCTTTCGGGCAAAATACATTGTGATGATTTACGAGCCCGTTTCGTGTTGTATGAGCACCCAAGATCGTTGAGGGTAAAGCCAAATTAGGCAGTAATTTGCCTTGATTTCAATGTAACTGAATGCCGCTTTAAATTAAGTCTTTTAGCTTTACTTTATTAATTATTTATAGTAAGAATATTTTTGTCTAGTCCTTAAGATATTTTTATCCGTAAATTAAATTAAAAAATAATTGAATATATAATAAAAAATGCATACTAAATGAAATTCTTAATTTAACAAAGCATTTTGTTAGTCAAACTCAAATTTTTATAAATTTATAATGACTTTTAAAGACCGTGCTTCTGTAATTTTATATAGTCATACGTACAAAAATTGCTATTTAATTATTCATTTTAAATTAAAACTAAATTTTATTAAATTTAAAATATTGGCAATTTTATTAAGTTTGCACTAAACTCTTTTGGTTTTATTTTTACATTTTTTGATATAAGGTCTCAAGGGCCCCGCAGAAATTGTTTTAGGGGGGCGGCAAAGGCATAAAGCAGTCTAGAATGCACATAAAGAAAATGTAACCTATATAATTCTATATTCTGAGATTTTTGATAGAGGAACTTCGGGTATTATGGTATAGGAGGATAATGTGGTATAGGCTAATATCTCCGATTCCACTAAATTATTTTTCCGCAATCTTGCTTAAATTTGTGTAAACTAATAAAAAAGAGAATAGAGTTCAAGAAAATCAAAGAAACCTAACACGCTTTCGATCAGTTAAAAAAACATATGAAGGCGTTTGATCGACTTTTTTTTTGTTCCAATGTCAGTGAATTTTTTTAAGGAAGACAACGAGTTATTTATTATTGTGTAATTTCTGCATTTAAGGTAAGTGTTAGGCTCTGATTAATTTGCGATACATTTTGTTAGTTCTCAACACCTATTCAATTTAAAATTTTTATACCTGATCGTATCAAATCGGCTTTTGTGGTATACATCTTGGCGGCTAATATGGTATTATGATTATGCATGTGAATTCATAATTTAAAATTTTTTTTTAATACTTCTTAACTTGCGCATGAGCAATACTCTTTATTTTAAGTTTCAACGATACCTAATGTGTTTATTAAGCAACCTTGTCATTCCTTTTTCATTACTTTTTCTTATTTATTGAATTATAAACGTTTTCTTTTGCTAAATTTGAAATGTTTAATTCTAATAAATTTATAAATTAAAAACCCTCAAAACAGTCCATATATATAAAATAAAATTTTTTTTAAAGATTTTTCAAAACAAATTCACTCGAAAACAGTATACCACATTACACCTATGTTGTGTACCACAATACCCTTCAAATTTTTGGGAAGGAGGTTTTGGGTTTTCTCAAACTTTTCCTAATAACTTTTTAATGGGTTATCATAAGATACTGATTCTATGCTATTTTGTTACCAATACTTTAAGCATCCAAACAAATAACATTTGACAAAAAACACACTTATAGTTTTTTCACAATACTACAAGAATACAAATATCTATACCACAATACCCGAAGTTCCTCACTTATTTTGCTATCATAATACACTGGTTAACGCACGTTTGTATTCATAAAAAAATTATATATATTTCAAAGAGAGGTAAAAAAATCTTTCTCGTATCATGCCCAAAACATTCTCAATTTTAATTTTTTTTTTCATGTAATTTCAAAATTTTTTTTCTCAGCGAATATTCTTAGTACTTTAGTAAATTAAATAATGTGATGTCTCCTTTAGCCTTAAATATAATCGCATTAATGACTATTTAGCCCCAAAGTTTTCTTCTTTTCAAATAAAAACACAAAAATTTTCCTATATTTATTTTTTAAAAATGAATAAAACCAGCAAGATTTTCAGACCATTTTTTTAGTTTTGGAGGCCTATAGCTCATAAACCAATTGTGAGCGGCCTGAAATTTCTAGCAAGTTACTAAAGTCGAGTTTGAAAACATATCTTTTGTATGACCTTAAGATATTCTGATGTTAAAGTGTTTTCTTAACAAGAATTTGCCATCAGATTTTTTTAAAAATTATTGCTTGATGTAAAATAAGTCTACTTTATTCAGAATTTCCGAAATTTTTTTTCGTTTTTGAATTAGAAGCTCTGCCCTTGCCTAGATCACTGCAATTTTCTCAAATTTAAATACTGCAAGATTGTAAACAATTTTATTTAGTTTACAAAAAATTAAAAAAATATCCAAATTGAATCATCTTTATAACAGGAAAACGATTTTTTTTAAGCCGACTTTAAAGAAAACTTTTAGTTTTTTAAATTTATTTTACATGGTTTTCTCGTCATTTTCTCGTAGGAATAACTTCGTTATTTCTTTTATTACATTCGTAGTATTTACTAAAAAATTCATTCGTAGGTTGACAGTACGCAATATTCGTAGAAAGTGCTAAGTTTCAGGCTGGTTTGTCAAACAATTACCGAATAAAAGGAAATGTATGATTGCAAGATGGCCGAAGCCTACTGGCAGAGTACATAGCCCATAAGCTAAGGAACCTTGGTTAAAACCCCAGCTGAACAGAAAGTTTTTTTTTCGTAATTAGGTTTTAGGATCGTTCGTAAATGTAACAAATGTATTCGAACACACGGTGTGCAGGAAGCAACTTTTATTCAACCAGAAATGTCGACGCAATCTGAGTATGCAGATGTTTGAAGAACCATCTACAGATGCAGAATTCAGTGTTTTTAAAATCCTATGAGTTCGCTTAAGGGGGTTAATCGATTTTTTATAGTAAGAAAATCGTTTTTGTTTTATATCATAAGTAGGTAGTAAAACAATTAAAGAATATGTACTCAATGTTTAAAAAAGGATATAACTTAAAATATTTACAATTTAATTAATGAAAAAATTCAATCTAGTAAAGGATCCGGTAAGAAAACATGTGTTTTTATAAATCCAAAATAGCAAATAATTATAAATTGTGAAGTAAACTAGTTATATAATGTTTGTCTTTATCACCTGTAATACTATTTTCATCATTGTGTAATGACTTTAATATTTACATATTTAGAGATGAAAAAGCAACAACTGCTTCCTGCAACTTTGGTAAATATGATGCATTATTCATTGAATTAACTTTTCTTCGATTCCAATGTTTTAAAAATTCCTTGTGAATGGATTCCCCTGCTTGTTCAGACCGGATATCGAGTCCATCTCTATTTAGGAACTCCAGACTATTAGTATTAGGAGATTATCACCCTTTTGAGTAGAAAAGCCACAGTTAATTATCTTGTTCATCAATTGTGTTAAATTAAGTTTTATTGGCCAGATCAGTGTCTTTTCTCTACTGAGGATTGGAACTAATCCATCTTAAAACAAGTGATTGACGACGAATCCCTGCATTACATGTAATTCCAGAATAATACATTTTTGGATAAAGCAAACATCATCACTTTTTTTTAGCAATGGTGGATTCATAGTGCTATGACACACTTTACCTCTTTTTTTATCCGAATCAAGAGAAGAAACTTTATTAAAATTTGAAAGATTGTTCTTTTTGATTCAGTTCTTTTAAATTTTGTAAGCTAGCAAAGCAATATGAGCATAGACATGCAGCATTAGACCATTGACAATTAAAATTAATTTAAAGTCAGCTGTAAATCTGCAGGGTCTTTCATTGATTTTTGTTAAATCGAACAAAGTAGAAATATTACTTTATGATTCTGTATGTTTGGGACAATACACAGCATTGGTAACCGTTTTACACTTGTCAACTCTGTTTCTTTGTTTGCATTGCCTTATTTATTGTATAGCTTTTAATTAAAATGTTCATCGTTTTCATCTTCAACTCGGTACGCTGTTGAATAATTTTCTGGAAGCATTGTTAAACTAATTTTAAAAAAGCCCTGTCCTTCGTCAGCCATTACATTCACCATAGTTTCCTCTGAAATTGCGAGCCTCCAAAACAGCTTATTATAGCTCAGATGCATCAGCTCATACCATGGATTGAATTTATTTTGATTTGTTTGAAACTACGTCAAACCGTCAATTATAAGTTTTGCAAACATTTTTCAGAGTGTTAACTTATTAAGTAGCATGTTAGGCGTGATTTTGTGAAATCGAATTTAAACTTTTTCTACTTCGAATAAAATTAGCAACATTTCTCGTTTGTTTGACGCTTGTGCCTGAATTTCTCATAATATTATCTTAATATATTTTTTTTTAAAAATTATACTTTTTTGCTCTTTTGGATTTATAACAACAGACAATCGCTTACCGGATCTATTACTAAATGGAATTTTTTCATTTCTTAAATTGCAAATATTTGAAATTAAATCGTTTCTTAAACTTTGAGGACATATTTTTTAATTGTTTTACTATGATATTAAAAAAAAAATCGATTTGTTTACTACAAAAAATCGATTCACCCCCTTAAACGAGCTCATAGGATTTTAAAAACAATAAATTCTGCGTCTATATACTGTTCTTCAAACATCTGCATACTCAGATTGCGACGACATTTCAGGTTGAATAAAAGTTGCTTCCTGCACACCGTGAACAATAATTCTATTCGTGGCTGAAAATTACGAATAAAATTCATAGAAAATATTTTTTAATTTAAGAATACGTATTGAAAAGTGTTTGTGAAACAAGGGTAAATGAAATGGTATTGTAACTTATTAGGCCGTGTTCATATTACGCGTTTTTGTCGCGATTGAGACACCGCTACAATTTTTTTTTCGCAAACGCAGCTGGAAAATACTGAATATTAAATAAATAAATGTATTTCCAAACTTATAAAATTCAATATTTTTTAGCCACTTCTGCGAAAAAAAATGCGAGCGGTGACGCAATAATGACAAAAACGCGTAATATGAACACGGCCTTACAGCAACAGGTACAACATACTATTTAAAAATGAATAAATTTATTTATTTATGAATTATTTATAAATTAACTTTATTTATAAATTAACGTAAAAAATGTATTTTTGTTTTCTCTTCAAAATATATTAAATACATAATCAACATATCTTCTTATGAAATAAAACAACCCGTAGATTACAAAAAATTCAAAATCGACTTTTTGACTGATTATGATACACCTTATCAAAATACATGTTTCGCAAAATTTTACACTTTTACGACATTTTCATTCACAAAGTTCTCAAAGCCCTAAGTTTAAGCGCAACTTACAATTTAGAAAGCTTTTAGCTTCTCTATTAAAATTTGTAAATTTAAAATGACGGCTTTTTTGATATAATATGAAGATATATAAAAAATTTTCATCGCCTAGGGGCGCTTTCCCCCCTTCCTTTTTCTCCCATCTGCGGCCACCCATGTAAGGTCTCAACGCTTTACTCTAAGACTTGATAATCAAAAGTATTTTTGCATTAAGTAAGTTCAGGTGCGTCTGTATTCTATTCTTTGTTGGTTTGTTTCAATTTCGGAACGCAAGCGCGTCGGAAGCGAATTTCATCTGGGGGGGCAGTACAAATGGGGGGGCAGTACAAATGGTGGTGCAAAAACATTCACATGAAACATGAAGAAGAGAGAAAGAAGAGGAAAATATACAATATAATACAAAAATATTATCGTTGTAAAAAAAACTGATATTTTGAATAACTTTTCCTTTTAAATTGTTTATCTAGCTAAAAAAGTGCGGGGGCAACTGCCCCCCTTTCCCCCCGCTTCCGACGCCAATGTCGGAACGCTATATTTTTGGCTAACTCTTCTTATTTGAGCTTGGTTTGTAGAAACCAAATTAAGTTAATTGTTTTAAGGTTTAAAATAATTGTTGCTCATTACATGAGCTAAAAACTTTTCCATTAGAATTCACCAGCTGACAACACTTGTATTGTATATTCGTACATTTTGTTGTATGTATCTTACTTGAGCAGGAAAATTTAAGCAACAGCTGTAACTGCTGTGTTCATATTCAGCGGATTAAGCAAACCAACTAAAGCAACAGAAATTTAATGGAATTGCAATTTTATACAGCTTGAAGATTTATTGAAATGTTTTGGGAAGTGCGAGAAATCAATTGGTATAACTCACAAACGAACGAAGGAATGAACTAGTAGATAAAATAGAGCATGGAATACAAAATAAATGAAAATTTATGATGTTTGTCTAATTAGTATCTATCAATAATAGACAGATGACGAGTGCATTGCTCCAGTGGAATGCCACCACCATGTGACATAAGATATTAATTTATTCCGACAGGATCTCAGCCTATAACACAAAACAAAATAACAAAAAAACGAGCTTAAAAAACCTCACAAAGAGTAGAATGGAGAGTAGAAATGAGAAGACGAAGAAGTGGAAATGGAACAAGAAAGTGTTTTTGTGTAAAAATATGGAAAATATTTCATTACATTTTCACCTTATTGTCAGTTGACATGAAGTGAACAAAATCATAAAAAATATTATCTTACAAATAATAAACAGAGTAAAAAGGAAAAAAATATGGCAACATATCGCAACATGCAGCAAGAAAGCCATAAATTTTGCACGTTGACGCGGAACTCTGACTGACTGTCTGACACATGCCTGTTGTTTTAGTGTTGTTGGAGTTATTGTTTTTGATGCTGCTCTTGTTGTTGTTATATGCATTGGATTTACATTCATAAAATTTATGCCTACCATAATATTTGCTCGATCTCTGGCAGATTTGGATTTTGTTGTTTGTTGCCAATGCTTTTTGAATGTTTTTTTTTTTCTTTTTTTATTTTGAACTTTCCCCACATTATGCCTGATTCGATATCTGAACTTTAAGAAACATATTTTTTGAAAGCCAAAAACTTTACAGCCAGCCAAAACGAACACGCACATACAATAACACTCTGACTTAAAGTGATTTAGTCTTTTGTTGGTGTTTGTTAACGCCATGTTTTCACAAGTATTGCCAAAAAGATAAAAAGTTTAACAAGATGGCAAGAACTCGAGACATTTGCACGCTACCACAAAATAACGTAACAAATGGATAAGGTTAACTTAAACGACATCAGGATCTAAACACTTAATCACCTAAATAAACAGATAGCAACAGAGTAAAATGGGTTCGAATGCAGCTAAAGATTTATTTGATTTTTTTGTTTAGTCTGTGTCGGGGTCATTCCATCCCAAGTTTGAGTTTGCTCATTCATATTGATCCTGTTACTTTATTAATGAAATTTCGAAAAAAGGCCAAAAGCAAATAATTCAACTCAATAGTTTTGTTAGAGATTTAAGTTAATTTTTTTATGCGTTACGATTAGTGAAGATTTATATGGACAGATGGGTGGTCCTTCATTAAATAAATTTAAAAATAGTTGACCACAAATGTGCTTTCTTTTATTTATTTATTTAAAGGAAATAATAATTTTTATTTGAATTCCTCAAAAAACTAATCCAACTAAATATAAAGAATTAATATAAAAAATATTTCAAAAAATTAATTGACACCATTTGAATAACTTTCTTCATGTCTTATAGGTTAAATGTGTTTTATGTGTGATTCTAAGTAAAATTATATTTTCTGTTCTTTTGCAATATCAACTATATACAATAATTTCCTTTACATATAAAACATGTATGAGCTGTGAATTACGTTTAACTAATAATTGAAGATTGATTCTAAGATCGAAACAAGAATATGCTGCAAGATAATTCTGCTCCTGCTGTTGTTGTTGATTTTTTTGGTGTGGATGCTGCGTCTACCGTTATTGAAGAGGTAGTATTCTCTTCTAATGTGGGTGCTGTAAATGCAAAAAAATAACTCAAGATATATTGTACTTGCCGAAAGTAATGATTCCTTGCCAGCTAAGGCGAACGAACGTTCGAATGACAGTGGACCATGTCACTTTCTGTTGAATATAGCTGCTGTTTCTAATTATGCTGATGGTGGCCATATTATTAATAACTATACATCAATTTTAAATAATAGAAACAGTGTTAACAATAATACTACGACTATTATAGGCAATATTGAATGATGGTGAACACATAAACACAATGATGGTGAACACATTGACGTCATTAGGAGTACGTGTAAAACCATTTATTAACGTTCCAAAAAACGTCAAGCTCTCGTCGATACAGAGTCCGCACATTTAATTCACTCTTTATCGACGTTCTCAGATAAGCTGAGAACAATTTTGCCCTATGCAGAAATCTTTTAAATTATATTACCAAAACTCTGGTGGATTACGTACAAAGACAAAAAACTTTTTGCTGAATCTTATTGATTGCATTCATGATGTTATTACCTTAACGGAGACGTGGTTGCATCGTAATGTCTTTACATCCGAATTTTTCGATGATCATTTTGAAGTTTTTAGGCGAGATCGATGCCCAAAATCAACGGACTTAACCTGTGTTGCTGGAGTCCCAATCGCTTTTCGTGCATCTTATCGTTGTCAGGAAATAAATCTAGAAAACACTCCTGATATTATTGAGCAATTATGCGTTCGAGTTGACGTTCCTGTTTCCTGTGGTGAATCTGTTGCGCCGTCCATTATAAGTATTTATGTAATTTTATCTTATATCCCACCTTGCTCTTCTGGTGTAATATCATTGTTGAACTTTAAAAATATACTCAACATCGTTGATAGACTTAAAAAAATGAATTCTCGCTAGTTCTAGGTGACTTCAACTTAGGTAAAATGAAGGTGTTAATGAGTAATTGGGCTTGATTTCTAATTCAACATGTAATACTGTGGAATCGGATTTTTTAGACTCTATTTTTTCATTGGGATTACATCAAATAAACTCTGTTAAAAATAATTTAAATAAAACTTTGGATTTGGTTGCTTCTTATATCGAATTTAATACTATATGTTTTGAAGCGGAATTCCCTTTGTCTAATAATAGTTTGTCATAAAGCGTTATTAGTCAAATTAGATTTTTTTTACATTAGATATACCTGCCGTGGAAGAACACATCTTTATGTTCGCTTTTTAAAAGGCTGCCTACAATGCAATGTCTAATTTTTTATCCGGTATGAATTGGCGTTCAGTTTTTGGTGATGATTTGTTACATAATTATGATTTTTTGATAAGTGTTATAAATTAAACTTTCATTAATTTTGTTCCCATAAGGAAAATTAAGAATAATACGAAGCCGGAATGGGTTAGTAAAAATCTGTCAAAGTTAAAGAGTTAAATGAATAAACTGTTTAAAAAAAGTAAAATTGATATATCTTATCGGCAATGTTATTTACAAGTGCGTAAGGATTATAATTCTCTTAAGAAATCTCTTTATAGGAAGCATATATCTGATATCGAATTAAATAAAATATGTAATCCAGAAACATTCTGGAATTTTGTAAACAAAAAGCGGAATACAAAAGGATTCCCTAAAAATATGTCTTTTAATGATAAAATTTTGGCAACCTTTTCGCCAATTTTTTCAATCAAATTTTGTTCTCCATGATGTTGAGCCATCTGGTGACACTCAGTACTACAATGGTGACCTCATCACAGACATGGCATCCTTTTTTCTTTCTGATAAAGATGTGTTACAAGAGTTACTGTCCCTTGACATAAACAAAGGTATTGGTCCTGATAATATCTCCCTATTTTTCTTAAATATTGTGTTAGTGCCTTTAGACCAGCCACTTGCTCTTATATATAACTTGTCACTTAAAATGGACAGTTTTTGCACATATGGAAGCATTCGGTTATAATTTCTATTCATAAAACCGGTTCAAGACAAAATGTTGCCAATTATCGTCCAATTTCTAAACTTACCTTGATTCCTAACTTATTTGAAGCACAAGTTAAGAGACATATATATACCGCTGTTAAAAACTCTATATCTGAATATCAGCATGGTTTTTTTTTCATGGAAGTCCACATCAACAAATCTGATGTTGTTTTCTCATTTCATAAAAAACGAGATGGAAAATGGTAATCAAATCGATGTGATATTTACTGAGTTCGCTATAGCTTTTGATAGGGTTCTGCACTCAATCCAAGTGAAAAAACTTGGCCTTATGGGATTTCACTCATCTTTGTTATCATGGCTGGAAGACTATCTTTTAGATCGATCCCATTCTGTCCGAATAGGGAATAAGTTTTCAAAACGCTTATCAAATTTTTCCGGCGCACCCCAAGGAAGTAACCTTGGACCTCACCTGTTTTTTTTATTTATTAAGGATCTTCCCAACTTCTGAAATCATTCAAAATGCCTCATGTATGCTAATGATGTAAAGCAGTGTCGGGCAGCTTTGCACACTTGAGATTGTGTTTGTGCAGTAAAATATGTATTCATCTCACCTACAGAACGATCAAAGCTTCAGTGTTCAAGCGAATGTCAAGCAGATAAGATCTGCGCTTGCGTGTTCCTTGAATATATTATATTATATTTGTGTCGATAAGCAATAATAGCTTAAGTCGACTTAAGACAGAACTGAGTTATTGATATAGTTGAGTTCCACGTATATATCATTATGAACACACAAAATCTAGAACTTCTAGAATGACCTTAGCCAAAGATATGACGCAAAAACAAAAGACCCTTTCATATAACTTATATGGCGATGGAAAACTTTGAAGCAAGATTTCTGAAAACTTTGAAATAAGACTTAAGCTGTTATTGCTCATCGACACAGATAAAACGTAAGATTACACTGTATAAAATTTTATGTATGCAAAATTTTTTGAAGTATGTATGAAAATTTTTTTATTTTTAGAAAATAACGGCATGACGCGGCGGCAACAAATAGGTAAAATTAAAAAAATTATGTATTACAAGGCATTACGATAATTTGCATGGCCAATATGAGGTAATTGTGATGGAGAAATTAATTAATTAATTAAAAGTGGCATGTCCACATATAATATCATATAATGATCAATTGCAAGTACGTATAATGAAAGCATCGTACGCTGTCAGTTTGGCCTTGGCAAAATACAATAAGCAACATAAGCACAATAAAATACATATATGTTTTTTACTATTAGCCTGCCTTTTTACATTTCCGTCTGCTTATCTATATTTCACATTATCCGTCTGTCGGTCTTTTTCCATTTGACATTCTGTCCACTACTTATTTAATTAATTTCGCAATACAAATCCGAGCAAAAAAATATCCCATAATGCCTATTAAGATTTCTGCAAAAAGCGCTTTAGCACTACTTTATTTTCAGTGTGAGCTTTAAAGCGCTCATTAATACATACTCAAGATGAGAAAGAATAGGTGTGCAAAGCTGCCCAACACTGATGTAAAGCTTTTTAAGGTTGTCTACTCTAATTCAGATTATCTACTTTTGCAATCTGATTTGGATAACGTTCACAAATGGTGTTCAGTCAATAAACTACATTTAAATGTCAATAAATGCAACATTATGTCATTCTATATAAAACTGATAGCAATATAACTACTCAATAACAAGCAACGATCTCGTAAGGGTTGAATCTAAATTAAACTAAGGAGTGTGATTACTTTTACTAGCCATTATGATTCTATTATCAGCAAGGCTTATGCTATGATGGATTTCTGAGGCAAAAGAATTCAGTGATCTGTATACGCTTAAAACTCTGTTTATATCTCTTGTAAGATCCATTGATACATCTTGAGACCCATTTTATGAAATACACAGTGAAAGACTTGAAAAAATTTAGAAACGTTTTATACAGTTAGTTATAAGAAAACTTCATTGGGACTTTATGCCAAATTATAAATTTAGTTTGTTATAAGAAGACTTCATTGCCAAATTATAAATCAAGATGTGATGTTCTTGGTCTAAGTTTTTTAGAGTCTAGACAGAAGTATTTTCTAATTGCTTTTGCTAGCGACGTATTAATGTGTGATATCAACTGTGCGCCACTTCTATCACTCTTTGATATATATTCGCCTGAAAGACATTTTAGGCAAAAGGATTGCTTTTATGTTCCACATCATAGAACGAACTATGGCCGAAGTGATCCCATTTATAATATTTGCTCATCATTTAATTCTGTATGTGCTCAAATAGATTTCACTCAGAACAAAATGGCATTTAAGCAATCTGTATTAAATCTTGTTTATTTATATTATACTTTTTATATTATTATACGTTAACTTATTATAATTTTTTAATTATAAATTAAACTTTTTTGCCACTAAAAATGTGCAAAATCAAAACAGCTGCTCAATCAGCTGTGCTCAAAAAGTATCGGTAGTGGTGTTCAATTTAAAATGAACACATTTATTCACAGCAGTGTCATAAAATATTGTTGAATTTGCATATGCAACAGCTTTTTGTTATAGCAAATGCATGAGTGTTGGAAATGCATATCAATGCTTTTGCAGCAATATCATAAACTACATTTATTTATTAGCCATTGCAACTTATATGCACATCCATTGTCACTACCGCGGCTATCCCAAACCTGAAGTTTCCAAGTAATATTTCCCTTAGATTCGACTTAAATGTCAAAAACACGTAATGTGCATAGTATTTCGTTGAAATATAGAACTGCAGTTATAAAGTGCTCTATTTGTCTAAATTCCTGTTTTCAGCTCTTGAGTAAAGCATATTTTTCATAAAAAAAAAGTTTATTTCAAATAAATACTTTTTCAATGAAAATCGAGAAGACATTATTTATGTAAGTAAATTTGTAAAAAGTATTTTGCAGATATATTTCTTCTTTATTGTAGCTAAATTTTGGCAATTGTTTATGGAAATGACGATGTAAATGTATTCAGGGTGTAGATACCGAAGAATTTATACAATTCTTGCAGTGAAAAGGTTTAAAAGACTCGAAAACGATTCAAAACCCCATCTACTTAGAAATAACCTATAAGAAAGGTCATATTGGAAGTTAAATCCTTGAATGTAATCTTAGTTTCGATTATATTGAAGAAGTTACTTCGGTCAATAAGATACCATAGCATTATCATGGCACAACTTATGCGAATTTGGTCCAGTAGCATAGGCTGCCAATGCAACAACGAGAAAAATACTAGATAGTATTTAAATCCTCAACATACACAGTAAACTTTCATTTCTAGTCAACTTAACATTCATCATCTCGGGAAAGAAGCAAAGGCTTCTCGTCATCTGAATTATTCTGATAATAGAATGCTAACCCGTCCCGTTGTATAAATGTACTACAACTGAGGTTTTAAAAAGGGAAAGCTTTGATTGAAGGGTCCTGGCAACTCCCGCTGAGAAATGAGCGATCGTTTCCATTTCCTGCTTTCAACTTATTCTTAACTGCAGCAACACAGACTTCAAAAATGTAGAAGGTTTAAACTTATCCGGATGCCTCCTGACAGAGGCTTACAAAGACCAATTCTGGTCCTCAGTAGTGCTGGTTACGACCAAAGGAACCTTCGTGTTCAGTTGAAGTCTGTAAAGACTTGCGTTGAATTCGCAAAACTAGGTAGGGATTCCAGAGCTACGTTGGCTACATTTTTAAGTAACAGGAACGTCGATGAGACAAGGAGTCTCAATCTAAGTAGAGCGTGGAATGTGCCAACCGTTGATGTTGTTTTCTTTTAGAAAATTCAATATAGAACGGGTGTACTGTGCAGTGGCTAAATCAGACCAAAATATTGTTGACACATTGTGGTTTTTATAAAATTGTATAAGTAGACAAATGAGCCACTCCTTTTTGTAAAATTCTGCTAATATAGTGTCGTTTGTGAAGACTGATGTGGTGCTAAGGCCGGAAACGCATATAGCATGTCAGATGAGAACTTTTGCGCCAAATTTTCAATTCCAACTGCTGAAATTGATTATTCAGCAGTATCACCTTTCTGTTTTGTGTAAAATTGGGGACATGGTAATATTCCTGAGTCCATTTTTTAGTAGGTTTCATCGCCCATTATAATGCACTGACCATTATCTGGAAGCAAACGGCCGTATTATTTTCAAATTCTTCTTTTCCCACTTTCACTTGTCTTCAACTTTTTTGAGTACTTTTTGTTTTTAGTTTTGTGTTAGTTTAGGTGTTTTTAATTAAAAGTACTTTACAATTAATTAAAGTCATTATAAACATCTTTTACTTCTCCAGTAAAAATAATTATCGGGAAAAAATTTTAAAAAATGATTTTTTGTGTTAAATTGCCGTATGGAAACTATAAAATTCATATCAGCACGATTGGCATCGGTCGGTCTCTTTGTTGACCGTTTTGACAAGGAATTTCCTATTTGATATTTCTTTGATTTTACCGTATCTTGCGAGTTTCTCATGGATTGATTTATTGATTGAATTAAGTTGAATAAGTACACTAAGAGCTAGGCTCTTTAATAGTACAGCATAAACATTAACGTTAAACACGATATCAACTCATTAGAAAAAAAAAATTAAATATATAATAACCTTAATATTTAATAACCTTAGTTAAAGACAAATCAGCTTCACCTAATTTTAACAAAAAAGCTGTCAAGTCACTTCCAAGTATTGCGTTTCGGAAACTAGACAGTCGATCAAATTTACGAAGGCCGTGCACTAGAATTCGGAACGGGCATTAGAACTCATTTTAGAGGTATAGTTCCTCGGGCAAAGTTTCTTATTTTGATCCCTAGAATACGATTTTCATTGAGCAATGGGCGACTTTTAAATCGACCCGCCCTAGCATACACATAACGCGTCGCGTAATAAAATGCCATTTGTAGCTTTAACAGGGAGGAAGAGTCAAGTTTATTGTTTACTACCTCAGAGTATGTTATCACAGGTAAAATAAGTTGTATAACCAGCTTACGTCTAATGTTAACTGTAGTCAGACTTGCAGATTTTCTTAAGTTGCGTAAAATATAATAAACTGTTTTTACAAAACTATTTACATGGTCGACACAGGAAAGCTAAGAAATTATAAAGAAGCCAAGATTTTTAATTTTGGACACAACAGTTAGGTTGTTCGGACCAATAAACAAATCAGGGACATCATTAACACATGTTTCACTCTACAATAGGCATCATATTCTTGATAATATTCAACCTATTATCCTGGCTAAGGCTGTCAAGAAGGCTACTATTGTAATATATTTTCAAAAAACATACATTTTAACTCAACAAAAATTATCATAATTTCAAATTATTTTCAAATATGTAACTAGGTTCAAGGTAAGACTTAGTTATTGTTATTAATTTTTTTTAATCATTACTAAATCAAAAGTAGTGGAGCTACGACTATATTTGGTAATATTTACCAACGTTTTGTTAAACAGGAGTCAACTCAATACATTATATTTATTAAATCATACCTTTTTTTCAGTGTAACCGCGCTGAAAGATATTTTGATCAGTATTATTCGCTAGTAGCCTTCTTTAATCTATTAGCCTGTCTCGCAAGACTACTATCACTATAATCAAAGAACTTTAAATAACATTCACCTTCAGTAATTCAAAACCACGTTTGGTAGACCTGAGGGGTTACTATATGACGCGATGCGAAAAGTAATCCGATCCGAAAGTTAAATGCGATGCGAATTTTAAATCTTACTCTGTAATTCTTTCGCATGAAGAAAAGTTTTGCTTTCTTTGCATCCCTCGCTTTGTTAAAAAAGGTATGCATCACCAACTACCTAAACGTCAAAAGTGTGCGAATATGTGTGTGTAGCAACATAGGCAATAAACAAAATTGTGATTAAATACAAATCACATAATACTCTTAACAATTAAATAAATTAGCTGTTTTGTAAATACTGGATTTTGTTACGTTGTGGTTCAGTGATGACGATGATGATAAGAAAGCTCATCAAAAAATAATACGTGACCAGGCAGATATTATGTCCTCTCAATAATCTTAGTAAAATGCCATTTATTTTGTGATGTAAAAAATTTTCGGTTGAACAAAAACGCCTTGACTTACGTTCTCGAAAATATAAAAGATAAACTTATAATACCAGCAAGGTCTACATGATATTAAATTAGCAGCAACTCTTAAGTTCTTGGCACAGGGCAGATATCAGCATCAAATTGGACAGGATCGCTTCTTAGGGCTAGCACAGCAAACAATGTCTTCTTGTGTTTCTGAGGTTTGCAATGCTATCGAAAAAATATTGTGTCCAAGACATATCAATTTCGTTATTGCGGATGTCGAGAAACAAAGTGCAAAGAAGTACTTTTACACTAAGTCAGGCATACCTGGGGTGATTGGAGTTGTGGACGGTACTCATATCCAGATGAAGTACACTTTTCTGAAAGCGAGCGAATTTATACTTCAATCGAAAATTAAAGCATAGTAGTTATAAACGCTATGGTGGTAAGACTTTGTAGCATTTTTAAGTTTTCATTTCAAGTTTCAAATTTAGCGTTTATTTTTAAATTTATAGATATGTGACCACAAAATGTACATCCGTTACGTTAATGCGCAATATGGAGGAGCAGCACAAGATTGACATGTTTGGAATCTTTCACAAGCAAGGAAGTGCCTGAAGCAAAATTTCGAAAGTGGAGACATCAACTTGGATCCTAGGTACTTTTAAAGTTTCATTACTTAGGGACGTTTTCAAAACATAATTTTTATAGCCTACTAAGATAAGTGAAAGAGTATATTTGTTTTGTCAGCATCTGTCCATTGAATTCACTATTTAATATTAAGAATATGAATCATAGAACGCGTTTTTGGGGTATTAAAAGGCTACTTCCGGTGCTTGTTACCTGCAAGAGAGCTATACTACACGGTTAAAAATTTCCATCCAGTCGTTAAAAATTTTGGACTAATTTTTAATCCAAACTTTGGTTTAAAGGAATTTTTAATCCAAAAAGTACTATATTTTAATCCAAACATTAGTTTAATTTAGCTGGGTCTCAAGCCCGCGTTCCTGAAAAAAACTTATTTGCATTCGTAATGATGCAAAATAAGCGAAACTACGTTAACAACTGAGTTGGACGAGCCGATAAGGTATTGGACCAGCCATCAGAGGAAGTGTATTCAAATCACGAACTGGTCAGAACATTTTTTTATTTTACTTTAATTTAGCAGGGTCTCGAGCCCACGTTTCTGCTCGCTTGCTAACTTGCATTCGTTATGATGCAAAATAATCATAACTTTCTTAACAAATGAGATGGACGAGTAGATAAGGTATTGGACCAGCACAACAGAGGACGTGTGTTCAAATCATGAGCTGGTCAGAAAAGTATTTTACTTTAAGTTGACATTTATTGCTTTTTTAAGGTTTTTTCTGATTGAAAACTAATCTCTTTTGGAATAAAAAAATTTTAAACTTTTCCTTGAATTAAAAAGTAATCTTTTTTTGGTGTTGTCCTATATGTAATCCAAAAAAGTTTAAAATTTAGTCCAAGATTTTTAACCGTATACGCGCCGGAGAAAACATCTGAAATTTTAAACGTATGTTGTGCTTTTCATAACATATGTCTTTCATTCAACGTTGAAAAACCTTAAGAAATACAATGTGATGAATATGACACGACTGATATTTATAATACTAATAGTTCCGAAAGTTCTAATTACATATTTACGTACAGCAAGGGTTTTAAGAGAACAAATAAAAAATAATATGTCAAGTTGAAAGTTAAAATGGTTTTTATTTTAATAAAACAACAATGTTAATTCTTACTTAATTACTTGCGCAGTAATTAACAAAAACTTTTAGTATTAAAAAATAAAAGTTAAAAGTAAAATTTAAAACCTAATCTTACGTCCACAGACATTTCAGTTTTAAGGTAGTTTAACATTAAATTATAAAATGCTAGCTATAGAAAAATAAAACTTAAAAGTTAATTCAGTCATTTCAGTATTTTGAAAATAAAATTACCAAATGTCTACGGTATAAAAAATAACTTAAAATTTATTTCACATTCGTTTCCAATTTCAATTCACATTAAGTTACGCAACTGTATTCTTTTGAGAACAGTATGCAATTTTTGTGCAATTATGCTTTAAATTTACTGTACTCAAATGATTACACCGGCGATAAATGGGTTAAGATAAACCTAAAATATTACTCATTTCTTTGGTTCCAGTCTTAATATCCAACTGACCTTAAATCTGACATTTCTTTTTTAAATTTCAGTTTATTCAATTTATTTTTAGTTGTCTTGACGTTATACATTTTTTATAGGCAAACTTTCCTTTTGCTAACCTATACTTTTTGTCCTTTAATTTATTTGATTTTTCAGTTTGTGCCACCAGTTTTCGGAGATATTCATTTCTTTCCTTCAAAATATCCAGATGTTTTTCTTCGTAATAGCTTTGATTACTCACTTTCCGTCTAAGAAGATTGTCTTTATTTTCTTTATTTCGTTGGCGGCAATTTGGTGAACTTGGAACATTCTCTACGGCACTGTTGGCGTTGCTAGCATCCATGTCAAAATATACCTCGCTGACGCAATCTTCGCTTACATGATTCGGAGTTTCTTGGTGACCGTATTCGATTACGCTCATTCCACCCACAGCTTTTTCCATTTTTATCAACTGGCTCACTTGCTCTTCCAGCGGACTAAGTGAGCAGTATCGAGAAGGACCCCCGCCGGTGTCGGATATGCTATCTTTATTTTTCCGCATCTTGCATTTAAGGTGCGTTTTTAAGTAGGCCCAAACCTTGGTACATGTTATTTGAGTTAATTTAATTTAGCCATGAGTTGAACGACTAGCATATGTACCTTTTTCCAAGCACCCACATCATGCCTTGGAGGCACGTTGGAGTTCAACTCCACTGCCAATCGACTCCAAAGGTTGTTCGATGTTGTTTTTGCATTTGGTTTCTTTATGTAACCTCTTGCCAAATCAGGATGAGTTGCCATAAACTCTACAATTTTCTCAAATTGTTTTGGGTTTGTTTGCTTTTGTGTGGAAAGCCTGTTAGTAAAAAAGTGTTCAGTTAAAAAAAACTGGCAAAAGAATTAATATTTCAATAATTTACATCTTTTACAAAATCTAGCTTATTTGAGAGTGCGGCCAACTGCCTTTGCAAAAAGGGATACACTCAAATGCGAAAATCGCATATTTTAATGCGAAACACGCATATTTTAATGCGATTGTCGAATTAACGAGTACCATTGTCCAAATACGAAAATTTTCACATTCGCATCGCGTTACAGAGTAACTCCCTTAAGCCTTTTGCAAGGAGACAAAAATAATCAGCCGCGCGGAGATCTCAAAAGTTAGAGGAACTTTTAAGATTCCTGATATTAATCTAATAAAAAGATTAATATCTGACGCTGAAGAAGTATTTAACTTTTTAATTAAAAAGTAGTCTTCTTCATGACTTTTAGTCTTTGGGAGGGGCGCTGAAGCCAAAATCATCGTAATATATAACACAGTACAACATTTTTCAGTTCATTGATTGCCAACTCAATTCTGAGAACTGTTTGTGAAATTAGACCCAAAAAGAAGAATTTCTGCATCATTCGTTTTGTCTTCTTACCTGCCAAAATATTTTTAATATCGATTTGAAGTTAGTAACTATCGTATAGGGGAATTTTTCACGTTTTACGAATTAAAAAAAAAAAAAGGAATAAACAAAATAATAAATAAACCCACATTAAAGGGTGGGCCGATATAGATCCTGATATAGCAAAGGATCGCTTCGTCTGGGAAAGTTCTAACTGGTGGTGTGGTTTCAAACGCACTGCAGAGACCAAAGCGTTTTTTTGGAGCGGCTTTACCAATCAATAAAGCGATTCAATAAAAATTCATTTAATGAATATGAACAACCTACGAAAAAAACAAGATCATCAGAACCACAAGCGTCAACTTCTACAAGGATGGATATTGCCAATAATTGAAAAAATGTTCTAAATTTTGTTTTTATGCATATTATAATTGCGTATTAATTGCATATTATTTTATTTTCAATAAGTTTTTATAAATAAATTTTTTTGCATTATAATTTTTTAATTTTTATTTTTATTTTTATTTTAAGGGTGGTGGCTATAACTGATTTTTGAAATTCGTACCTTTACTCAATTGCGAATAAAAGCGAAACGCGTGCATCGATTTTCATGATTTTTGTCTCATTTTGCTCATAGGTTATGTGACTTTGCGAAAAAGTAACTAGACTTGAAACTTATTTCCCTTTTGTATTTTTTATGAATTAAAAAAAAAATATATTTTTTCTTCATGCGCTTATTTTTAACTTGGAAACTGTTGCTTTTATAGTAAAACAATATATAAAGGGAATTGTAATTCTTAATTTTTTAAAATTTATTTCAACTAAATCGGGCTAGTGGTTGTCGAGCTATGTCAAACAACAGGGCCTAAAACGTGATAAATTCCCCTATACGATAGTACTAACTTCAAATCGATATTAAAAATATTTTGGCAGGAAAGAAGACAAAACGAATGATGCAGAAATTCTTATTTTTGGGTCTAATTTCACATACAGTTCTCAGAATTGAGTTGGCAAATCATGTGTTGTACTGTGTAAGTAAAGCTTATATTCTAAAAATTTCTCTTGTAGAAAACCTCCAGATTGGTTCAAAGTCGATTACAAAAAGAGTTTTTTTTTATTTCTTAAAACACATTTTGTTTAAATCTTTGTTTGCAAAATACCCATTTTTCATTGGATTTACGTCCAAACGTCGAATTGTAATTTGTGCAAAAAGAATACAAAGTGTGCCGGAAATACGTCAAACTTACTAAGCAAACAAACATAAGAAACGTCCACAAAGTCACTTATCTTACTCTATATAACCTCATTCAAACAGATTAAGTTTCACAAATGAAGCAATTCCTTTTAGTAATTCAGATTTTTTAAGCTTTTTATAATCATCCCCACATTTTCACCACATAAAATTAAATTGCTTTATTAGTGAGAATAGTCCGTTTGACACATAATTAGCTCAGTTATAGTAATTAATTTTAAATTCTGTACAATTTTCATACTCACATATTTCGTTGTGAATAATATCTGAAAAATCCTATGCAAATCGTTGCATCGATGTATTCCTTACAATGTATTGGAAAATATCAATGTATTTTTTGATGCATCGAATCAAAGAAACTTATCGATGTATTTTTGCTACTGACATCCCCAGTTCCCACTCGCTAATAAAAGGTAGGTATCTCATTAAAGTTCTGTTTTAAAGATGTTTTATCAAATTCAATGACAATTAATTTTTTGAAGCTTTTGTTGGAGCAAAATATTATGGCACGCTCGTTCCAGATGGCTTCATTGCATGCAAAATAGTGTCTTCAGATAAGTCTTATATCAAAAATTTACTGCATTTGTTGAAACTTGATTTAGTATTTGAGCACTCATACGAGTACCTTAGCGAAATGAAATAACTTTCAATTTGACGAAATGGCGCATATTCAAGCTTTAATTGGGATTTTTTGGGTGTTTTTTACGATTTTTCTACCATTTGCATACAAAATGCAACACTGACCATTTCTAATAAAGCGACAACAACAAACTTCGCTCTCTTTAACTATTTCGCGAAATACTAATAACTAATATTACGAGTATTAATATTATTAGTTATCAAGTAATACTTCGCGAAATTTATTACTTGAGGCAAATTTTGTCTCAAAGAGGAAAGGAGATTCAGACTGCTGGGTGAAAAATTGGATAAATTACTTTTTTAAATAAAAACTTTAATTAAAATAATATATTCAAATAAAACTTTTTACTAATTAAATTCGATGGATTTTATTTAAATGTATTAAAATGTTTAATCAATTTTAATTTCAACTCTTACGATTAATCACTTTGCTACAAACTAAACAATGTATTCATATAATTTTAATATATAAGATATGAATTGAATTTACTTTTCTTATTTCCAAAAACTAAAAAATCTTTTAATAAAAGCTTGGTAATTGTAAAAAAGGCCATCGTGATCATGCGTGATCGTGAGTCAAAAGTAATTTTAATCGTGTGATTGCGTGACTAGAATAAAAGATATTGAGCGTGCGTGATCATGAGTCCGAAAATAATTTTAATCGTGAGAGTGCGTGATTAAAAGAAAACACATCATGAGCGTGACTAATCTTGAGTCAAAATTACTCACGCGCCCATCTCTAGCCTATATAAGAAACCCTTTAACACCAACATTTTAGACACATTCTTCTTTAACCAAATGCAAACAAAAAAACTGAGAAATTTTTTAGGAGAGCCTTTATTTAAAATAAACACAAAAATAAGTTGGTTTTGTTGATAGAATTGTGAATTGTTTTCTTTTATTTTTCTCTTCTTTGATCTTAACTGTAATGCGTTTTGTTGTCAATGCTTCTGTTGTTATTATTGTAGTCGTTCATGTTAATATGACTGTTTTGTGCATGTTTTAAATTTTTTAAGGTTTGCACTTATTTCCCCCTCAAAAAATGTTCATGTCTGCATGGGTGACAGGAAAAACCTTTTATATCCTTGTTAACTTGTTTAAATATGCAAAACTTAGAGTATAACGAGATATATTGAGAGTGAGTGAGCGTATGTTTGTGTGAGTATATGTGCACAAGTACGCGTGGTATATGTTGGCTTTTGAGTAAAATGCAAACAACAACAAAATGTATGCAAAATTTGGGAAAAGGAGGTGGCACAACTTAAAAAGATCTATAAAAACAACAATAATAGTAACATAAAAAAATGCCATACAACACACAGGAAAAAATGTTGATTGTGAAATATGGCAAGCACAAAATGAGTATAGACTACAGCAGCAACAACAACAACAACGGCAACATCAATGTGCCAACTACAGCAGCAGCAAGGATAAAGAATGAAAATGTAAATCTCTGCCTTTTATAAGTGAGAAATATGCGGAAATTCACACGAGAATAATAACAAAAGTAATCAGCATAAAAATGTACAAATAGAAAGCTATGGCAAGAGCATTAAAACAACAAGACAGAAAAAATAAACTAAAAAAATTCTATATTTAGTGATATCAAAAAAATGTCATTAAGTATAAAAAAAGAATAATACAAGTTAATATGATGCAACTAAGGCTGCGTATTTCATTTATGGTAAACTAAATACACTGCAATTGTGTGTGTTTTATTTTAAATGCATAAATGAATAAAGGAATTTTTTAATTGAAAAACGCGTACATACTCGTATATAAAATATTATTGTATTATAACTATTTCATTCATTATCAGATTTTACTTTTTTTCCTAATCCTTTGAGCTCATTTTGTGCTTTATAATGAATCATTCTTATGCCATATTTTATAATTTAAAATAGCAAACGAAGCCATTTATTATGCTGGCAGTGCGTTCTTATTTCTTTTGAGTTTTTTTTTTTTAAATTATTAATATTAATTCTACTCACAATCTTGCACCTGAGCTTAACCCATTAATGACAACGTATGATATATCATACGCGATTAAAGCATTTTTCAAAAATTCCTCAAAAATCTTCAGCCACTGTAAAACTTTTGTTCGAGCAGTGTGAGAAAGCCAGAAGTATGCTTTTTCCAAAAAAAAAAATTGACATTTTAATCCTTTTTGTTTACTTGTTCGCGTCTGTTAATGCAGTATTAAAAAAAAAGTGAAAAATGTTACTCAGGTGAGTTATTTTGTTTCATAAACATAAAAAAAAGAAAATATAATTAAAAAAGTGCATTACGTTAAAGTTGAACGCCTACGCTACGAAATGAAAATTTTTTAATTTATCATTTTTCTATTTTTTTTTTTTGTTTTTTTTATTTCTCTACTTAAGGACCCCTTATGCATTAATTATCATTTGCTTCCCCACACAAAAATCCTTAAAATGATCATAACGCATAAGGGGTCCTGATCATACGCTTCGTCACACAAAAAATTTAATTTTTAAAAACTTCAGAGTTTTCCGTCTTATAATAATACAAAATTTATGCTGAAAATTGTAAAAGCTAAACTCAACGGATTCTGGAAGTAAGCATTAATGGTTTAAGTGGAGTTCTCTGACACTTTTTGTGAGTAATTTTATTTTAATTAATATTTACTCAACTACATACGATTTCAATAACCGCAGCAAGCATTTTTAATATGAAATAATAAAATTTGACTATAATTGTGGATTTAAACAATAAAGCTATTCACAGTTCTAATACGCTGGTTTTTTATTTGTACGATTTGTTTTTTTTAAGCCAATTTACGAAAGCGTATTTTAATTTTTTGTTGTTTCGCATGCAAACGCAAATACGCAAACACGAGTAAATAAAAGTAGCCCTTGGACGTGTTTTTTGTACCTCGTATTTTTATGCTCTGTCTACAGCCACATAATTACATACATTACAGAGTTGCACAATTATTGAATATGACAGTCACATGGTTGGGTGCTTACAGTTTCAACAATAACAAATGCTATTAATACAATTTGTTAAATGTACGCGTAAACTGTGAATAGCCTTAATGTATATGCAAGTCAAACCTTTATTTAAAGGCTCAAAAAAAACCTCAAAAGTTTAATATGTGAATATTTCTACAAATTTCTCTTTTTTTTCCATAGATCTCATTAAAAGCTCATTAAACCTAAGTTTCATACATTTACACTTTATTTTTACAGCCTTATTTGATTGTTTTTTGTCAAGTATGTTTTTTCGTAGCACCAGCAACAAAAACTTTCAGTTATTGTTATTTAAGTGCTACTTTTTAAATCCATTTATGGTGTTTACGACATCGCCACCGTCTCTAGCATTTAAAATAATTAACATAAATTCACTTAAACCATTAAAATTATCATGATTTTTCCACCAAGTCCGTTTTTCTTTTTTTTTTTTCTTTTCATTCTTGCTTTTTTTGCATTATCTTGTTGCATTTTTCTTATCAGTTTTCTGCTTTTTTAAACTTCATGTTGCTATTTAATGCATATTTATATATGTATAGTATATACATAAATGCATTGATGTTGTTAGAGTCTTAACTAATCGTTTTTGCACTGCAACTAAAAATAATCATTATTTATCACCCATTTTACGGAGGTTATTCAAAGTTAATAATTTTTAAAGTATGCACTTAATTATGATTATGTTCGTAAAGAGATTGCGATAAAAAGGAATGGTATAAAGTGAAATCTTCAATTATGTTATTATTAAATATAAGTTTCAAAACTGAACCCATAGCACAGGGCTATAAATATTGTAATTAAATTTAAACTTTTCTGTACTACATATAAGTCCACACCAGCTTTGGTTTCAAATCTAGTAGTTGCAAAATAATAAAATATTATTTTCATACAGCTTTGGCTTTACATTTAATACAGGCTTAAATTAAAATATTAATTAAAAAAATACAACAAAATAAAAAACACCGTGAGGTTCGAACTCACGACATCCAGTTGATTCAATAGGCTAACCACTAGGCGTATACGTAATAAAAGCGATGAACAATAACACAGTCCTACAAATTAAGACTTTTTGAATGGAACAGAATAGCGACCCCATAATTCTGAAAGGGTATGTTGAGTAGATCATTTTTGTAGAACAAACTTATGGTCCAGCACGTCTGAGTTTTTTTTTACAGTGGGTTAAAGTTTTCATTTTTTGGTCGAAGGGAGCATTATACTATATAAACAAAAATGCTGTAAGTTAATGTCTGAGAGAATTCTTATGATCACAGTTGTATTGTGGAATTGTATGAGGATTATTTTTGTAGAAGATCTTAACCCTCTAACTGGTCTCTTTATGGGTCAATTTGACCCTTTTATCGAGAAAATAAAAAAATATCATTTAAAAAAGGACATTTAAGGATTAAAATATTCCACGAAAATGTTTGCCGAAAAATTTCAGTGGGGGTCACCAAAGACACCAATATTGTAAATAAAGCTCTTTACGCTTAATTAGTAAAATTACTCACCAACTTCTATAAAAAAATTATATGTAATTTTGTTTTAATAGTGGTTTATTATAGTATGTACATATTTATTTTTTTGCTTCAAATTTTAAAAGGGAATTGGGAAATAGCAGTAGTATGACAATGGATTAAAGATTAATCTTAATATTCTTTCCTGTATTTAGCTTGACGTGAGTGTTCCGATGGGTCAAGGTTTCTGTACAAGCCCCATACGTATTCAGCAAGCATTACACTTTGGGATTTCCCTTTGAATCTTTCTTCCAATACCTTTTATCCTGATGAAACCTTTCACCGTGTTCATCTGAAACCGCTCCAAGGTTTTCTTTAAAAAAATTTAGATGAGAGTTCAGAAAATGCAGCTTTAGTGACATCTTAACGCCAATATTGTTAAAACCGATTAGCATGTTTTCAATATTTTCTGCATAGTTTTGTGCTTTTGAGTTTCCAAGGAATTCTGATATAACCAGCTGCATAAAGTCAAATGCTGTCTTTTGCATACCCGACAGATGACCATAAAATTCTTCATCTTGTAATAATTTTCTTATATCGGGTCCAACGAGCATTCCTAGAAAAGGTAATTTACATTAAATGTAATAAATTATTTCTTAAAACCGTATTTTACCTTCTTTTAATTTTGTTGCATGCTGTTTTGTAGCACGTGAATCCCATTTACAAAGAAAGCACATATGTTTTGTGTATCCTGTTTGCATTCCAGTGAATATTGCAATCATTTTGAAGTCTGCGCATACTTCCCATTTATATTTATAGTATTCAATCTTATTTAAGAGATTTGAAATGTTTTCGTATGTTTCCTCCTTTTTTGTGGAATACGCAACCGGTATTGATGGATGCTGATTTCCATTGTGCAACAAAACTGCTTTTAAACTGTGTTTTGAACTATCTATAAATAGTCGCCAAGCGAAAGAGTCCAGTGGAAGCTTTAGATATTTTAGAACCTCTTCAATACTGCAATAGTATACAAGTTCTTCTGATTTCTTAAAATAACTTTCCAGATCAGCGTGTCTTTTTCTTGGCGATGTAACTTTTACATCGGCTTTTATCAAATTCCTGTTTTTCAATCTGGAACATAATATTTCAGCTTTCTCTTTTGTTAGTCCTAAATCTCTTACAAGATCTTCAAAATAAGCTTGGTCTATCAAATTAGGACATATGTTTAAGCAATCAAGAGGCAAGTAACTTATATCTGATATGTTTTCAACCGCCGATGTTATTTCTGTATTGGCGTATGTCATATTGGCCGAAAATGTCTGTGTAGGCGGTTGAGGCACCGGAACACCTTCACAGCGCACTTCTGGTAAAATGACATTATTTGTTGCTTCGTATGTCATTTTCGCGTAGTGCCTTTGGCTTCTACCAAATTTGTAATTTACGCAGAAATAGCATGTATCTGACTTGTGATCTTCAGGTTCAATCCATGTAATAGGCGCAGAAAATGGCAGCGCCTTAGTACCGCCTTTGTACCAGGACAAAAGACCACTTTCGCAGGTAGTACATACAGTTTTTGGTATCCAAGCTTCAGATAAATATCGTATTCCAAAGAAAAGAAAATATGGTTCTTCAATTGTAGGGAATATCTTTCTTCTGCTTTGATGGTGCGTAAAATGTCCACAAATAAAACAAAACCAATCTCTTAATTTGCAAACTGATTCCGCCATGCTTATTTAAGCTTCAATTGTTCTTTTTTTATATTAATTTTAGTAAAAATCACACCCGATATGTGCTGCTTAGTAGCTCAATTATGATTGATTTTTTTCTTTTATTTTTTATTATTAATTTTAATAAATATCACACCCGATTTGTAAGTAACAGCTTACTAGACGCGAGAACTCAGTGTTTGGCCCGGCCGAACTCGAATTTTACTAATTAAGCGTAAAGAGCTTTATTTACAATATTGGTGTCTTTGGTGACCCCCACTGAAATTTTTCGGCAAACATTTTCGTGGAATATTTTAATCCTTAAATGTCCTTTTTTAAAGGATATTTTTTTATTTTCTCGATAAAAGGGTCAAATTGACCCATAAAGAGACCAGTTAGAGGGTTAAGATCTTCTACAAAAATAATCCTCATACAATTCCACAATACAACTCTGATCATAAGAATTCTCTCAGACATTAACTTACAGCATTTTTGTTTATATAGTATAATGCTCCCTTCGACCAAAAAATGAAAACTTTAACCCACTGTAAAAAAAAAACTCAGACGTGCTGGACCATAAGTTTGTTCTACAAAAATGATCTACTCAACATACCCTTTCAGAATTATGGGGTCGCTATTCTGTTCCAAAAATTCTGTTGGACTGTGTAATAATTATAAACCGAATCGCCTAATGTTGAGTTTTAGCATTGCCAGGCTAACTTTATATGGGTCCAAATACAAATTAAGTATACAAATGTATTAGAATTTAGTCTAAGTAGTATCAAAAATAAAAAATTCTACATGATTGTACTCAAGTTTAAATCAAAAAGCTAAAAGGTAAGCTGTAATATATCTTTTGGTTTTAATTGTACTACAGTAAAGTTTTAATTATGAGTTAGAATTTGCATAGTTTAAATCTTAAACTGCAAATTTTAAAAAAATTCAGTAGTATTTTAGCTGTATTACAAAAATTTAGTCCAAGATTTGTAACCGTGCAGGTATCCAACTAACAATGGAACAACAAGCTGCGAGGTACATTTCCCCTCCCTTGTATTCACTCAAGGTGACATTACACCCCTGGATTTTTAAAAAATTATATTTTGAAAATGGAAATATTTTTAAGAAAGGAAAGAGATATCTTATTGAAACTTTGCGTATTTATTTTTATGTAAAAAAAGTACGCAAAAAATTTTTCTTTGGACTTTTTCAGCGTGTTTTTTGGATGCTGCGGTCTTTGAAAATAACATCAAAAAATCACGGCGGGCGTGATTTTGACTCACTGGTACGTCTGAAAAAAAAAATAAAAGCTGATTAAGGTTTTAATCAGCATCGAAGCCGTTATAGACTGAACTAAATGAAAAATTCAAAGAATTTTAGTTTGAATTTAAGGTTATAGATTAAAAAATAGCAGCGTTTTTCGAAATTAGCCGATTTTTGGGACCGAAAAATCCTTTTAAAACCAATAAATACTTCACCGATCATTCTATCCGTAGTTCAATCTATATGCAGATTTATACGTGTATAATAACATATTAAAATTTCAAAACGGTCAGTCCAGTAGTTTTCTTTTTATCACGCCCGCCAGCTCAAAAACTGTGATTTCTAGAAAAAGCGATTAGCATAGAAATTAATTTCGAATTTTATTTCATTAATTATAGATTCTTTGAGGTTTTTTTATTAAAATCTATCATAAAAAAAGCAATTTTTTGAAAATTCAGGAGTGCACATTAGACCTGGTGTAAAATTTTTTTTCGGAATTTTTATTGCGGGTAGCGGCTAAAGTATGCCATTTGATGACAAAATCAACGTCTTTAATCCGCAGGTCAATCGGAGTGTGCCAAACCGTGCCACAATGAGCTGGAAATTGGATATATAGAAAACACTAAAAAAAGTTTTGGTTTCTTGTTTTCTGTATTTTATATTCCTATTACACCATCTTATATTAAAATTGCTTACACATAATAGGAATTAAGTTTTCAAAATAGTCCAGAACTTAAATTCATATAAGAAATAACAAGAAAACAATTATTTTAACTCATATAAAATATTTGTTATTAAAAATATTTCTTTTTTAATATTGACAAGAGTTCGCCAGTGGTCGAAATTCCACCTTTTCACTGTGACCTTCGACCTACAATGTAATATTAAATCGCTTTCGTTCTCAGATGAGCGCAGAA
This sequence comes from Dichetophora obliterata, assembly GCA_963920525.1. Taxonomy (NCBI): domain Eukaryota; kingdom Metazoa; phylum Arthropoda; class Insecta; order Diptera; family Sciomyzidae; genus Dichetophora; species Dichetophora obliterata. The sequence continues at coordinate 155,011,359 of OY986435.1, read as the reverse complement.
AGAGATAAAAAACGACTCTTTTTCTATTTTCAGTTTGCCGCTCAGTATTAACCAACGACTTTACATACAAAAATACGTTGTACTGAGAAAAGCTCCAGTTTTTGAGATATCATCATAAACTTGATGTCAAAATAACGGAAATTTTTCAAAATTTACTGTTTGTAAGAAATTTTACCATCCCCATATACTGTATTCGCACATGTTATATAAAAAAATGCTTAATGTAGAATATCCGTATACGGAGTAAACTATTTGCTAAATTTGTATTGTGCAAAACTTGCGCTTGACTCTCAGCCACTTCAAAATTATGCTATATTTCTGCAAAAACTAATCAAAATTTTGCTATTCCAGTTAATAATAACTAGGCAAAATTTTGTTAGGTTATTATAAACTGCAAAAGCAAATGTTTACTTAATTCAAGCAAATATTTGCTAAGTAATTATAAATTAGAATAGTAAATTTTGATTAGTTTTTGCTAAAATCTAGCATATTTTTGAAGTGAAATAATTATTAACATTAAATTAAATTTAAAAATTACCATTATCGTTAAGAATAAACGTGTGCTCGTGTGTTTAAAATAAATTTTGCTTGAGTTTAGTAAAAATTTTCTATTTGAGCTAACAATAACTTGGCAAATATTTGCTTGAGTTTAGTAAAAATGTGCTATTTGAGTTCTTAAAAGCTTAAAAATATTTGCTTGAATTTAATATAATTTTGCTTTTTCCTAAATACATGAAGATTGATTTGAATTTAGCAATCTCTTTCAAAAATCACAGCTTTGCTGATTTGTTTTTAAGCAAAACATTTGCTTGATTTAAGCAAAATAATTATCTCCGTGTGAGAGATAGCGAAAAATGTCTGTAATATTTTTTGTACATTTCAGTAATGTCTAAAATTTTGGAACATCATTACATCAACAAGCAGGTCGGTCATGAGTGCGTGAGCTGCTTCTGTAGTAGTAGTAGTGGTACATTATTGAGTCTTTAATAAAACGATATTACAAGATAAATATAAACAGTTTCTTATATGTTAATTTAGCGACTGTAAAGTATGGCCCGCTTATTCTGTTTTACTATCAAGTAAATTAATAAATCGATTGCCCCATGGCAACAATATAAATACAGACTAATTTTACTCCTGCTCTAAGAGTATTACAACAGTTACTTTTGACGATTGTCCTAAACTATAAGATTGAAAGAGACAACGAACACCTGTACATGGCGAGCCATATACAGGCACTAAAACTACTATATACAATACGTGTTACTTTCATATATACAATAGCCCAGTGTATAAGTGGGAAATAAAGATAAATAAATGCATACATATTGACATCATACACATTTTACGCTCAAAAATTGAATTCTTTTTAAAAAGCACAATCACTATGTAGACAAAACATTAAATATTTAATATTACATATAACAATTATCACTATAATATGCAGCTGTCCAGTTGAAACCAATTGCGGCGGCTAGGCGAAAATATGTATTACCAATTCACTTCAACTTGTTTTGCGTGTCGTCAAGTAACTTCTTTTAATAAAATGCTATACAAGCCATGTATAACATCAGCAGCATCAAAAATGAACCATGAACCCAAAGTTCATACTGTAACTCCCAACACTTTTTGTTAGCAAAAACTTACCTAGTTTTCCTATAACAATTATTTATATAACTCTATAAACTAAAAAAGCCGCACATGGGCGATTTTAATTATACAGTGTTGCGCAAAACAATAGCAACAAAATAAGTGCGCTGCAACAAAATTGTGTATCTTTTTTAATATTGGGGACACACAAAAATGATTATAGGAATCAAAGCATATATTCATACATCATATATAAAACAAATCAAATTGAAATTTGGTTTTGTTTTTTAATTAAATTTCAAATTAATGTGGCTACATTCAATTTGTCTGAGAGCAAAACAAAAGCAACAAAAGTTGAAAAATGTAAAAAGAGAACAGAAGTTTCAAGAATTATCGGTAAAAGTTCCGTTATTGTAAAGCACGTGTTGTTTGTAAGTCATAAACATTTAAGTTAAGTTTTGTTTTTGCGCTAGTTGTGACATTGACTGTTAAATTTATAATGGCACGTTTTAAATACTGTGAAGCTCTTAAATTGCAAATTATTTCCGAATATAAAAACGGAAATTCACAAATATCTAACGTGAAACAGTTTGATATTAATCAGTCAAGAGTTTGCAGATTAATAAAGAAATGTACTATCACAAAAGACGTAACAACGGTACATTAAAGAGGGCGGCCGCAGAAGGCATCGCTGCGTGATGACAGGAACATTTGTGGCGTGTTCAAACGAAATGCATTTGCCACATCCAAAGAGGTTGTTTGGACACTTGATTTAGATATCCATCACAGCACTGTTTGATGACGAGTCGTTGAGAACGATTAAAGAAGTTACAGACCGGCAGAGAAACCTTTGCTTAAAGCTAAGCATGAAAAACAAGGTGAGGTGTTACAATTTAAATAATTATGTCTGAAATTGTGACAACAAGTTGCAATTTATTGTTTTTTAGACTCAGTCTTGCAAAAGAGCACCTAAATTGGACCGTTCAAAAATCAAAAACCGTTTTCTAGCGATGAATCAAAGTTCAACTTGATTAATTCAGATGGGATGTGCACGGTACGGCACACCCAGGTACGCGACTTGAAGCCCGAAACTGAAAAATAAATTTTAAGCACGGAGGCGGTGGCATTATGGTCTGCTCTTGTTTTTCCTATAATGAAGTTGAACCATTTCAAAAAATCGATGAAATTATGGATAGATTTGTATATAATGTCATTTTAGAAAGCAAGATGCAACCACATTCATAGTGGAATATGTCGCTTCAGTGAACGTTTCAGCCCGAAAACGACCCGAAGCACACTTCAAAGCACATCAAAGATTACATTAGAGGCAATGGGATTCAATTCCTTGATTGGCCGGCACAGTCATAATGACTTGAAACCCATTGAAAATCTTTTTGGGATTTTGAAGGTAAAAGTTTCTGGTCAAAGGTTTTCCAATAAGACTGCACTGTATGAAGCCCTGAAACTTAATTGGGACTATATACCTCATACCAACAAATCTAATTTAATAGAGTCGATGTCCCTCAGATGTGCAGCGGTTATGAAAAATAATGAATCTTACACCAAATATTAATTTTGTTGCTTTTGTTTTGCGCTCAGACAAACTGAATGAAATCACATTAATTTTAAATTTAATAAAAAAAAAACAAAAACCAATTTGAATATGATTTGTTTTTAATATGATGTATGAATATATGCTTTAGTTCCTATAAACATTTTTGTGTGTCCCTTATATTTAAAAAGATGCACGATTTTATAGCAGCGTACTGATTTTGTTGCTATTATTTTGCGCAACACTGTATATGACTGGTTGCACTTCACAACCTCACCGTTGAAACGTTACGAGTCGACCCTGAGCTGCTTCTGCTGATCACATGTGCCACTGACTACAAGCGTGGCTTCTACAATACTCATGCACATTTTTTACAATACTCATGCAGAGGCTTTATAAAGTGTGATCTTAAAATGGCTTGAACGTTTTTAGATAGAAAGAGGGCAGAGTACAAGCAAAGTGCATCTTTTAATTTTTTTGAGTATATTTACCAAGACGCATAGTAAACTGTGACAAAATTTAAGTTTGGGTCTAATCGTGTCCTCCTTAAAATCGTATATTTGAGGAGGTACCCAAGGGTATTTGAGCATTCGCAATTTCTGAGATGTACTCAAAAGGCACACCGGCCAACCCATTTGTCCAAGTTATTTTCGCAGAAACTGTCACTTTTGCATGTGCTAGCACAATCAAATGTATATAGATTATTTTGCAATTAAAGCTCGGAAGCGGGTGCAAGCAACTCAGCTTCCTATTCCACTCTGCCCTCATTGTCACTCAATTTTCTTTTCTTGACTGTAAAGTTCATTCATTAGAAAATTAACATGGACCTTATTATTTCCAGTAACTTATTATAAACTTACCAACAAAAAAATTTTTTTATATATCCTTTTATAATAATACTTATAAATTAAAAATCATTTCAAATTGCATAAATGTGTCAGCATTAAGTTTGAATTAAAAATGCAAATAATAAATATTAAAAACTTCAATACATTTTTAAATTTAAGAAAAACAATTTTGAATTTCTTACTTTAATACTAAAAAATTATTTTTTAAGACCTACCCTCGCTACGCCCATGCAAAGTACAGTACATATTGGAAATAATTGTAACTATAATTAAGAAACTGTGCTTCAATTCATAGACCTTTATTTTTCTCCATTCTACAGAGGTTTCTCCTTAATGGAGGGAATTTTTACATTATTTAACGACCTCACGTCTTGATGTCGTTGCAACGTTATCAAAACATCTTCTTATTCTTCTTCGTCGCTGCAACGTTATCAAAACATCTTCTTAGTTTTGAAGAAAAGTTTTTACGAAAATATAAGAAATGAAGGTATGAAAAAGTTAAATTTCTAAAAATTGTATACAAGCAGAAATAATTCGAAGAAAAACTATATTGATAAGTAGATTAAGTCCGCTAGCAACATTCTGCAGCATGATTTCTTAAATTTGGGGAAATATGAGTTAAAATACTTGGATATTTGATAGAAATACATGTAAGTTTTTCTTTTTTTTTTACACCACCAGAGATTTATTTTAAGGATGCTTTTCTTATATTTATGAAAAAAATGCTTTAAAATTATTTACAAAGTGAACGATTCTTAATCAAGCAAATTAAGCGATGATTGTTTAACAACTGCGATGGTCGAAAGGATAAGCTCATGCACTTACACTCACGCGGCCGAGGTTCAAGTCTCCGGAAGTTATAGTTATATAGATGGTTAATAAACGGTAGAAAATTTCTTATCTTTAGAGAAAATGTTTTTCGTAGTTATAGACGATGATTAATAAACGGTAAAAAATTTATTATTTTAAGAGGAAATGTTTCTCTTAGTTATAGCTGATGATAAATAAATGGTAGAAAAACTTACTAAAATGTAATAAGATTTCAACACAATTGCGCTAAGTTTCTTCAATTTAGCGAAATTGTTCGTAAATGATTGGATAATTTTCCTAAAATATTTCCCACTTCTGGTGTCAATTTAACTAGAAATATATGCTTAATTTTTAGAAAATCGGTCATGGCGCTAAATGAAGCCCGATTTTCTAACGATTGGGTGCTAGTTTCCTAGATTTTCTGGACATTTTTTCTGAGTGCGGAGAGAAATTATAAATACACTTATGAAGCTAAGAGTTGATGCAACACTCTGTGAGGTGATAAGAAATCTGGTCAGCTGTGGAGTTATCAGTGCATCGTTTGATGTCTCAGTGGCCAAAAGGTTTGTGATAAGGACCCTGAAGGGAGTGTTCTATCTTCTTTACTATGGAAAATGGTTATCAATGAATTTCTGAAGAAGTTAGAAAATGCAGGATTCAAGGTGATTACACAGTATTTAGAATGGCCTAGTTAGACGGACATAAATCAGTAACTCGGGTTTGAGGGCACGGAATGTTTCGACATTTTTGATTTAGGCTTTTGTGTGGCATGTCTTCCTTGCATTAAATTTTTAAACTGTTACAAAAATTTTCTAAACCCTAAATTTTACGCTAAAAGTCTGTGTGGATTTCCCCACTTTTTCAAAATTACATAATTCTTGAACGAAAAGATGCACAGAAATCATTTAAAACTCTTTGTATACTTTACAGTTTGTATATTAGTTTCTTAGTTCACCAAAAAATATTTGGTATATTATTTACAGTAATTATCGCTTATATGCATAATGTTTATAAGCATATCCCGCTTATATGCATTCGAACTTGAGATATTTAACTTTGTCATTTAAAATAGCCAGCATTTTTTCGCTTATAAGCATTTCGCTTATATGAATTTCTCTTTTATATGCATCAAAATTCGGATTTTTTTAAAACCAAAGTCATAGAAAACTAACCAGTTATATGCATCCCTACTGAAATGTCATAAAAATTCCGTTTATAAATTTCACATCTCTATTGAGCTGTCAAATATGAAATAGCCCTTCACTATCTTTGAAAGTGTCAAAGTTTCTTATCTTTTTCCTGTGCAGTTTTTAAATGAACAAAAATAAAAAAAAAATAACCTTGTCACTCAAACAAAAAATTTCAATTGTAAAGGAAGTTGAGACAAATTAAATAAGATAGATGAACATATGTGCCAAAAATTCTGCAATGTACATAAGAAAATAACTGACCTTTTTTCGACATAGAAAGGACTTCAAAAATAAAAAAAAATTAAGTTAAGTTTTATGTAGTACGAACCTGGCTGTTCTTAAGTTTAATTATTTTAAAGCATCTTTTTTATATATATTTTCTAAAACCATAAGTGGTATAAGTCTGGTAGAAGCCCAATTTAAATTAATTTAATTCGAATCTGACAGCTCTTAAACTTAAGACTTTGTTTTGTTAAAACTTATTTTGTTTATATTTTTTAAAAACCCTTAAGTTATATAAGACTGCTAGAAGCAGCAATTTAATTTAATTAATCTATTTTTTATTTTTTAAAAATGCTTTTATGACAAACTCTAATTTGTAAATAAATATTATTAATAATTAAACCAATTCATAACACAATTTTTATTGAAACAATATTCCAATTTTTATATATGCTTCGTGGAGGCACTTAACCAAGTTTTTATATATGCTTTCCCGCTTATAAGCAGCAAAAACCAAGCAAATAGAGATTATGCTTATAAGCAATAATTACTGTATATGTTTTCTCAGTTAACTAATTTTGTGATATATTCAATTATTACATGAACTTAATTGCGAGCTTTAGATAAAGTGAGTTTATAAAAAGGCAGCAACAACAACAACAAAAACAACTCTGTATAGAGTTTATCAACTAGACAGTCTGTTTCGTAAATCGCTACATTTCCTCTTCAGTAGTCTTTGAGTGATTAAGCTGTGATCAACTCACTGATTAAAGTCGTATATGATTTCACACATTTTGCAGCTCATTCATCTGAACTATATTGAACAAATTGAACGTTCAAATTGGCTACTTAATCATATGACATTTTAAAGCAGTAGGCTATTTATAGATCACTGACATCAACTCTACCAAGGTTGCCATCTGTTCTAGTTGCTTCTTATTTCTTATTATATTATCAATATTAATTGTTGTTCGACAGTTTGTCGAAATGCACCATAGAAATGAAATGAGGTTTTTTTTAATTTTTTGGGGCTGCGCGTAATCGTAATTTTGTGACCTATGTCTGTGGGTTAGGCGTAAGCCCATAAAAAGCAGAGCTGGTCCTTTCCACGAAGAAGAATAAGATTCCTCCCATAAATCCTGCACGAATCCTCAGCTAGTATTCGTGACAACAGCGAAGCACATAAAAGTTATATTGGACTAGCAAATTCCTGCTGCTTCGCCTGCTGTAAAATTATTAAATACCATTTTAAATTTTAAAACCTAAAATTATTTTTTTTTGTTATCTTCGATTTGTGTAAAAAATTAATATATTAAAAAAAATTAACCCTTTTTGGAAAAAAAGAACCATTTTTGGCTTATATCTCAAATACTTGACCTGATAAAAATGGATTATGGGTTTACATTTAGCACACAAAAATAAATACGGTAAAATTTTTTCCTATGCATGTCGTATGGTAAAGTTAAAATTATATTATAGAATGAGATGGTTAGGTAGTTACAGTACCTTTGGATCTAAGATAAAAACTGGATTGTAGTGTTTAAAAATGAAAAGTTGGCAACTCATTAAAAAATTTTATGTGCATGGAAAATCTTATCGAAATAAAATTCTCTTTTTTTATTAACGCAATAGCTAGAAAAACAAAAAAAATTGTGTTGTTAATTTTATATCTTGACCTTTAAGTGTTTCGTTGTTTTATATATATATATATTTTTTTTTGGTTCTATATCTGCGGTTTAATAAATAATTAGAAAAACTTCTTTCTAAGCTTTGAATTATTATATTCTGATAATTTGTGGTTTTCTAAATTGTTTTTGATATAAAAATTAAACTCAAGAAACTATCTTTGATAAATAATTAAAACTAATAAAGAATTTTTGAATTTTTTTAAAACCAAAAAATTTTAAAGCAGCATTGCAAAATATAAATTAATAATTTGCAAAATAACTTTATATATAAAAACTTTTAAAAGAAGAAATTTATACAAAAGTAAAATATATAATTTTACCAAAAGTCAAAAATTTTTTTTTTTTTTTTAAAAAACTTTGATTCCAAGTCTGTTAATATTATACACCTGAAAAGAAGGCGTGGCCGGTGTAGAGAAGTTTTTATATTCTTGATCAGAGTCAATACTTGAGTGAAAATATTTCGTAATTGCGCAGGTGAATGTTTTAAATCGAATCGACGAAAGTGGCTCCGTATTTATATTTGTGTGCTAAATTTAAACCCATAATCCATTTTTATCAGGTCAAGTATTTGAGATATAAGCCAAAATATGCAAAAATAGACGTAGCCAATTCTTGTTACTCAAATTCATTATCTTTTGTAGTTTTGAAAATATTGGCTTTAAAAAAGTTCGCATTTTATGCAGTTTTTTATCCCTTTTACTTTTTCTAACTCTCCATACAATTGCAAAAACTTATTTTTTATCGGATGGACAATCTTTGAAATTTTTGTAAACATTTTTCTTTTTGCTAATGTCATTGATGGATGGTTTGACAGACATTTCATCATTTCAAATGCGGTAAGTATTTTCAAAACTTGACCTGGACTGCGGACTTTCATCTTTTTCGGTTCAAAAGTTGACCCTTATTTGTAAACTTATATTATATTAAAATTTAATATGTGTTTCGTTTAAAGTACTTTAAACTGGAAAATTGCTCTAGCTAATTTTTGTCGGTGTGTTTATAAAAGTAGCGGAATTTTTACATTAAAAAAGGTGGCAGCATTGGTACCGCACACAATACATTGCAAAGAGAGCTTTTGTCTCGCAGCGAAAAAGAAACAATTAAAAAAATGTATGGTTATGCTCTTATGATTTTAATTACTTAAGTAATGATTAGCACATTTATATAGCTTAACTTTCAAATGGGTACCATAGCCACCCATTTAAAAAATAATTATTGAAATAGCGCCTGCCGTTCTCAAGCTCTGAGCTGACGAATATACGTGAGTCTCCTTTTATATAATAGTAAAGAGTATAGATCGAAAGTTGAACGGGAAACTAGGAAAATCTGAAAAATATGCCTGAAAAAAGCAATAGGCAAAACTTGGGGACAGACCTCAAATATTGCATGATGGATTTAAAAAGCTACACGTCCAAAAATCTTGAACTAAATTCTAGTAAATCCTGTGTCTTATGTAATAAATGCTTGTAATAAAATATTTTCCACAAAAATTAAGAATAACAACCTATATGAATTGAACCCACTCGCAGTGATCGCTTGTTAAAGGTGCACTTATATTACAACCTGTGGTTTAACTAGGCAGATTTGGTCTAGTTTTAATGAGAAGCGTAGAGAAAAGCTTACACATATGGTGAGAAAAGATGTCTCAACGTCGTGCAAAAGAGTTCAAAAATGTATGGGTCACTAAGTCATTATTTTGTACATTAGTGCGACCTCTTCTTGAATATGGAAGCATTATTTGGAACCCTGCTTTTGAATCACATAGCGACAGACTTGAATCTATTCAAAAACAATTCCTGCTCTTTGCATTAAGAGACACCTCTAATCCCCGTGATTACTGTAACTTTCCACCCTATGCACATAGACTTAGCCTTCTTAATCTAATGTCGTTATCATCGAGAAGAACATTACTCAGTTCATGTTTCACTTTTGATGTTAAAAGTGGAGTTATTGACAGCGAGTTTATAACAAACAAGATAAAATTAAGTAATTCAATTAGGAGAACGAGGCATATCCGGCTATTAAATGAATATCAGCATCATACTGTCTACGCACGTAATGAACCTATAAATAGATGCTGTACAGAATTCAATAATGTTAGCGAATATTACTTACCACCCATGTCCAAACTCACATTTAAGCGAACCCTCTCAAAGTCATTTCTCTCTTCCTAATATATCTTTCCCCTTAAAATAAGATTTTTAAGAATAATATCTATACATCGTATCTTAGGTATGTATATAGTCTCTCTTGTTTTCTCCTCTTCTTTTATTTTTCGACATGCTTTTTAAAATCATGTCAATCTAGTGGGCGGAGTATGCCACTAGATCATCAAATAAAAAATAAAATATAAAAAAAACAAGGAAAGGGGAGAAGAAAACATAACCTGTTAGAATAAGTTAGAATAAGTAAATTGCATTGCCTTGTTTGGCCAATAAATAAATAAATAAAAAATATTGATAGGCGTTTAACGAATTGTTAACTTAATAATTATGAATTTAAAAAATATTAAAAGAAAACACGATATTTCTATTTGAAACTCTTGAAGATGTCCTTAACTAAAGGGGTAAGAACAGTGTAAACGTCAGAGTTTTAAGTATTTTTTGTTTATTTTATAAAAGAAATCAGTTTGATAGATTTATATGAAACTTTGTATACATCTCTTGTAAATTAATAAGTTATTAAATAAAAAATTTCAATGGTATATTTTTGCATAATGGTCCTTTGAAAATGATACCTCTCAAATCTAACCTTAGTGGTGTTGACAGCCATTCGTTCAAATGGATCAACTGAGGACAAATAAAGAAAAAGATTCTTAAGATATATGATAGTAGTATAGCCGGACGTAGGAGATTTTCAAAATATCTTTTAGAAAAATATGGCGATCATTTAAAAAAATAACAAAATTTTCCCGAATTTTTTAATGGAAATTTGTTAAAAAAAATAAGATAAAAAAACACCTACATCAGGCACGTTTCCTTAAAAAAATCTATTTTGAATCAAATCGATCGGACGAAGCTGTTTTAGTTATATACTGTCAACAAGGTCAAAAAAAGTTTTTTAACACTGGAAGGACATGCTTTGTCGAATCGACGACGCATGGTCACATTTTATCGTTTTTCTTTCTTGTTTTTGTTTGTTTTGTTCTCATTTGTCATATAGCGTTAATCGTAGTCTAGCTGTTGTTGTGCGCAAGCGTACAGCCAAATAAATAGTGTGTAGGTATGGTTTTTAAGAATTGGCGTCGTCGAAACGGCGAAGCATATCTTTTATGTGAATATTGCATTTTTTATGTTATTCTTTTTATATGAAAATTTGTCATATTTTCTGTAATAATATCAGATTTGTACATTTAAATTGGAAATTGTGCAGCAAAAAATTAATAAAAGTTGAGGAAATAGAAAAATTTATGTTGATTTGTGACGACAACAACGAGTTCGACGATGAATTGGATTGCAACAACGATAGATAAGGTACAGAGGACTCTTAAAATAATCTGGACAGCGACTTGGACGATGAGCTCTACAACAACAATGAGAAGACTGGTCAAGAGGACCCTTTCAATGAAAGCTTTGAAGAATAAAGCTCGTCAGTTGATTTAAGTATCTTGGACGAAGACGATGTACCGCTTGCTTAAGGAGGCGTCGGTACATTTGATCACATGTGTAGCGTTATGTGCTGTTCACTAACTGATAGCCAATATGTCAATTCTATGGTTTTCTGAATATGGCCTGCATTAATACTTTATTATCTATACGAACAACATGGTCTAAGCAAATCAAAAGACTTTCAATCGTGTTGGTTTCATGAAAATTAACACTTTTCACTTATTATATTTTAATTATATAATAGGATACTTATTCCAACTTTGCCGAACGCGGTGCGAAACAGCATCAATATTAGTATGGCTCAAGAATGATCGAAAACTCCAGAATTAAATTCTGAGAAGAAGAGAAAAATATGTGCCCTTGTCACCCCTCCAACCATCGCATGAACAAATCATAGTACTCAAAATGTCATATGAGTGTGGGGAGCATAAAATAGAGCTTTTGCCTATAATATATTCTCAACCGTATAAAAAGAAGATCTTATTGAAATTTAGTGCATTATTTCTTAAATAACAACAAATTCCATGTTGAATATGTGCCTTTAATTATAATTATTTTGTTTTTTAAATGTACCTTTTGTGAAACAATCCAAATTAACTCAGTCTGTGAAAAATTATTATTTTTATTAAAATATATTATATATTAAATAAACTGTTGTTTTTATTTATTCTTCATAAGCTTAATAATCAAAAACCAGTGATTTTGAAACATTTTGACATAAAGGTAGCCCGTAGCACTATTTTGAAAAATGGCGTGGTCGATTCGACGAAGCATGACTTTTATGTATTAAAAATAAGCAAGTCCTTCCAGGGTTAAAAAACATTAATAAATTTAAAATTAGTACAAAAACATATACCATTAAAAAAATGTACGAAACTGACTTTTACACTGTTTATACCTAACCATTTCAAAAGGTACTTTTATACCATTACCTAACCATGTCAAAAGTCACCTTTTTGACATCAATTTTAGCTTTATCTACAATTTTAAACTGTCAAAGTATCAACTGTCATATAAATTTATCACATAAACTAAATGCAAAACACGGCTTCTTGTAAAAGCTCAAAGATAAAATATAAAAATGCCTATCAGCTGTACCATTGGCTCAAATTTCAACTTGCTATAAAGTTAAGTCTATTAAATACATATCAACTTTAAGGTTTGAATTATTGTTTGTTAAAAGATGTTTCAAGTTTGTGCTTTCTGGTTTTTATCTGCAAGCTCTTTGCAGGCAGTGAAAACCTATAATCAATAACGAACACATGTGTACTGTTTGGATTAACAGGCTTTTTTGGCATCAATGAACCTATATTTTTAATTTTACCAACTTTTACTAGCTGATGTCTCGGCTGATGTTGGTTTTAAAAAAGTTCAACAGATTCTTAGAGTAGCGCAGTTTGCGTTTTACAAAGAACAAAATATTAGTATATTTATACAAAGACGACGCACGGTGTAACGAGTGGGACAAAATTAGGTATGGAAAAAATGTAAATTTGTAAAAGTAAGTATGCAAGTTTATAGTTGAGAGAATTAAGTACGTGAATCTAAAAGAACTTTGCGATATCTTTCCATTTGTGAATTTTATTCTCTTTATATGTTGCTATGAAAATTTAACGAAATTTAAGTTTTTATAGTTTTGTACTGAATTTATTTATTTATTGTACGATACGAAATTAGTTCTTTTAATGTACAAGTTGGAATAATGTTTTTAGGATTCAACAAATTAAAGATTTTCTTAAACCTTATTTAAATTTATTATAAAGTTAATCTTAATATTAAGAAGTAATATAGAAATCAAGATAGAGTGTAAAAGTGAAGTAATTAACAAAAAAAAAAAATTACAAGAAGAAAATATAGATTTAAAGAAAACTGGCAAATTTCTTAATCGTTAATTTGAAGTTGAAATACGGCAAGTCTAAATCTTGGTATTTCCCTTAAAGCTCTTACATGGCTCGGTAAAGAATTCCAAAGACGAGTGGCATTAATAAAAAAAAATATTTATAATATAAAATAATATGAATATTTTCGAAAATCTCAAAAATATTAGTATAATTCACATACGAAATTTTAATGAAGATATATTTGAAAAGTTCTTGCTAAAACCAATATTGCAACATATATAATCAAAAAATTTTTTATGTTCGACAAAAAAGGTCCTAGAAATCCAAAAAAAACTTCATTTCTATATACAATTACAGAAAAGGAAATTTTTTTTTCTTTATTTTTTTAATATGTTTTATAACAACTCTTTTTGAACACAGTTCCGAAGATTCTGCTGGGACAAATCAAAAATAAGAACTTTATGACTTTTTTCCTAGAGCATGTTTTGGCGAAAATGAGCAAATTTATATGGGAAAATAACATATTTTTTATAAAGTTTCAAACGCAATTAAAGAAAAATTACATATTTGTTATTCTTTGTTTTCTATTATGTTTCATAAAAACATTTTATGAACACAGTTCCGAATATTCTGCTCGGATAAATCAGTATTAAGAATATTATGACGTTTTCCCCAGATCATGTTTTGGCGAAAGTAAGCAAATTTATATAGTAAAATATCAAATTTTTTATAAAATTTCAAACGCAATCAAAGAAAAAGGACATATTTGTTTTACTTTCATTTTGAATATGTTTTAAAACAACTCCTTTTAAACACATTCCCACAGTTTTTGACAGGACATCTCAAATTTACGGATTTTATGACCTATATATTTCCTCAAGCATGTTTTGACGAAAGTGAGCAGCAATTAATGTAGATGCACAATTTGTAACCTAATTTAATAATTATAGTGAAGGTAGTAGTCTTGTGTAATACAAAATGTGTGAGTGTAAAGTTGAATTGTATTTATAAATTAAAAGAAAATATTAAACAATAGTATGCATTTTTTTTGGTTCTGGCAGTTCTGCACATTATTGATACCCTACAATTTGCTTCGCTGGTACATTAAATTGTTTTGTACAAAAAGAATATTGTGCAACAGCGTCCATTAGAATGCAATTACATATACTTATAACAAATAACGGCTATTATTAATTATACTATACTAATATGTTATGTGTAAATATATAATTGTACTTGAGTACATTTGTGTTTTTATTTTTAAATTTATTATGTTTAAAGAAGAATAATAAAAGAATATACTGCAATATTCTGTACGGTATTCAATGATTTATTGAAGCCTACAAAGACACAGAAATTTACGAAAGAAGTTAAAAAGAAAACAAAACGTAAAAGTTGAAAGGCAAGTTAAAGTGCATGATTAACTTAAAGTGAAAAACAAACAATATATAAACACTAAACAAGAACAACAAAAAAATCAATTTTGCAATAAGTACAAAAGCTTTCATATAATAATAGTGCAAATAATTTTTGACATAAATATCATTTATTTTATAGTGTCTGATTCAATTAAAATTATTGACATTTTTAATGTGTGGGTTTATTGTAGTGCGTTAAGTTTAAGAAGCAGACAAGATGCTGTTTTTCGTTTTATAAGGTACAGGAGCGAAAATGTAATTCATTTAGAAAAACTAAACATGCAAGTTAGTTGGACGGATCCAAAATTTAGGATTTATTGAGACAGGTGCCATCGAAGAAGAAAAATTTTTTAAGAGAAGAACTCAGAATGGTTGAACTCAGTTTCCATACCAGAGTATGATGCAAGTAGCACAAGAAGTTGTATAACGCAAGTAGAAGTGAATTCACAAACTGATTTTTTTAATGTTTCAATAAAATTTCAAAATTTTTATAAAATTATAATCAAATAGTTACCAAGTACAAGCAAAAGAAGGCATCCGATATCTTTTGATGTAGCTTCTAAAAAGACTAAGCGCAGAAAAGTTGATGCTTTAATAGCATCAAAATCACCTGAAGATTAAAGAAATTATTGAATTCGATATTAATTCTGATTTAAATTCAGTTTTAGAGTGTAAATGGGGTTTCGATGGAAGCAAATTTACAAGTTCATGTTATCTTTGTGGTACTAAGCTTTCCACTATGAAAATCTTCCACGTATTGATGAGACATACATTAATAATTTGATAACTAATATTATTTTTCTTGAATTATATCACAGTGTGCCAAAACAATAAATAAACAAGCACGTCCAAACTTTATACAAATTCATATATAAGGACATGTTAAGAGTCCACCAAATTGTGATGACCTTGAGAGGTCAAATTAAGTGCGATGGACTCTCAACATATCCTTCTTTAAGAATCTCTATAAAGTTTGGATATGCTTGTTTATTTATGGTTTTGGCACACTGTATTATAATTCAAGAAAAATAATATTAGTTATCAAATTATAAACTCAGCTTTTTTTTTTTGAACCCGAGTGTAAAATCTTTTGAATGTTTGCTTCATATTGGTCATAAAATGCCTTTAAAATGTGGATGGAAACCGAAAAATTCGCAAGAAAACGAAGAACATCTCAAAATATTGGAAGAGAATAAGAAAAAAATTCAAACAAAAGATAAGCTTAATTGTCGATAGAGTCAAAACTGGGTATGGTACTTCAAATGATGGGAACACAACCAGAAGGTTCTTCTCTGATTACCAGTCAGATTTAAAAATTGATAGTGCAATAAATAAAAATTTCAGTTTGATTTTACGGACATTATCTAGCGGCAAATTGATTAAAACAGAAACTTTCAAAGCCTTGTTAGATCGTACTTTCGAGTTGTATTTAAATGACTATGACTGGTATAAGATACCGCCAACAATACATAAAATTCTGGTTCACGGAACTGAAATAATAGATAACTTCAATTTACCGATAGGAATTCTTTCAGAAGAAGCTTTAGAAGCTAGTCATAAAGAGTTTAGAGAAATGAGGTTAAATCATACTCGCAAAATCTCTAGAGAAATATCCAATAGAGATCTTTTCGTTGGTTTATTTCTTTCGTCAGACCTTTCTATATCTTCTCATAGAAAAATATTAAAAAATAAAATGAAGCATGATAATGAATTCGATGAATTTATTTTAAATGGAGATCACGATACGAATGATGACACCATTGATTTCTTTCCTGACACCGATTTTTCTGATTATGTGTCGAGTGACTCCACGGATTTCACTGATGGCAGTCAATATAATTTTTAATTTTTTCGCTTCTCAAGGTTTTTGTTAAATTAGAACAAACCTATTGATATATTATAAATAAAAATAATTTTTTTAGTTAACAAACTGCATTTAATATTGAATATTGTATGGGAGGTAAGAGAAGGCGTAGCAGATTTTTCAGAAATTTTTACATGATTTGAATTTTAATTAAGTCAATAAAAAACAAGTTAATTTCCTTTCTTATACTTTCTACAACTATAGATATTACTCTTTTAATCTTCATTTTGTATGGGAGGAGGGCGAAGGGCGTGACCGATATTGATAAAAATTTGTGTGGCGTTATATATTTATAAAATAATGACACACGCCAAATGCATGTACCTAGTACGATGGTTCATTCTATTTTTGTCCCTCATCCCATAGAGCTCGTTACACTGTGCGACGTGTGTTCACCGAACTCATGTGGTTGATAAAAAGAAGTAAAAAGCTAAGGTAATGTTGCCTTGAATTAATGATTGCGTTAAAATTTTTTTTAAATAAACTTTCAATATGATTACATATTTTATATAGACGTAATGTGCCTAAGGCAATGGATTTTCTTTTCTAAAGCAGCTGCACAAAAACGAATTTAAAACTCAATCACTTTCTTTCCCCAAAAGCAGTCTTGAGTTTTTTTGCACTCTTTTAATTCAAGTAAAATTTCATATCATAAAATGAAAATTTTTATTACTTTTCCACCATATTCATTAATGCAATAAAAATGTCAGAAGCTCATGCAGAAAACGTCGAGTTCCACCATGAACGTAATGATATGAATAAATTTAGAAAATGTACGACTATGACTTCGACTTTGTCTACCTTTATCGGCAACCGTTTGTTGCCGATAGGCTGGAAGTCTTTGGAATCGCAGACATTGAATAGAATTTGCGACAAAAATAATACCGAAATGATTTAAGAACAATTATTGTTCAAATTACCATGAAATAACAGTTAATGCATATGTAGTAGCAAAAGTCAAGGCAAAAACGCCTAAAAAGTATGCGGTATACAATTTATATTTATACGATTCTTAGGCGCATGGATACACAAATTGGGAGCAGACTGTGGGCTTCAATTCGGCATAAATTGTTGCCTACCACATATAATCAAGCGAATAAATAAAACCAATAAAGAAGACAACAAAAAAGCAATTTTATTGTGCACTTAGACAAAGCATACTTTTAGGCGTAAACTTACTGCCATGAGTCGGTTGGTTTCTTCAATTGAATAGACAGCTTTTAATATCTAACTCAGAAAGAATTCAATTTTCAACAATGCGTCCTCTTTCAAAACAATTCGCTAACCTTTGCAAATGCTTAAAGTATTTTTTTTGCTTTTTATGAGACTCTAACTATGCCAATAAAAGCTGACGTTCCCATATTTACTCATGCATAAACTGCGCAAATTAACGTCATGCAAATTCTTAATAAATTCTTTTATATGGTAAAATCGCTTTTATGGTCTTCTTATACCACAACAACTATTACTGTATCTCTTTGTGCGCACTCTTGATTATGTTTTTAGCTTTTTTATATAAACAATTAACTTGTCATCCCCCATTCTATTTTTTGGAAGTTATTTGCCTCTTTTAATATTGATCATAAATCAAAGACAAGACAAATTATTTCCCTATTATTTGCATAAGTTTTTTTCCACTCATGCCTTCGCCTCGCTTTCATGATTATGAGCAATAAAATAATTTATATGAACAATTCAATTTCTAGTTTATGCTGGTGTTACAAGGGGTTGCACCAGGTCTATGGGATGAGGGAAAAAAATAGAAGATACTATCATCGTAGGTACATGAAATTCAGCACGTGTTATTATTTCATAAATATGAAACGCCAGACAAACTTTTTGAAGATTGGCTGCGCAGTTCGCTCACCTCCGATACAAAATTAAAAAAAAGTGCAATATCTCGAGCTGTAGAAAGTGTAACAACTGAGTGTAACAACTTGAGTGTAATTGAATGTCAACTTTTTTCTGCATTTCATTTAAAATTTCTCAAATTCAGACTAATTCAATTTGAACCATGCAAAGATACACAATCGAGCAACCCGTAAAAGTTATTCAGGCTTATTAAAAAAATGGACGCTCAAATCAAAATGCATATCGTGCACTGTGTGATTTTTTTCGGTTAATTAAATCGTCCAAATGTGCGTACAATCGAAAAAATTCGATCTCGAATAGCGATAGTGTGGCTGAAGAGCCGTCCACCTCAACTCGTCGTCGTGCCCAACACATGCACCTCTCACGCTCGTCGTTGATGAACATTATGCATAAAGACTTGCATTTAAACGCTTACAAGGTGCAATTGACTCAAGAACTAAAGCCTCTTGAGGTGCAAGAAATGGCAACAGTGGATGACCAATTTTCGAAGAAAATCATCTTCAGTGATGAGGCATATTTTCACTTCAGTGGATTCGTCAATAAGCAGAATTGCCGTATTTGGGCAATTAAATAATTTGTGTTTTATTCAAAATCAACATCGGCTCTTAAAATTTAACCACCTCTTAAAAAGCAGTAGACCCTTAACGTCTACCTCCTCAAGATCCCTGAGATCATTAAAAAAGAGGCCACCTAGATGCTTCTGTCTTCTGTGGGCTAAAGCGGGGCACGAACAGAGGAGACGCGATGCCGACTCCTCGTGTTCCTCATCCCTGCAACTCCAGCAGAAGTCATTAGCATGACTCCCTATTCTAAGGGCATGCCTGCCTATAAAACAGTGTCCTGTCACAGCGGCTATCAGAATAGAGAGATCTTTCCCCGCCATTTGAGTGAGCTTCGTCGTTCGTTTTTAATTTTTTGTTTGCACGACGCAAGTGGCATGCCTTATGTTTCCATGTCAGGCAGCAGCGTTACCGTTGTACCTTCTCTAGCGAGCTCATCCGCTCTACAATTTTCAGGAATGTCCCTATGCCCTGGTACCCAGACCGGATTAATGTCGAACTTATCGGCCATCTCATTAAGAGACGAGCGTCATTTAAGAGCTGTTAGGAACACACCTGCTGTCCGTAAAAATGTAGATATCTGTAGTTAAAATCTCACTATACCTTTCACAGCCATTCCACAGCTCTATTAATAGCCATTATTTCAGCCTGGAAGACGCTGCAATGATCTGGCAGTGTAAATGAGGTTCTAATGTCCATATCCGTTGAAAAGACGCCTCCCCCAACTTTACTTTCAAGTTTTGAGCCCTCATTAAAAATATGCAGGTCTTTGTATTGTACTTTCCCTAACAATTTGCAATTAGACTGTGTTTTAAGTGCTGTCCACCACACACATACATCGTATAACCAAGATTGGCCTCACTATATCAGTGTATATCTAACGAGCAATATTCGGGGTAAGCTCCCACGTTTTACCTAAAGTTCGCTCAAGAATATTCGGTTTCCAGCTTAACTTTCTATCCAAAATAACCCCTAAGTACTTTGCCTCTTACACAAAGCTTAGCAGAGTGCCATCCAGACAGAATACATTTACCACACAAAACTTACATCAAGATCTGCCTTACCCTTGGTCTACCTCTCATACAAAATGAAAAAAAGTGCAATATCTCTAGATGTATAAAGTATAAGAAAGTAAATCAACCAATTTATCTCTAGTTGTATAAAGTATAAGAAAGTAAATCAACCAATTTTGTTATTTTTATCAATAAAAATTATACTATTTTTTTATTATTATTGATTGTCATCAAAGTAATTCATAGAGTCGCTCGACACAAAGTCAGAGAAGTCGAGATCAGAAATAAAATCAATCACCATTCGTGATCAAATGATCTTAATTTTAAATTAATTAAAAACTCTTATTATTGTCACTCTTATTATTTTCGTATATTTTTCTTAGAAAAAATATAGGCAGGACCTGATAAAAGCAATAATCCACGGAATAGATCTTTATTGGAAAGTGTACCGACCAAAGGAAATTTTACCTTGTAACCAATACAATTCATTCTGTTTTTAAGTAAATGTTCTTTTTGAAATTTTGTTTTATTTTTTGGGAAATTCGATATAAGAAGCAATTTTCAACATATTTAATGAGCTCTTTGCGTTTTGTGAGAATGAAAATAAAACAGTCTTTCGAAAACTACAATTATTGGCACGTGAACAGTGTTGCCGCGACGATTCTAAAAAAGTATCCATGAAATGGTATCCTCTTATGAAAAAAAGTATCCACTTATCAAAATCCAAATACCAATAATGTATTTATTTTCTTAACACAAAAATACAACTTTAATATTTTATTTAATAACAATTTACTAACAATTTTATTAATTTAATTTAAAGACTAACAAATATTTTTATTAAGATATAATAATAAGAAACAAAACATGTACAATAATAATAAAAGGGAATATAAATTTCAGAAGAATTAATGTATTTCTGTCTTTTATATGTGCCGTTATTGCCCTTGAGTCAAATTTTCTGAAGTGGGAACAATAAAAATCAAGTTATTGAACTTGAACTTTTTTGTATGGAACTTTGAAGAATAAGTGATTAAAAAGAATGTCTTAATTTTTTTTTAAAAATTGAGTTTTTGAAAAGTTATAAGCAAAGTATTTATTTATGCAATTTTTTTTAAATTGCGATATCTCGTAAATTATTGAGTGAAAGTTAATTTTGGTGGTAGAAAAAATATAAAAGAAAAATTTGGATACAAGCAACTTTTTTTCTGTTGATGATGCCATTACAAATGTTTTTATAGAAGTCACTAGCTTTCCTTTTTTTATAACTTTATCTACGTTGGGGAACACATATTCTTCGTCCTTGTCTGAAAATATTTTCTTTATTACTACATCGGACTCTTCTGCATTTCTGTCTCCAATGTTCTTATTTAAGCACTTACGTGTCATGATAAAAAGCGACAACTAACTGACAAACTTTTACTAATGCGTCTAACTCGAAACTGTTACATATAACCGCTGACGCTGTTTCAAAACAAAAAACAATTTCGAATAAAGATGCTTGATTGTGCTCAAGTGCATCAATTTTTACTAATGCGTCTAACACTGGATTTACTCATTTCACCACTGCAGGTTGTTTCAAACCTAAAAACAATTAGTAATAAACAAATTATGTAAGTAAACACGCTTGACCTTGCTAATGTGCCTCGCGTATAGTACGACTTACGCCTATTTGACGGTACTAAAACATTTTCAACTTATTTATAACTTTTCAAAAAACTCAATTTTTAAAAAAAAATTAAGACATTCTTTTTAATCACTTATTCTTCAAAATTCCACAAAAAAAAAGTTAAAGTTCAATAACTTGATTTTTTTCCCACTTCAGAAAATTTGGCTAACATTCATTTTAAAAGTATAAAATTTACACAAATTTATACAAAACAATATATAATTGCATAAAAATGGAAAAAAATGAAATAACTTATTCAGTTTAGTGTAAAATAAATTATATGGGTTGCACGTTGCACAATTATAAAGCTGCACGTTGAAAAAAAAATAAAAAGATTTAATTGAAAACATATATCTTGAAGACTTGAAATTTTATTTACGTATCTAAATAATACAAAAAACAATATTCCAAAATTTTTTTGTTTCTAATGCATCTTCTTCTCACTAGGGGGAGAAAAAAAAGAGATTTTTTCAGACAA
Organism: Dichetophora obliterata; assembly: GCA_963920525.1. NCBI lineage: Eukaryota > Metazoa > Arthropoda > Insecta > Diptera > Sciomyzidae > Dichetophora > Dichetophora obliterata. Next base: position 154,989,136 of record OY986435.1, on the reverse strand, counting down.
GGTCAAAATATTTTGGTCCCCCTTTTCTTGGAAACAAAAAAAAAAATCAAATTGCATATTAATAAAGGTACTTGTCGCTGCAACCTAGTCTAGTTAGTTTTTTTACTATTGGGCCAATCTCACAATAAATGTCTTAAATTGAGTCTTTTTAATTTTTTTTGTTACGTGCAATGTCATTTTAAATTTTGAAGATAAAATATATTTATTTGTAAGCATTTTGGAAAACAATATATTTTCTACCATTTTCAAAGAAAATCTATTAGTCTCATGGCAGACTTAAAATGTTTTTCACAAAATTTAAGAGTTCTTTGTAAAGTAACATAAATTTAAAAGAAAATCTTGCCCGAAAATATCTCAATGTAATCATTTATCTTAACTTTTTTGTCGAATTTAAGCGACTGCTTAATTTTTATAGTTTGCAAACAAAAGCACATATTCATATTAAATAAGATTTAATTATATTCATTCATATATTCATTAAAGATTAAATTCATATTAAAAGAGTAGCAAAGCTAACACTGAGGCTTAAAAAAAGTATCCATTAATTTTTAAAGGAAAAAAAGTATTCAAATGGATACATTTGGATCCAAACGGCAACACTGCACGTGAATACAACTATTGGTACATTAAATACTACAATCGTTGGCACTTGAGTATAATTATTGGCTGTTTAAAAACTATAATTATTGGCATATTGCCACAATTATAAGCACCCATAAAAGCACCCAAAAAGGCACCCATTATCTAACAAAATTTAATAAGAGTTGACTGTAATAATATTATTATTTGTTTATATATTAAAAACTCTTTATTTTATAAATAAATTCTTTATTTTTCTTAGTTGGCTACATACCTAGCTAGCAAATAAAAAATAATATTAATCATATTTTTTTAAAATTAAAATTATTCATGAATTTTATTTAAAAAAATAAACATTTTAAGTACATAAAGATTAATAATAAATCACAAAAAATTTCCATAAAAATTTTATCTAAGATTAAGGTATAATAAAGAAGAGATTTAATACTTTAATATAAGTTATGAATATAGCTCTACAGCTTTTATACATTAATTTTAGACCTTAGTTTGGACAAGTTTTATAAAAAAAAATTTTGGTAAATAAACGTATTTATTTTTTTAAGAAATTTGGTGGGACCCTAAGCAATTATTGCTCCTAATGCCACAATATTCCGATTAACCGTCACTTTCCTCTAGGAAGTTTTCAAAAAATAGTTTGTAAACCTGGCCGAATTTTAGAAAATTTTGATCCCAGAGGAAATTTGCTATTGCTAATTACTGACAGAGCGTTTTGTAAAATAAAAATTTCATAAATACTATTCAAGTCAAAGGAGCCAATAGTTAGTGCCAAATTTTTGGGTGCCAATAATTGCAGTCGATACGATAGTTCGGAAGAGTTTTTACTAGTTAATCTTCTTATGACTAGCTTTTTTCTAAATTAATGCAATTAATATTTTTACATACTTAAGACTTCAAACATAACTACAATTCTCACCTACGGTATGAAGAAGTTACGCAGGGAGGGGCAAAATGGAACCAAACTTAATAATTTTTGTAAATGTTAAAATCAGATGCGTTCAACTCGAAAAACCCTTGCCCTGGTTGTAAACCAATTTTATTCGACGCCACCTACCAAGAAGAAGACGCTAGCAAGTAAAAAATTTAAAATTTTTAGAATATTGTTATTTGTATAACTTAGGTACAAAAAAATTTCAAGTCTATATGTATTTAGTCTTGGCACAATAAAGTTTTTAAATTGAATACGCTTGTCCTTTTTCTTTAATTGCGCTTGAAAGTTAATAAAAAATTTGTTAATTTTTCATATAAATTTGCGAATTTGCGTAAAAACATGATCAAGGAATTAGGTCATAAGATAATTTATTTTTTTATAAAATAACAGAAAGAGTTATTTTAAAACATACTCAACAATAAAGAAAAACAAAACTGTCCTTTTTCTTTAATTGTATATAGAAATTTAATTTTTTTAATTTCTAGGACCTTTTTAGTGATATATGAAAATTTTTGTATTTATATTTTTAACTATAGTTTTTTGGCAAGAACTTGTTAAATATATTTTTGGAAAAGTTTCGTATATAAATTTTATTGAAATTTTGCGATTTAGGAAAATATTCAGTACAAAAATATTAAAACTGAAATTTAGTTAAATTTTAAAGGCTACGCATAAAAATAACATAAATACCAAAATTGTTGTTTGTGGCCGTATTCTACATACTCTACATACTCTGGTAGAGTGTGTGGCCCGTAAGCTAAGAAAACGCGGTTCAAACCCCAGCTCAGAAAGAATGTTTTTTAACTGAATTAATGCATCTGTTCGGCCGCAACCTCTCTGTCAAAAATGGCACAAGATAGAGAGTAAAAATTGCCTTGTAAATTTTTTTGAGAATATAAGTCATTCGGAGTCAGCATAAAACTCGTAGGTCCAGTTCTCGATCATTTGTGTTCAAACATTTAAAAACACTCACAACAAAATTGATCAAAATTAGCTCGGTCAAAGTCCTTCCAAGGGCTAAAATATCCAATAAACTAAAATAGCGGTGATTGTATATCAACTAGAAATGGGCACGTTCCGCGTCACGCATTGCCTGAAAAATAACTTTGTGCGTGCACTTGCGTCCCCATGCTTTAGAAAAGCAAAGTGACTTTAAGGGGACAGTACACACCTGGATTTTTTAAAAATGAAATTGAAACTTTGCATATTTTTTTTTTTTTTATGTAAAAATGGTATACAAAAAAAATTTTTGGGATTTTTTCAGAGTGTTTTTTGGCTGATGCAGATTTTTGAAAATAACATCAAAAAATCACGTCGGGCGTAATTTTTACTCACTGGAACGTCTGAAAAAAAGATAAAAATGGAGTTTTAATCAGCATCAAAGCCGCTATAGATTGAACTAGAATAATTTTTTTTGGCAAAAATTGACAAAATGACGCCGTTTTTTCGAAATTAGCCAATTTTTTGGACCAAAAAATCCCTTCAAAACCAAAAGTACTTTAGAAAAGTACTATAGATTTACATGTGTACAATAACATATTAACATTTCAGAACGATCAGTGTAGTAGTTTTTTTTATCTCGCCCTCCAACTCAAAAAGTGTGATTTCTAGAAAAAGCTCTTTAAAGTTTTTAACACCGAATAAACGGCGTTGACGCACTGCATTTAAGACCTTTCCCAATTAACATAGAAATTAATTTCAAATCTTATATCATTAAAAATAAATTCTTTGAGGTCTTTTAAGCAAAAATCATAAAAAAAATTTGATTTTTTGAAAATGCAGGTAAACGTTTTATATTCATGGGAAATATTAATGTATTTATGATAATACTACAATATGGGAAAAAATTATAATTTCCAATTTAATAATATATACAAAGAAATTATCAAATTCGACCAAGAATTAATGTGAAAAGTAATTTAAAATTTTACTTTGTAGTAGTTTTGAAGTTGTGTTTTTTTTTAAGTTTTTATTTCTTCTTTTTTAGAGATTATGATAATAATTTTGTCCATTCTTTTAACGAATTTTTGTACACTAGTGCTAATATTCGAGATACAGTGTTTTTCTTATAGTGACACTCCCTTTGAAAAGTCCCGCCTACATTCTTGATTGTGCTTTGTTATAATTCAACCTTATCTTGTACCGAATTTCCGTACCCTAGTGTCAATATTATTCGAGTTACAGTGTTTTTCGAAGATTTCCACGATATTTTTCGAATAATGCATACTTTTTTGACCATAATATGTAATAATTGTGCCTACTCCTGTACTAAATTTCAGTACCCTAGTCAGGAGCGTACCGAGGCCATTTCGATTTGGGGTGTATCAATGCATTTCGGCCGACTGGATACCCTTAAGTCCCAACTTTTTTTACATACAACATAGTTGAATTATAATGTTACTCATCTGTTCGATCAATATACATAAATCTTAAGGGATCTTTTTCATAAGAAAAACACTTTGTAATTATTTTTACTAAAAACTTTTTTAATGATGAAAAAAAAAATTTGTGTACATCAAAATACATACAATTAAGTATGTTTTGAATTTTTTTTTTGGTTTGGCCTTTTATCTGCTCTCTTGAGCTTTTCGCAATTTGGACATCATTTTTTTAATCCAAAAAGGCAGAAACGATTTCTCAGCTTTTACAACAGGTAGCTAAACATTTTTTTAGTTCAGCTAAACGATAATACTTGAAACTATAAGATTACGTATAATCAGCCAACTACACCTCATACCTGTTTTTGGCACCACTTTCAAAACAAAAATTGAAAAATTACCCTACTTTTTACATTTCTTACTCTCTAAAAATTCGAGTTTTAGGTTTTAATAGATGATTGCAGGTAATAATCTAAGAGATTTTACAATAATACATATAATGCAAAATAGTTTCAGCTCAAACGGACTTTTTCGTTAATCTTTGGTACCGTTTTAAGAAATCCTGAACTTTTTAACCCACATATAGTAGCACTTTTCAATCTTTCGATCTTTTTCAAGTCAAGAAGATCCCTTAAAGGCAGTTTTCATATCGTTCCCGCTATCAAAGAAAATACAATAAAAGTATTTGAACATTATCGAATCGGCATTTAAAAATTTATTTTCGTTTTTGTTTTAAAAATTCATAGTTTGTGTGTTAAATTCATATGAGTTAAAAATAAACAGGGCTTGCAATTTCTTTAACATTTTTTCTTTTAATTTTTTAAATTAATTAAAAAAAATTGTGTTTTAAATAAAAAATACAAACTGAATTCTTAAGTATAACATTTAAATATTAATTCTTTTTTTTTAAGGTAGCCCATTGCTGCGCAATATTATCTAAGGTAATGAGATCAACTATGTCCTTTTCCGATGAAAATATTAATAAGTCATTAAGACGTGAGTCACTTTGCGTGGTTCTTAAATAGTTTTTAACTAATTTTAATTTGCTGAACATTCTCTCATTTCCGAAACAGTAACAGGCGCTGTGCACAGCAAAAGCTACATTTTGTTAACTGCAGGAAGAGATTTTTACTGTATTCTGAAACATAAGCTGTACCCGATAGCGTTTCTACGCCTTCGCAGATCATAGAATACTTCAAATTCCGCTTCCAATTGAAGTGAATCCAACAAACAATTTTTTGGAAACAATTTTATTGATTCTAGAATTCGCTTTTGGGTCAAGTTAGTAGAAGATAGAATTAGATTAAAGAGTTCATAAAGAGGCTTTATTGTTTCTAAGCAACTGCTTAACTTATCTCGCATCAGTGAGGTTATATTATCCAATACAAGTTTAAATTCTCTTCTAGAGTGATTCCATTGCTTTTCGACAACCTGACCCTCTCCGATTTGGTTTAAACATTGTGTACACGTAGTGTTGGCTACAGTTTAGAAAATAAGTTTGTAATTTTTATTTTTTTCGAATGGTTACTGAGTACACAAAAATTGAAAAAATTCTGTTTTTTTTCTTGAGGACTGATTTTCATTTGATCATCTTACTTCGATGAAGTTTGAGATAGAGCAACTATTTTAGATTTATATTAAAGATATTTTCAAAAAGCTTATTTTGTATAATAAAACTTTAAAATTTCTCAAATATTAAAGTTATTTTTTTTTTTGCATAAATGTTTAAAAAAAAATCTTTTTTTGAAAGTAATTTTTAAAAATTTTGAAAAAAATATATATTAATTAATGATAATTTATCTAAGTTCTCTCAAAATTTCAGCCTGGTGCGACAATGGGAACACTATTAAAATAATTTTCGAAGTAAACTTACTTTTAAATTTATGCTCAACACAGCAGCTTGCGAGAAAGAAACAAGTACTGAACTCACTAAAGTATACCATTTGTGTATGTATGTGCACAGTGCATCATCGGTTCTTCGGTCTAAGCTAAGCAGAGTTGATAACCTTTTTCGAAATAAACTGTTCTAATAACAATTAAAATTAAATTTCAGACAACATTTTCATGCAGCACATTTAGGAAAAAACCTACACAAATAAAAATCCTAACAAAAATTACCGAACATCCTTAAATCCCAATAATCGCCAGCTCTGTGAGTGCAAGAGAAGTGCTTCAATATCAAACTTTGACGTCAGTGTTTTCTTCAATTTCAATTTACATAAAATGTCTAATTTCAAAGTTTTGTGTTGAAATCCTTTTAATGAGAAAGATCACAAATTTCAAAGGCGCAATTTACGATCGGTTTCTCAATGGATGGTAGAAAAAGTTCCCTTCATAACACTTGCACATAAGATTTGTGACAAATGTAGAAAAAAATTTCAAAAATTGAGCTTTTTCAATTTTAATTGTTATTAGATGAGTTTTTTTCGAAGAATTTTATCAAATTTGCTTAGCTTACACAGAAGCACCGATGTTGCACTGTGCACATACACACACATATGGTATACTTTAGTGAGTTCAGTACTTGTTTCTTTCTCGCAAGCTGCTGTGTTGAGCATAAATTTTAAAGTAAGTTTACTTCGAAAAAAATTTTAATAGTGTTCCCATTGTCGTTCCAGGCTGAAATTTTGAGAGAAGTTAGAAAAATTATCATTAATATATATTTTTTTTAAAATTTTCTAAAAATGACTTTCCTAAAAATATTTTTTTTTAACTTTTATGCAAAAAAAATAACGTAAATATTTGAGAAACTTTAAAGTTTTATAATACAAAATAAGCCTTTTGAAAATATCTTTAATATAAAACTAAAATCGTTGCTCTATCTCAAACATAACCGAAGTTATAATCAAATGAAAATCAGTCCTCAAGAAAAAAAAACCGAATTTTTTTAATTTTTGACTACCCGTAACTCAGTAACCACTCGAAAAGAATAAAGATTACAAATGTATTTCCTAAATTGTAGCCAACACTATGTGTACACTCAGGGAAATATTGAATTTCGTATACGGCTGCCATGAAAAAGTTGAGGCTGTAATAGCCGTACTAGAGTTATTATATATGAAAAGAAGTTGCTTTGGCTAAAAGTTTATTACAAGAACTTTATGAAAGCTCTCATAACCCTAATTGAATCTGCAAGAATCACAAAACAAAAACGACAAATTTTTCAGTGTCTATCGCAAATAAAAGCTGTGGTTACAGTTGTGATACATTCAGTATTGTAGCTACTGCAACTAATTTTCAATAATTGCATCTTGAGTAACTTTTATACGGCTATTGTAGCCTCAATACGGTTTTCACGCTTTTACTGCGGATACTAAAACCACAAAAGACGAATAACTCTATTTTAGTTTTGACATTTCAGTGTGCTTGTTGGCAAAAAGCAAAAAATTATTTATAAAGTTGCAATAAATCAGTATTTATAAACACTTGAACACTTGAAATAACTAGATAAAACACACTGTAAGTTCAAATAAAATACGATAAGCTATAAGTTAATCGGGAATAATTCTCAAGAAGTCGTGAATGAAAACTTTTGTTTTTGAGCAAAATTGTGGCAGTTTTATAAGTACCTTATTTTTCACAAACAGTGAAGAGAAATGAAAGAAACTGCGTTATATTAAAACAAAAACTGAAAAAAACAAGAGTTAACTTTCACAATTTCATCACAAAACATTTTTCCACGATTTGTCAACATCACGATTTATAGCAGCCACAAAAGGCGCTGTTATGGCCCCTCCACGATTCGGCTATCAAAACCGAATTCCTCTCACCATTGTAAGTTATTACAACTTCCTGTGAGGTTGTCAAAACCTAAAAAGCAGCTCTTAAACTGGAATCTAGCAGCCATTATGGAAGTTGTCACAGCCTCATGTATTAAATTTTTGAGAACCGTAATATTACGGCTAGAAGAAGCGATGTTTTGATAACATCGCCAGTTCCGTCAGTGTATACATAGTTTAAACCAAATCGGAGAGGGTCAGGTTGAGAGTGTTGTTAAAAAGCAATGTAATCACCCTCTATATAAATAGTTCATCGAAAAATAAACCGCGTTGGCATTGTTATCATCCAAAGGTTTCGGCGCAAGACGACGACCATGGCGAATTGAGAGTTCCTTTCAGAATCAACATTAAAAGATTTATACAATGCGACTGCACTACTAATTAGGTTATCCGTACCTTCAGAGTCCGACTTTATTTTTTCTAATGATTTAAGGGTACAAGAAATAAATTTTATAGCATTTAAAATATTCACTTCGGCTTCAAGAGATTCAGTCAAGAGTTACATATTTACTTGCACATTTTTCATAAAAACAAGACTTATAATAAAGTTCTCAGAAATGAGTTGGTTTGATAGCGAATATGCAGCATTTCGAGTCCACTTGTCAATTTTCTTAGATCTTTGGGAAATTTCGTTTACAACATCAACAATGATATAAAGCGATGCTTTTATAATAAATAAATTTTGAATGCAGATTTAAAAATGGTGTTCTTTTTGCCATCATCTTGAGTTTAAAAGTTAAAACGGACCTTTTTTTCAATAGCTTGACTAAATACTTTAAATTCATTATTTATTTATTTTTTATAATTGTATTTAAATTAAAATGTTAAATCTACGGAATTAACGATTTTACATCAGAATTCTTGAGCTAAGAAAATTTCTTTAAATATGTTGGCCGATTTCGATCATTAAATTTTTAATTAAAAATGTTGGATATTTCTGGATAATATTTTTAATCTCAGAAAATTCTACAAAAATGTATTAAGTTTTAAAAAGGGGAATATGTGTATGGCAACTTATTAAACCTTTGTTTTATTTCAATTATTTTTTTCGACTTTTTTTTTGCAAGGTATTTGTATCAGGGACTGTTATCAATAAGCTTTATCCAAAAACTTTAGCATTAATAATTATTTTATGATTTTCAGGTTTTTCGCGAATATAAAAATGGTAATCTGATTTTTTTTTTAAAATCTTAAATAAAAATCATTAATATTTTTTTGGTCAAATAAAAATATCATTTTCGGTTTTTGCTTTTGGTCAAGGACACGGTTGCACAATTGGGCTAAAAATTGTCCATTTTTTCCAGTTGACCCGCTGCTCTCTTTTACATTACTATGCATTACTATTTCCGTACTTTTTTAACAAAATGTATACTACTTTTCTGAACTTTTTCTGCATTTTGTCACAAAGAAAGACTGGATTCGTTTACAACAATTCAACACTGATACGTCTTAAAATGAGTTGGCCGACTGAAATTTGTTTAAGGTACGACTAAAAGTGAATTGGCTGACTGAAGATAGTTTTGGGTATGAATTAAAATGAAATATCCGACTAAAGTTGGTTTTTGTTATGAACTGGCAATAAAAGGTACAACTGGCTTTGATGCGTTCATAATTATTGTTTATAAAAATAAACATATTAAAAGATATTAGTAAAAAATAATAATTAGGCCGACTCTAAAAAATTAAGGAGGGTAGTCGACCCCCTTACCCCAACTAGTTACAACCCTGACCCTAGTGTCAATATTAACAGAGATACAGTGTTTTTCATGCCATTTGTATATAGCCGCCCACTTTCTTCATAGTGTTTTGTAATAATTCTACACATTCTTGTAACGAATTGTTTTACCCTAGTGTCCATATTATTCGAGATAGAGTGTCTTTCTTATATTTTCACGCCCTTTTGTCCAATAACGCCCACTTTCTTGACCGTAATTTGTAATAATTTTCTTACCCCTATACCAAATTCAAGTACTCTAGTGTCAATATTAACTGAGATACAGTATTTTTCTTATATTACCACGCCCTTTTGTCTAATAACGCCTAATTTCTTGACCGTAAATTTTCGTTATAATTCCTACACCTGTACCTAATTTCAGTATCCTAGTGTCAAAATTATTTGAGTTACAGCGTTTTTCTAAAATGTATTGCACCGTCTTTGTCGAACAACGCTCACTTTCTTGACCGCAATTTGTAATAATTGTTGCTACTCATTTACCAATTTCCAGTACCCTAGTGCCAATATTAACTACGATCCAGTATTTTTCTTTTATTGCCACGCCCTTTTATCCAATAATGCCCACCTTCTTCACCGTAAATTTTCATAATTATGCCTACCCCCGTACTTAATTTAAGTATCCTAGTGTCAATATTATTTGAGTAACAGCGTTTTTATTTATTTATTTATTTATTTATTCAATCAACTATTAACATTTATTGTTATACAGTTACTGTAAGTACATAATTTAATCGTAGGTTATAAAATTAATTCAGCATGATATCGTTTTTAAATGCTACCCTATTTTGGGTGATTTCAATCGAGCTGCAGATAATGTTGAACGTTTTGGTCATATTGTAAACCGGGTCACATTTGCCATAATTAGTTCTTCTGTAGGGTATATATAACAATTGCATTTGCCTAAAATTTCTTTTAGGTGCATAAAATTTGAAAAGAGATAGAAGTGGTGCACAATCAATATGATTCATCACTACATCCCGAGCAAATAAGGCGAGAAAATTCTTTCGCCGGAACTCCAAAGACTTTAGTCCAAGAAGAGCACATCGCGCTTCATACACGCAGAGAAAAGACATGGTTGAGACATGATTACTACAATAATATTTTTTTACTAAAATTATTGTATTATGTCTGCAAACACAAATTTTTGCCTCAATAAAGTCATAATTAACTAAAGGTTGTACCAAAAATAACATTATAGTTGAAATCATAACATCATTGAAATCGTCAACATACTATGATTGCCTCAACTATTAGTTGCAACAAAAATGTTGTAGTTCTGTCAATCATGATAAATGCGAATATTATTATAGAGACAATCATGTTAGAATTTTCAATGTTTGTCTAAACTATTCTTTGATTGTTGGCAAACGATGCAGAACATAACCAAAAATCGAAAGAATTTATTGTGTCTGAAAAGTTTGCAGGAAAAACTTTCACTTCATTCAGAGACAATAAGCTTTATCGATTCCTGGCTATGTGCCGTTTCGTTTGTCAACTGTTCAATTATTGTGTTTTGTTTTAAATCGCTTCATTCAAAAAACAGCACGCAGAAAAGTCACTTTTCGACTTTAATTGTAGCAAACATATTTGTTTTTACTGTAAATATATTTCGCAATTCTGACCATATTTTGTTTATCACAAATATTGCTATTTTTGTGACAATGCACTTAATGTACCATGTTATGAATTAAAAAGATTTTTCAATTGAATTAATATTTCTGTTCAGCCCAGACAAAGGCAAACCTCTGGAGATATCTTCATTAATAGCTGTGGAAATTGGAGTGCATGAAAATTAAAAAAAAAAAATTATTGTTTCAATAATATTCTGGATCCTAAAAATCAATTCATAATATAGTTGTTGCAATCATTCTATTTTCGGCCCAATAAGAGAATAATGATTGTTTCAATAATATTTTGGTTCCTACAAAAAAGTTCCTTTTCTAAATATGGTTGTTGTAGTCATTTTATCATGATCAAATAAAATATTATATGTTTAAGAACATGTTAGCAACAATTTTAATCCGAATCATACTATGATCCTCTTAAAACATGGTTGTTGCAACTATGTTTTTTCTCTGCGTGTAGGAAGCCATAAAATCCCAGTGGAGCTTGCGAATTGCTAACCTAGTGAAACTCCTTTGAATATTTTCAGTTCGTTTAATATGTATAGAATATTGAGGGTCCCAGATAACACAATTATACTCTAAAACCGATCTTACAATTGAAAAGAAAATGGTCCTCACTGTAAAGGGATCGGAGAACTCTTTAGTATTGCGCGATAAAAATCCCATCATCGCATTTGATATAATTGCATCAAAATGTTTGACAAAGCTTAACTTTCGCTGAAATAAAACCCCTAAGTCTTTCTTTAAGTCGACTCTATCGATCAATACCGTATTCATACCATAAGAACCTTCGAAAAGTTGATTCTTCATAGAAAGAGACATTAGATTACATTTAGACACATTAAGATGCAATTAATTGGTCTCGCACCAAAATTGGAGACTATCCATGTCACGTTGAAGCAATAGGGAGTCTTCGTGAGAGTCCACACATCTAAAGATCTTTACATCATCAGCATACATCAGCCACTCAGAAAAGCGAACATAATTCGGAAGATCATTGATAAACAGAACAAACAACAGAGGACCTAGGTGGCTACCTTGGGGTACCCTAGAATAATTGTAAATGTATTTAGATAAATTGTTACCAACATATTGTTGACGACCAACAAGGTAGCTCTCTAACCATAGAAGTAGCGAGAAATAGAATCCGAGGCTACTTAGCTTATTAATCAAAACAGAGTGTTGAACTCTATCGAATGCCATTGTGAAATCCGTGAATATAACGTCTACTTGATGACCTTTTTCTATATTATTGGACAGAAAGTGTGTAAAAAGAGTTAGATTCGTAGATTTATTTGACACAAATCCATGCTGCATCTCAGATAATCTAGTTTTAATGGAGTTATAAACTTTATTTTTTACCAAAGATTCAAAAATTTTAGGAATAAGTGGTAATTTAGCTATCGGTCGATAATTTGCAATATTTTGCCTGGATCCCGATTTAAAAATTGGAGTAATTTCTGATATCTTCCAGATGTCTAAAAATTTCCCTTCACGGAGTGACGTATTAAAAATATGAGCCAACGTCTTACACAAGGCAAAAGCACAGTTTTTAAGAAATATGGGTGGAATATTATCTGGCCCACAACCCTTTTTAACATTAAGACTTACTAAAGCTTCAAAGACATCATACTCCGAAAAGGAAATGCAGCCAAGGTCTGTAATTGGTACATCGACGGGCGTAACTACGATCATGATTAATAGAAGCATTATCACAAGCATAATTCGATTGAAAGAAGAAAGCAAATAACTCACTTATATCTTGGAGGTTATCCGAACATTTATTATTCAAAAAAGTCCAAAACGATTTAGGATTACTTTTAATATTTGATTCTAAAACAAGTAAATAACTTCTATTCAAAAACTTTTTAAGACTCTCATAATTTGTGCGTGCTTGGCAATATTCATGACGGAATATATAATTTTTCTTAAATTTCTTATGTTTTTTATTCATAATATTTTTTAGATTAGCAAGACGCTTATTATACCAACTGGGTTTATTGCTCATGTGGACTTTTTTCAAAGGTTCAAATTTCTGAAACGTCTCATTAATGATATTAATTAATAAATCAAAATTATCTTGTAGACAATTACCAAAGATTCTGCACCAATTCATACTACTTAAGTAATCGGATATTACAGTATAATTAGCCTTTGCAAATGCAAATTCAAAAACACTCTCACCATGAAGTGGATTTTTTAGAGCCAGAATATCAAATTGAACTAAAAGAGCAGTGTGATGGACGCTGTTATTAGACAAAGGCCAAATTGCTTCAGAACAGCATACATTAAACTCTACATCCGAAAAAACTAAATTTAATATATTGTTTAGGGCATTTCGAATAGAATTAATTTGATACAACCCAACAGATAGAATAGAATCTAAAAAATCTACTTCGAATTAAGAAGATATTACCACGAATAAAGAGCGTGGTAATATCTTTTTATGATACCCTAGTGTCAATATTGTTCGATAAGCAGAGTTTTTCTAACATTGACACGCCCTTTTTTCGAATACCGCCCACTTTTTAAGACGGCCACCTCCATGCTCAATGTCTCTATCAGTTGACTAAAAATTGCGGTAATCGGGTAAGTACTTTAGGAGTAATCGATGTACATACATATAAAAATAAAACAAACAAAGAAACCAGCCAACTTGAGAACCTCTTCCTTCTTGAAGTCAGTTAAAAACACATTCTAATGTTATAATTAGTGTCCGACCGAATATTCAGTTTCGGCCCTTTTTGTCAGTTTCAATATGGCCGAATAGCAGAAAATAGCCGGAACTTTTGGTAACAATTTATTGCATCAGTCAATGAATTCAAATATATATAGGTTTAGTTTAATTGTACAAAACAAAAATTATGAATTTGTCTGTAATTTGATTTATCATGTTGACGGAAAACATTTTGGTTAATTTTATGAGTTCGATACTATCCTTTTCGATTTCGATAAACTTCCGAACGAATTCTGTATGTGTGAAAAAAGGAAAAGAAAATGAAACACTTCTATTTTTATAGAACTAAATCTTTAAAAAAAAACAAAATTACTTTGTTTTGTAGTTATATAAAAATTTACATTGCTGGTGCATACTATTTTTAGTGTGTAAGGAAGATGTGAAGTATGCAATACTTTAATAATAAAAAATTAAATAAAAAATTATTTCATTTATTATTATAGTAAACTTCATTAAATTATTATAAACTTCAATATTCAAATAATACTTTTTTTAATATTTATTTTTTTTATGTGCATGAAAGTATATTTATTTCTTTTAAATAAAAAAAAATTATTTGTAAAAACTTAAATTTTCATATTAATAACCAGTTTCGGTTTCGGTTTCGTCCGAATATTATAAAGTGGCCGAATATTCGGTTTCGGTTTCAACCAAAATTCCGGTTTCGGTCAGAAACTAGTTATAATAATTCCAATATTTATAACTTGAAACAAAAATTTTAAAAATATGTGTAACTTTTTCATTACTACTTTGCAAAGTTTGTGCGTGCGTGTTATTGCGTTTTCGTTCTTTGTCTTGTGTATTCGTGCGTTTTGGTGCAAGTACGAAAAAGAAATTTCGAGTTCGTGCGTGCCCGTGCAAAAAATCGTCATGCTTGTGTGTGCCCGTGCCTCAAAAATGTTGCAAGCACCAATCTCTAATATAAACTAATTTTTAGATTCTTATCATACATAGTTCTTATACAGTCCTATATTCCAGATAAGAATTTTGGAACTATGTTTCGTAACGGCTAGAGACTAGAAGGTATGTCATTGATTGATTTCTATATAAATTACTAAAATTTCTTCATACTTTTTTTAACTTCACCTGCAGCTTCATTCCATATACAATAAAACAAAGTGCACTAAAATTAATAGAACAGAAAATTCTTTGCAAATTTTTTAAGATTTTCCTTTACTTGAAGTAGTTTTATCTAGAAACTGGTTTAAGTGAAACTAGACAGCATTGAAAGAAATACCTTTATACAACTTTTAGACAGCAAATGGATCCATATATAGCACAAATCCTAATTGTTCTATAATCAAGCGGTTTTCGGTCATACTCGGTTAGACTGTTTCAAAATATAACTACTTCTTGTTTCCTTGCTAATTTATTTTAGGCATACAAAAAAAAATAATAGTTTTCTGAAATATAACTTAAACAAATTGAAGTATTAATTAATACCAGTTTTTATGTCAATATCCATATGGTCAGAATATTGCTTAAGTTTCCGCGGCTATTTATTAGACTTTTTGTTAAATTTTTCACTGATATATTATGATATTTCTAGCGTCAATTTCAGCTTTATGGCATTTTATACAGCATTGTAGTTGGTATTGTAGCGATAATAAAAAAAATCAATAAATTTTTAATCAAGCTGCGTAGCGTGACAAAATATCTCAACTAAGTTGCATGCGAAAAAGTATCCTTAAAGTTTTAAGTTTTAATGTGACCATATTCAGATGGCATGCTAGTGAATAAACGCAAAATCGTACGAAAATAAGGTTAAATAAAATTTTTATGAATTGTAGCAAATATGTTCCGGAATGAATGAAGTATATTTTTACGATTTTTCAAGAAAAACTTTTACAAACACTAACATTTAAACTAGCATTAGCAATTCATTTGGGGCAACTACTTTTTTGTGACTCTCGCTTTACTACATACTACTGCATATCTACTACGAGAATTCTATGGAAATGCAAGTACCATAAAAAGTGAAATCGATAGCAGCAGCCGGTAGAAAAAGCGACAGGGAACTGCAAAGAAAAGCAAATAAAAGCGCAAACAGCAGAAAAACCGATTCGTCAGCAGTGGTGCTCAAGTCGTCTTCGAAATTCAATTCAATTTTTATGTGGAATCGCATTCAGTTTACTAACCCAGCCTAGAGATATCCGAAGCCAGCCGCAGTTGCATGCAATGTTTTAACATGCAACATAACTTGGGGAGCAAAGCCACACCTTAGCAAATACAAAAATAAATAATAAAAATGAGCCACATAAACATACCACAAACAGTGCATTTTTTTAAATGAGTTTGTTGTTGTTTTTATGATCCTTGTTAAGGCTGCCAAACAAATTTCAACGACACAGACATACTTGATTCACACCTTTTGCACTTCTTTCTATAAATGTGAATTCAAATTTGTGGCAACGTAAATATTATATGTGTTGGGTGAGTATAGAATTCGCTATCCGTGAAAAAATCTAATTTTTCTAAAGTTTATTCGGAGTTTAGTATAGACGTAGAATTCCCTTTTATATAGTAATAGAGAAAAATTCTGGTTTTTTTCGTATATATCAAAATTATTTTAAAATCATTTCATCGTCTAAATAAAAATTATTTGTTGTTCTTGTCCTTTTTTATGTTGGTTTAAATTCATTTGAATTCGCTGTTCGTCGCAAAAATGTAAGCAAATACTTCGGAAACATATTAATTTCTTATTTTTCCTGTAGAAAAAAACTTATATATATTTTTATTATAGTTTAATATTTAAATTTTAAAACACAAAATATATTTTGAATATAGAATAAACATAAAAATATTATAATAAAAATTTCGAATTTATAATGATATTGAAAAAATGAAAGGAAATTTTTCATGCGCAGTCTCTGCATATGTAAACCTACGTAGCAGTAATACATTTCATTCATCTGTAATATTTATTGTATTAATTTTTCTGAAAATTAACGAAAATAAAATATTAAAGGAAAGAAACTAAAGCAACTGAACACATGCTAAGCGGATTCTTTTCTATCTCATTCTTTTTCAGGCTAAATGTTTAAGATATATATGTTTGTCTCTTTTGACCGTCGCTTTTTCGTTTCATCAAGTTTCAAATCACTTCAAAAATGCTAGAAAAAACACAACTTTATATGTGCAATAAGCACATATGATTTCGCTTTGATTAAGCTGAGGGTTGTGACTATTAGCTACTCAAAGTGAGACTCTATGAACCACATAAGACTACTAAAGAGTTCGAGTAGTTACTAACGAAACGCTGTTTAGTCTGCTGAAAGTTATTCTACAAAGAAGTTTGTGGTTGTCGAAACCTGTTGCTTCATGAACTTAATTGGCATTAAGCTCAAATTTATTATAACTGTTCTGAATTATATTTTTTTCAGAAATTCACTTGAAATAAACGTTTTCACTTGACGTGAAAATGCTTCTTATTATTTAAAAATGATATGGGCTAATCCGAAAAAATGGTAACCAAGGGCAGAATTTAAAAATGTCAAAACTTATTCCTTACATGTAGAATTCCTTATTATACAGTAATAGAGAAAAATTCGGTTTTTTTTAATTAATATTTTTTAAAACTATTTCAATGTATTTCTTAATCTAAATTAAAATTATTTTAAAATAAATTTGTTTTGCATAAATTTTCCGTTTGATATGTTTAGCTATAAATTTGTTGTTCTTGTTCATTTTTTTGTTGGTTAAAATTAAAAGTAATCCAAAGTTATGTTTAATAAAAGGAAATAAATATTTCGGAAAAATAAGAATGATTTATTTTTCCTGCAGTTTTTATGTATATGTATATGTATATTTTAAAAGTAATTTATATTTTAGTTAACAAAATATATTTTTAATGTGGAAAAAATATAATGCATAATTTAAATAATTCGAATTTATTAAGATATTTAAAAGATAAATAGAGTTTTCAAAGAAACTCTACGCAAACTCGCTTAGTAGTAATACATTTCAGATACATACTGGCTCTGTAGTTACACGCATCTGTATTCTCCATTGAATTTATCTTGCCGGAAAAAAATAATAAAACCAATAACAAACGACAAAAACGAAAGAAACTGACGTGTATTTATTTATATATGTACATTTAACATACATATTAAGAACAACAGCAACAACAACAAAAGCAGCACAACAACAAATGACACGATTGCGAACAAAACCAACAACAACAATCAAAACAACAGCAATAAAAGCATCATAAGCAACTACTGAAGCAGCTTGTGTATAACTTTTCTCATACGAATATATGAATTTTTTTCTTCTTAGATTTTGCTATTTTGTGACTTTATTAAAGAAATGACAAACCCCAAAGTTAGATATTCATTTTATTTGTACGCTAATTGATATTTTGGCATTTATTTGTTCTTTGTACGATGAATAATAAAGCTGTAGGTGTACCCTAAACTGTTAACTAACGTACTTAAATGTGCTTTGTGAAAATTTGTGAAAATGACGACCATGCAAACAGCGCTGTAAGACGTAATTCTACGTCAAAAAGAAAAATTGTCTGTTTGTTTATACGTCTTTCACGTTCCAACAGAATTTAATGAATTTTGGAATATAGGTTTAATAGTTGTAGGCTACTTTAAAATTTTAAAACCCTGAGATTGCAATAAATGTAATGTAATTATAACAAAATTTACAGGTATTGTGAATTTTTACAGGGAACAAATATTTTTTTTAATGAGTTGGCAAGTTCTTCAATTTTTAGAGGCTGACTCAGGAAAAAATTTTTGTTGTCTTCCTCGTTTCAGATCGTTCTTTGCTTCCTTATCCTCACATGGAAGTACCACTTCTTCAATGCACGATTTCCAATAAGTGTGCACAATTATGCAAATGTTTTCTATCTTTTTATCTAATTTTTTGAAATTACATTTAGAATTTGAGCTAACATTTTTAGTCATTTTATCGAAAAATTGCTGACATTTTTCAGGTATTAAGCCAGTTGCTCAATGCCCAAAAACAAATTTTCTTGAAAAAACTGCATATTGACGAAGAGCCTGTAATTTAAATGAGAGCGATATTTCAATACACAATTACAAAAATGTTTATGATTTTCTTTGATATTTTAATAAAACAAGGATAAGAACTAATAAAAACAAAACATGTTTTTTTTAAACAAAGAACTATCTCAACGAAGCCTGATTAGCATGTATATTTCAAAACACGAAGAATGCTCTTTTTAGCGGAGACACAACTTGACGAGATCATTGAAGCCGAGGAGGGGGCAGGGAGGGGCAGTTAATTTTTTTTTCTGAAAACCTAAAATGCATACCTTAAAACGTATATGGTCAATTTTTTTCTGTAGGAATAACGGCCGAAAAAATAATTTTGCTTTCTATCGACTATATTCACTTTTCAAGCAGATACGTTCATTTCACGTGTGTCGAGCACCAGATCGAAATTGCAAAAAAATTTAGA
Organism: Dichetophora obliterata; assembly: GCA_963920525.1. Classification (NCBI taxonomy): domain Eukaryota; kingdom Metazoa; phylum Arthropoda; class Insecta; order Diptera; family Sciomyzidae; genus Dichetophora; species Dichetophora obliterata. The sequence continues at coordinate 154,969,918 of OY986435.1, read as the reverse complement.
TGGGAACAAAAAGGAACAAAATGTAACGTTAAAGACCACTCATATTAGCTCCTAGAACATTTTTTCATTATTTCGATTTTAGTCGTTTATTTAATTCCTCTGAAATGCAGACCTACCTCGAAACTCACTTCGAAAAGATGTGTCACGTTAAAGACCACACAATTGGGCTCCTACAAGTGCAAGACAACATTTTTTCGTTCATTATTTAGATTTGAGTCGTTTACTTGATCACACTTCTTTGATGTAGTTCTTTAATTTAGGTTTTTTCATTTCCAATTTCGCTAATTTTTTTTAAATGCAGATCTACCTCGAAATTCACTGCTAAAAAATGTAACGTTAAAGACCACATAAAACTGGTTATATTTTCGAAACAAAAAAAGTAAGAAGAAAAGTTTGTTAAAATAAAATGCAAGTCTTGAAGCCATCTTTCATGTATGCATACAACATTTTTTGGTTTCATGAAATATTTTCAATATATTTGCAGAAATATGCGTTCGAATGTAAAGTTAAAGAGAAAAAAATTGACCACATATTTACCAATATCAGAAGAAGCCGGCCACATTACTAAAATATGAGAAACAAACAACAAAAAAAAAATTGTCGAAAAAATACTTTTTACTAACATTTTTACTCACACGTTTACTCACACTCCAACACCTGCTGGAAGTCTTCCACTAACAAAGCATGTTTACTGAAGTTGTTTTTAGATTTTTCCTGATTTGTTTTCAGCTGTTTCTGTTTGGTCGAGCTCTACCATTTGATTAAAGTTTTTTCCTAAATTTGTATTTAATTTATCCTTTTTGTATAATAAAGAATTTGTATTTAAAATCAAGTATGATTTAAACTATAAAACATTTAGAATTTGTATTTAAATCATATAAAGTCAACGCAATAAATAACAAGGTCATTTAGGAAAAAACTTTAATCAAATGGTAGAGCTCGACCAAACAGAAACAGCTGAAAACAAATCAGCAAAAATCTAAAAACAACTTCAGTAAACATGCTTTGTTAGTGGAAGTCTTCCAGCAGGCTGTTGGACTCCATAAATAATAACATAAGCATAAAGACTAAAGTAAAGCAAAAATACAAGAGCAAATGTGAATATATGAAATTTGAGAAAAACTGAGAAATTGACACTTCAAATCTCATCGCCTCTGTGGTGCAGCGCGTTAGTGCACGCTTGCACGGGTATCATAAAGATTTCTCATGAAGCCTTTAGCACGGCCGAAATTGCAATAAAATCAGCTAGTGATTTTTTCCTTTTCATATTGAAAAAACTTTGTTATTGTTGTTGTTTCTTTGGAAAAATTCGTTAGAACAATTAATTGTTCTAACTTTGACCTTAAGCTCAATAAACGATTTTAAGCTATCAAACAACTAGAATTTGTATATAAAATCAAGTATGATTTAAACTATCAAACATTTAGAATTTGTATTTAAATTATATAAAGTCAACATAATAAATAACAAGGTTATTTAGGAAAAAACTTTAATATTTATGTTTTGTTTGAATATTTATGAATAGAAAGTGGATATTTTTAACTGTTCCTTATTTTACAAAATTCGTCTTTTTTTTGTCCTACTGGAGAGCCTCGCAAAATGTACCTTGCCCATAAACAATTTAAGCCTTGTTCTGCCACTGCACACAGACACAGGCAGACGAATAGACGAGCAGACCATTGCTATACCCACTCTGGAGGTGAAGCTGATCAAGGTATTCTGAGGGTTCTAGAGTAACTTGTGTAGCTATTGAGTGTAGCTATTGAGAATTGATAAAGTAATTCCTTTTTATAATTTACATAATTAACTATTTATCAATTGTTTCTGAGGGCAAAATTATATTTACGGTGACTTACTTATTTAAAAAAATTCTCATTTAAAAAAAATATTAAATTTAATATCCTACGATATTAGTCCTTCGTTGAAGCCATTAACTCCATAAAAGTATTTCGATTGCAAAATTTCAAGATAAAAGATATAGTGATGCTCCCATGGTCACAAAAATGTACTTTAATACGTTATAATATGCAACATCATATATTTCATACGCATTGTGTTAAAATCATAATGACAATTTACAACAACAAAAGCAGAGCCACTTAACGACTAAAAAACACATACATAACAAAGTCATTTTCTTGTAGAACAAGAAAATCATTTCAGCAATAACGACTCTTCCAGGAATAGGCGCTATACCATAAACAAGATATCATACAAAAACAAACATATGTCCCTGGATACATTAAAAATGTGAGTAAGTGTGAGTTTAAATGTCGCTACCACCCAAACAATCACTCAAATGAATGCAATTTTTGCACACAAGCAACTGGCGATCATAAAAAGGCATATTAAAATCGTGCCAAAAAAAAAATAACAAAACACACATAGCAACATGCTGTTTTGGTTAAACACACACATTTATGTGGGTCCCCAAATCCCACCTTAATGACGAATATATGCCTCATTGGTATAAAAAAAAAACAATATTATGCATGTACTGTGCTCTCTATAGAAATGTAAGAAACAAAACAAAAATACAACAACAAATAAAACAAATTTAACCACAGCAACTCACATAAAAATGTCAAACTTTACGATCTCTACGTTGAGTGTTGCTGGCTGCTATATCAATAGCCTGGCTGTTGCCAACATACAGCCGCTTACGTATTTTCGCTATTAAGGCTGCACAAATAAAAGTGGAGCTAACAATAAAAGTAGCACAAAATTACTTTGGCAACCATTTTGTTAGTTAATTTTATAACCACAAGCTTAGCCGTGATACAAGTTAAACTGTGGGAAGGACAGCGTAGTGAATCTGATGAAGCACAGGTGACATGTCCGACCTTTACAATCACCACACATCCTTATAACACCGAAAACTGTTGTGGTTACAATAATTTTTCACATTTTTTTGTTTATTTTTGGTATGAAAGGTCAAAAATTTATTGCCATTTTACAGAACGTGATGCGCTGCGATTTATGTAAACCTATAGCTCGGATCGCCGGATTTTATGTAATTTGGTGGCAAACTTTATAATATCAATTTATGTGAAGCACACTGAAAGAATAACAACAACCAGAGTGACAGAATTTTAAATTAAGTGTTTCTAAGAAAGTTATTGCGATGCTATAAAAATTAAAAATGTAAAACATATATATAAAATAACTTTATATTGCTTTAATTTCAGGAAAAAGCACGAATGAGGATAATAACAAGTACAAATAAAAGTAAAACAAATAATGATGATGTGATTATGTTAAGAATAATGACAGGCAGGGGCGGATCCAGGAAAATATTTTGGGGGGGTACGTTTAAAAAATATTTATGTATGTTATATTAAAGTAATAAAAGAAATTAATTTTTTGGAAGCGGTGGGTTTCCCGACCAAAAATGAGATGGTTATATCAATATACGAAAATTAAATAAAAAAAGTTTTATTTTAAGGTGGTGCTACCAGCGGTTTTCTGTTTTAGTTTTAGAAAATTGTCGAAAAAGCCCTAAAGTTAAAAAATTCATATCTCACTCATTTTGTAAAAAATCATGATTTTTTGACAGAATACGTAAAATAGAACAAAATTAATAAAAACGTGTTTTAGTTTTGATACTAGAATTATTTTTATAAATCTATATAATTTTGGTTCCCAACTCTTTTTTTTAAATGGGAACATATTCTTAGACGACTATTTATTCGATTCTTGAAAATTTTTTTCACAAACGTCGAATAAACTTGATAGTACAATAGCACTATCATCTAAAACTTAAAAAAATTACTTAAACTATTATACGTATTCTGTCAAAAAAAATCATGATTTTATGTTCAAAAATGAGTATGATATGAATTTTGTAACTTTAGGGCTTTTTCGTCGATTTTCTTCAACTAAAACAGAAAACCGCCGGTAGCACCATCTAAAAATTAAAAAATTTTTTTAAATTTTAGTATTCATATTTTAATATAACCATCCAATTTCCGGTCGGGATCGGTGAATTTGCGAAAAGTTAATTTTTTAATAACCCTAACGTTATATTGTATATATGCATAGCAGTGAGGGAAATAAGAAATTTTTATAAGATCTTCGTTTTCTTCCAGAAGATCCGAAAATCAGTTGTTTAAATTTTTTAAACATAAAGCGAAAATCTATAAATTTATAACGAAAAATATCAATAAGCATTTAAGTCAAGTATAAAGTATTTAATAGCATTTGTTTGTTTAAATCGAGAATGTATTACTCTTTGTATCCTTATGAAGATAGCGGTGTTTTGTTGTGCTGTTCTAGCTAAAGCGCAAAAAGAGTAGAGAGCAACATGAAATTTGTTGAAACTCTCGAAACACAAATGGGGAGATTTCTTAGAAAACGTTACACTTTACTATATATAAAATCGATTCTTATGGATTAACTCGAAAGTATGCTTCTAAATGGTTTTATATTACATAATTAATTTTTTGCTCTCAGTTTTACTTTTTAAGGCGAACAAAATAAATTTTTATGAATTCGAACTGTTTATTGCAACAAGATTAAACAAATACAATTTTTTTCAAAAAAAATATTACCGCGATTCTCTCACCCACATCATTTTAAGAGCCTCATAGACTGAGTAGTTTTACTGTCACAAGTGTCATGGCAATATTAATTTGTATGCGATAAAAAAATTATTCTTAAAATTAATTTGCAGTTGCTACGAAATAAAAATGAAATTTATGTGAAATTCTGAGCATTTGAGGATCCGAAATTTTGAATCAGAGCAGCACTTTTACATTCAGAAGATCAAAACTGGTATAGTTATTTCCCTGATGCAAAGTATATTTATAAAATTAGTAATCAGTAAATCAAATCAAAGTGTTTTAGAATATAAAATTATTTTAATTTTTCTTGGCTTTTTCGACATAATTTCGATTTGAATAGGTAAAGATGCTTGTTCAATAATGCTAACCCGTTCAATCGGTCCTCACTTGTTTTTTTTCGCAGATACGTTTTTAATCTGTGAAGAGATGAAAATGAGCGTACGCTTGAAGCCACTAAACTCGGAAGGGTTGCGTTTAAAAATTTCGGTGATTGGGCATATTTGATAGGAAAAATGCGATGTTTTTGTGACTTCAGGTTGCGGTTGTATGAATGACTGCTTACAGCTAAAAGTCCGATATCGAAAAAACATAAACAAAAACAGGTAAAAAATTTAATCCATTAGCAATAGAAACAGCTACATACCAACGCTTGCAACATAGGGTTGTGAATATTTTTCTTTTTGGTACCCTTAGCCCAAATAACAAACATATACATTTACATATAAATAACATTTAAATATAGATTCTCCGAGTATTTCAGGGAAGGGAAGTTTGAACCCCCTAAACACCCTGAACCCGCGCCTGATGACAGAAAATAAGGCTTTAGTTGCCAATTTATTAACTTTTTGAATCATTTTCATTTATACATAATAAGAAAGGTTGTTTTGTTTTTGTGTCATAACTTTGGGTAAGGTCATGCTAGAAGCTCCAGATTGTATTTGTTTATAGTTCTTTATGTGTGGAACACAGCTGCATTAACAACTCAGTTCTGTCTTAAGTCGACTTAGCTTCGATTCCTTATCGAAACAAATATATTGTTTAATCTAGGGTAGGCTATTCTTTTGACATTTTCTTCGGGTCATGTTTTTTATAGTTTTGGTTGTTGCAGCTTTCATTTCACTATTATTTTAATGAGAACGAAATCGTAACAACACCTGAAATTTTTTAAAAACAATTAAAGCTGTTACTAACGCTACTCACTGTTACAACAAAAATTAAAAAAAAATAAATTGTTTCCATATCGCGAGCAAGGCTGCGGAGGGTTGCTAGTAATTCATAATTCTGCGGATATATGGATATTGTGAGTTTTGCAAGCTAAACTTTTCCATGACGGTGTAGAATTTTAAGATTTTGTTAGTATTGTGGAGCAAGTGAGTCTTGCAACGAACACTTCGCCAAAAATTGTAAGTTTTGAAACCAAACTCAATAAAGCCGTTATTGCGGACGACGGAGATTCAAAGTTCTGCAAAATAATTTTTCGGCTAGCCGAATTATTCATTCAGATCAACGAAAGTGCATAGTTAACGAATTTTTTAAAAAAAGTGAGCAACTCATTTATAGAATACGATTTTTTTAAACATTTTATTAGGTAATTCACAAGGTGTAAAACTTTGATATACGACATAAGACCTTGTGAATTGCCTATATATGCCTTAAATTCTACTGAACTGAAAAATGAAATTTGGCACATATATATACAACTAATTTGGGATCCTTTAAATTTTTCGAATTAAGACAGATAGGGTGGCTTCAACCCTAAAACTTATTGCAAATTTCATAAAAATATGATGAATTTTTAGCAACTTGGTCACCATTTTTTTTTTTAGATGTATTTAGAATGTCGTGAAAGAATTTGCTATTTTTATTATAAGCTTTTATTTAACTTGCTTCGTTCGTATGTATGTATGTGTGTCTTCAAAACTTGCAAGCCATTTTTCTACAACTTGTTGGTATCCGATTAAGCTGAAATTTAGCATACATATCTAAGTCCGGTGACAATGCAATATGATGGTAAACTTTTTTGCCATACCCCCTTTTACCGCCCATAAATCAATAAAAATGATATATCTTTAAAACTACTGGGCCGATTCAGCTGAAATTTTGGCAGTAAATTTCCTTCGAGTAAAGAATAATAAAGGAACATTTTTTGTCACTCCCCCTTTTACCGCCCACAAATCCATTAAAATGCTATATCTCTAAAACTACGGGGCTGATTCAGCTGATATTTAAACAGTAAAGTTTCATCAAATAAAGCATGGGTTTATGAAAAACATTTGGCCATACCTCCTTTTACCGCCCACAAATAAATAAAAATCCTATATCTTCAAAACTACGGGGCTGATTATAAGCTGATTATAACTTGCTTCGTTCGTATTTATGTATATTTGTATGTATGTATGTCCTTCAAAATTTGCAAACCATTTTTCGCAATTTTGCAAACTTGTTGGTATCCGATTAAGCTGAAATTTAACATACATATGTAAGTCCGGTGACAATGCAATATTATAATAAAAAAAAATTGCCACGCCCCCTTTTACCACCCACAAATCAATAAAAATGCTATATCTCCATATGTTTTGAAAATAAAAGATGTTAATAATAAACCTTTAAGACTAAAAAGTAAAAATAAATAAAAAGTGAAATTTTTTTTAAAAAATAAGCTTTTATTTAAAAAGACGTGAACTAAATAGAAAAAAATAAATTTAAGTGACATTTGTCATATATGTATACAGTAGGTTTATTCTAGGTGCAGAAGAACCCCTCTCTTGGTTACTCATCATCATGGTATAAGCGTACGTATATTGGTAAGTTCTAAGGACTTATATAAATTTAGAATTTTTCAAATACATGTATATTTAAAAGCTTAAGGCACTGATATTGTATAGTAAACCTGTATAACGTATCGCGGACATCGGTGCCTCAAGCTTTTAAATATAAATATATATGAAAAATTCTAAATGTATATAAGTCCTTAGAACTTACAAATTTCGTACGCTTATACCATGATGATGAGTAACCAAGAGAGGGGTTCTTCAGCACCTAGAATATACCTACTGTATATATATATATATGACAAATGTCACTTAAATTTATTTTTTTCATTTTAGTTCACGTCTTTTTAAATAAAAGCTAATTTTTAAAAAATTTTTTTTTACTATGTTTATTTTATATGATTTAAATACAAATTCTAAATGTTTGATAGTTTAAATCATATTTGATTTTAAATACAAATTATAGTTGTTTGATAGTTTAAAATCGTTTATTGAGCTTAAGGTCAAAGTTAGAACAATTAATTGTTCTAACGAATCTTTCCAAAGAAAAAACAACAACAAAGTTTTTTCAATATGAAAAGGAAAAAAAATCACCAGCTGATTTTATTGCAATTTCGGCCGTGCTAAAGGCTTCATCAGAAATCTTTGTGATGCCCGTGCAAGCGCAGCTCAATAAACGATTTTAAACTATCAAACATTTAGAATTTGTATTTAAATCATATAAAATCAACATAATAAATAACAAGGTCATTTAGAAAAAACTTTATTTTTTTTTACTTTTTATTTATTTTAATCTTTTTCTGACTGGACAAAAGCTAAGATTATTTCTCATTTTGTTGAAGAAGGAATCAATCGCCAAACCATCCTACAGCATCTTGGCAATGTAAATTTTCAGAAAGACCACATGCAGAAAAGCTGGCTTTGGTAAAAGATGCACATTAAATGATTTTGCGGCAAGGTCTAAGCTAAGGTGAATAACTGTTGGAAGAGTGGAAGAATCGTACAGATAGGTAGGCAAAAACTTTCAATGTGATGGAAAAACAGTGAAGAAATATCTTCTATTAATGGGAATCCAAAGACGGTCAAGAAATTTTGTTAAAAGTATTTTTTTGCATTATGGATGACGAGTCATATTTCACATTAGACGGTAATGAGTTGCAAGAACACCACTTTTTTGACGGCAACAAGTAAGTAGAAGACAATGTGAAATATTTGGAACATTGTAAGTTTTCAAAAAAAGTCTTATTATGGCTCGCAATGTCCTTTAGCCGTTAATGGTGAACGGTACGCCAACTTCTGTTTGCCAAAAGTAGCTGACTTTATAAGAAGCAAACACAACAATAAAAATATAGTGTTTTGGCCTGACATTGCATCAAGCCATTGTTGTCAACAGAGCTTAGAAGCTATGGACAGCTTCTAATACCTTATATACATAAGGAGAATAACCCTTCCAACGTGCTGCAACTTCGTCTAATCGAAGACTTTTAGGCTAATCTTAAACGAATAGTATATTCCAATAAACTTCGGCCCAAAAACCACAAAAAATTTTATAATCAAAATAAAAACGGAGTGCCAACATCGGTATTTACAGGTCCAATAACAAAAGTGCCTCTAAATTGCCGCAAGGCCGCACGCATTGGGCCTAATTTTTTTCTGCAATAACTTTAAGTTCATAAGTTTAATTTAAAATAAAATTTACCAAATTATACATTTTATTTTTTTTTAATACAGTTTTTAAATTTGTGCAAATTTCGTTCCGCATACGTTATCATGTAACAAATTGTTGATCAATAATAATGTCAAGTATCCAAATACGATGAACAAAAACCGCACCTCAAGTATGAACAAGCCAACAATCACAAAACAACAATATTAAAGTAAAACTTTGCGAAAAATCTGTTGAGACTTGAAAGAAGCAAAACAGAAATAATAAAAACAAATGCTCTATATAGCGCCATAAAAAGCATCAGATTTATGTGGACATATAGAAACACTCACTCACTCAGTAACACACACACACACACACACACACACACACACACACACACACACACACACACGCTCTACCACACATTAGCACAATAAGTCAACGTAAGACATGGATTTTATTGAGCGCGTGATGATTTATTGCAGGTGGATTGGCAGGAAAATAGGCCATAAAGTGTGTCCCAGTTATGAAAAACACAAAGCAACAAAAAATCGAAAAAAATTAAATCCTTGAACATCACTTTTGATAAAGTAAGCCGAAAACAAAAAACTACAATATGGCACAGTAAAGAATACTTTAAAATGGTGCGTTGGCGCGGTTCAGTGAATGTGTGTGTGTGTGTGTATGTGTGCGTTTGAGTCAGGAAAGCATACAAATTGACACATTACTGAAATGTGTGAATGTGTGGTAAAAAGCACTAAAATAGTGACGAGGCGGTAACAATCAGTGTTAACTATGCCACTACAGCAAAAAAAACAATAGCAACAACAAAGACAACAAAGGTAGTCTAACAAAAAGTGTTACACATACAAACAAAAGTATGGGTTCTTGAGTGGGCGTCAATAGATGAAAGCATGAACGTGGCGGCGTTGACAACTGCTTTTGTGAAAAAAATGAAAAATAGCACCAACAAAGTAAAAGTGATTTTGTGTTAAGGACCTTTTTGTGGCACAAGTTAACAACATAATAACTTTAACTGCAGCTGCTACTGCTATTCCTCGGAGTTGTTCCAAAACTATGTGGTTTGAAATGTAAAACTTGTTACATTAATTCTAACTGCTGCCGCCTTTGCCCCTTGAAACCAAGGGAATGAATAAGAACAAGCGGCAAGCCAAAGTTAGTAGACGTTAATAGTAGAAATTGGACAAAAAGTCATTGAAACTGAAACATATTTTTTGACCAAAACACGTAAACAGCAGCTAGCTAAAAAACGTTAAGTGTTTGCGTTTTGGTTTGTGTTCGTGTCCCTTATGTGCACTCAAATAAATCATTTTAATTTTAAGCCAAGGTGTTGGGTTGTGCAGACATTTATTAAGCTTATTATATATGTTGTTGCTGCTGTTACTGTTGCTCACTTCAACTACTTCTTGTTGTTGCGGCGCGTCATAATTTGTGTTGATTTATTTTTACCAGCGTCTTGAACTCGACAGTTTGTAGCTTTAGAAGAAAATAAATGTTTGTTGTTTCTGCTGCTGTTTCTTTTGTATTCTTTCTGTCCAATTAAGTATATTAATGAATGAGCACGCAAAGCTTCTGTGATGTACGGGGTGGTTTAAAGCCTCTAAGCACTGGCTTCCTTTTGCAAATAGGTAGTGATTAATTTTTCCTAAGAAACCTTTAGAAAATATTATTAATGATGTGCAAATTTACACAACAAGCCACAATTAGTTAAAAGTTATTATCAGCAATTGTTTTGGCTGGGTGTTGAGTTGGAGTGACATGTACGGGATGAACGAAAATTTAGTGTCAGAAGCTGGTGACATTAATAAGACCGCACAACAAGTTTTGATTTTCTTCGACATCTCAATTTTGCTGACTTTTATGAAAGCGTTCTGTTAGATTAGACACATCATTACAAAAATCGTGTTTGAAAAGTTCACGTCAGTGTAACATTAATTATGATTTCCAATTTACAATAACTTAAACTTATTGACTAACAATAGTTGGTGCTATAAATAGTGGGCATCAAACCCTTAAAATGGGTACCAAGGCACCTGAAGACGGGGGGAACTTTTTACTATTTTTTTTACTTGGAATAGGTCCAAATAAGAAAGAACTGTCTGACCGTCCGTCCATCTGTCTATCTGTCGACACGACTACAGTCGTAATTTGGGAGCAATCGTAATAAAATTTGTTATTTAATCTTGTATCTACAAAATAACGGTCAAGTTGGAAAATGAAACAAATCGGATGAAAACCAATCATACCTCCCACACAAAGTGTCTTGATCAACACGGTAAATCTCTTTGAATTCCATAAAAATTAATATATGGACTTAAGACTGCACATAACTTTAAATTTTTGATCAAAATGTTGATCAATCAAGTGAAAACTCCGTTAACCTCTCATACAAAATGACGTAGAGACTTCGACGAGTTAAAAAGTACACATTTGATTTAATTCCAACAAGAGAGAGAACATTTTGGAGAACCTTAAAAATTGTATCATTATCTGTGTACCCTTTACCTAATTACATAGTTCACTGTATCACTTTCATTGTGGCGGCCGTAGCCTAGTGGGTAGAGTAAGTGGCCCCTAAGCTAAAGAACCGCTGTAGCCCGGGTTCAATTCCAGCTCAGACAGAAATTTTTTCAATTGAATTAATTTGTATGTTCGGTCATCACCTCTCTGCAGACAATGGCAAATCTCAGAGAGTACAAATTGCCATGTAAAGCTTCTTGAGAAAATAAGCCGTTCGGAGTCGTCATAAAACACGTAGGTCCAGTTCTCGATCATTTGTGATCAAACATTTAACCACACGCACACCACAATTGATCAATAGAGCTTGGTCAAAGTCCTTCCAAGGGCTGAAATGGCCAGTTTATTTTTTTTTTATATTCGTTGTTACATATGGTTTCGGCACATTAGGTCTGTTCCCGTACTCGATTCAAGTAAATTGAAGTTGCTTGAAAGCGTTTCTTCACACATTTTTCAAGCTCGAGAGAGAAGAAGAATAAGCTAAATATCACTCTCTATTCTATTACAATTACCCGAAACTGGCTTGAACTTTACTTGAAAAATTTCTTCGAAACACATAGAAATGTAAGAAATACTGGTTAACAATTGTTAATTTACCAGAATAGGGAAGTAACTTTAACATAGTTGTTATGTTTATAGATAAAGAATGATATTAATTTATAAAAAATCTTTCTAAAATATTTTGTCTGTTAGAGTGAATTTTATTTAAGAAAATTGGTAAATTCAGAGTATATTTTTAACCGCTATTCAATTTTACTTAAAAAAAAACTTGGGAAATGCCGATACAAGTATAATTATATAGTCTACTGTCAGAACCTATCCACAGATTTTACCATTACTTTTCCTTCTATTTCCAGTTACGTTACCTTATCTGATTTTTTTTTAGTTTTGTTGTGATATTCATGAGTTTACATACCTGAAAAGAGAAAAGAAAATTTATTAAAAGGGATAAAAAATTGTATTTATATATAATTAAAAAACACAGGTTTGCGAAATATGATTTTAAATATCCCTTTTAGATTTTTCCGCAGCTTTTAAACAGACATTTTGTCAGTGATTTCAACAATGTATTCAGTGTTATTTGTATCTTGTATCTTTGTATCTTGTTTTTGAGATATAGTGTGTTCAGCATTTTAAATTTTTTTGAAGTTGATTTTATCTACAAAATCATAAACCTTAAACACATTACAATATTTGACTCATATTATATTTGACAATTTAACTAACTTTGAAGCTAAACTAACAAGCTCACTTAAGCAACTCAATCTCTTCTGTAGCTCTTGTAGTTTAAGAGATATAGGTTTTAAAACTGAAGATTTACAATTTTGATCGCATTTCAATTTGTCTACCTATTTTTATTAGTGTATGTTACATTTACTTAAAGTTTTCGCGAGTGATGCAAAAATTAAGAAAAAAACATCAACTGAAACAAGAAAACTTTTCATTCCATTTTTTAATAATATCTAAAAATGTATTGAGTCAGCAATCCCCTTAAAATTGCTTGACTTGAGATCAGTCATGACTCATGAGTAACGCTCCCATTTCTTTTTTCGCCAAAAACAGGACAAATTGACGAAATTTTTAAGATTTTACAGATTTAACAGGACGTCTCACAAAAAACACGACATTTTCGCAGACCGAAATTTATAGTCGATTTATAATTTATAGTTTACACAAAGCATTTAAGAAATTACAAAGAATTTAAATAAGCATTTTCATTGGAAATATTATTAAACTTTTTATTAAATTTAGGAATTGCAGCATAAGCTTCAAATATATATTAGTATTAGGTATTTGTATTTAATATGTAATTTTGTTAAAAAAAATAGAATTCAATAATTTTATTTAAATATTTAATTATATTCAAAATAAAAAACTATAACAAAAATAAAAAAAAAACAAATTAGTATTATTAAAATGGCATATTAATTAGATTTTCCAGGTGCTCCTTTGCGCTTTGAGCAGAGCACCTAGCTGACACTATTTGTTTTTTACAGGAATGAATATTTTTTTATGATGATTGCTTAATACACTTTTGCTTCGATATTTCGACAAGTTTAAAAAATGAGTTGGACAGACATTTTCAACAGGGTCGCTAAAAAGAGAAAAGTGTGTTAAAGGAAACTTTTGACTAAAAAAAGTATGAATAATAGACAAAGTGGACTAAATTGCAAATATAACTAGCAGGATTTTGAGCCCGTTACACAGGATGCAGGACTTTGCTCGAAAAAATAGGACTGACCTGCAAAATACAGGACGAATTGGAGCGTTAGCCATGTAGTCATGAGCCAACTCAGATGTCTATTTTTGTAAATCACGGTTTTTAAATTGTTTAGAGCCTATGCACTAGCAAGTCACAGTTGTCGCTATGGGCGTTTTTTATCAATCTCCTTAACACAATAGATATCAAACGAAATTCAAAAGTTCTTCTTTTCTTTCGTTTTGTTTTGGAGCGACGCTCTCCATTTATATGTTTCTCACTTTTAGCCTTGCTTGAGTCTCATTTATTTTTTTTGCGCTGTGCTAGGTGAGCACAAAAAGAAAAGAGAAAAGAGCTACTTGGAGAATATTGAAACTTTTGCAACACAAGCGCGAGAAAAGAAAACGATTAAGCAATGCGTGGCAGCTGAGATGATTTCTTAGAAAACTTAACACTTTCAACTATATATATATACATAAAACAAAGTCGTGAAATGTGTTTAAAATTCCATAGCTCAAGAACGAAGCGTCCAATTTGTTTCGGGAGTTTTTGTTGTGTTTATAATTAAAAGGACAAGGTTAAAGCACAAAATCTTTGCTATACCACCTTTCACCGCCCACAAATCAATAAAAAATATATATTGGAGACAGTTTTGGGCGTATAAGACTAAAATTTGGTAATTAATGTTCTTAAAATTCGTTTGTACTAAAAATTTGGTTAAATAAATCGTAAGGTTATTTTCAGCAAACTTTACTTAAAATGGGCGTAGTCGCACTAGGTTTACGCCCCTTTTTTAGGGGATAAGCATGAAGTGAAGCAAAGTTCGATAGGTATAAACCAAATTAAGCTCAAATTTTGGCTCTCGATTTGTTTTGAGTACTACATGGTTAAAGGGAAAAATATTTTGCCACACTCTTTTTTTACCGTCTACAAATCAACAAAAACGCTATATTTTGGACGGTTTTGGTTGTATTTGACTAAAATTAGGTAATTTAGTTTATATAGTTTCGTTTGGCAACAATACTAAAAATGGTGAACATATGAAATTTTTTTCTCCGATTAGCATGAAAATTCGTTTATGGCGGTGGCAGGACAACGTCTGTCGGGGATTATCTTTGTATATAAAATTCTTCTGTTCATAGCTTTGTCACTGAGCTCCTCTTAATCGGCTCGACCAATTTTGATGAAATTGGGCCTGAAGATGGTTAAAGTCTAAAATTTGACCCGGTAGGTTGCACTGTTGCTGCTGTGGTAGTGTTTAAAAAGGTATTTGAGAGTATAACTCAGAAACGAGTTGAGAAATTGTCATGATTCTTTCACTACACCATTACTTTTTATGCAAAAAAAAATTACAAAAATACAAAATGAATAAACATAAACAAAAAAAAATTCTTAAATTTTTATGAAAGTTAGGTTTGATTTTTCGATCGTATAAAACGTTTTTAGATTTTTACGATAGAAACTTTAAATAAACCCTTATTTATGCATACCTTATGAAGAAACATTAAAAAAGCTATTTTTTGTTTTGAATATTTTTTCAACAACAAATATTTTTACCAAAGTTTATTGCGAAATAACGAAATTCGTTAAGGTTGGTTTTGGAAAATTATAAACTAGTGTCGCCTGTGTTTGAAATTCGACCATATCAAAATCGATTTGTTTATTGTTTTTTTTTTCTATTTTTATTGAAAAACGTTTAGCAACGTTAAAAACATTAAATTGAGAAATATTTTTGGATAATACAATTTTACAATTAATGTTGCATACTCTGTAAGATTTGTTATCAGAAGCATTTACGAATAAACAAAGAATGCAACTTATTTTTTTTTACCAATGAACTCGTGAAGATAAGCTCCCGTTTTCTTTAAAGTTTGTCACAAGACCAAGAATTTTATCATCTTTTTCATGCTGCATGCATGACAATGGCTGAAATCACACGAAAAGCAAATGCCGAAATCACGGTAAAATTATTTGACAAGGTAGCCCTGAAAGTTTTTGGGCGATTGGTAATTGTCAAAAAAAGCTAAAGGAGTTGTAGTTTGCTGCTGTTGACTAGCTATGTGTTTATTTTTAACTATTCTTTGATTCATTAAATTTGTTCCCGAAGTTCATTAGAATGTTTTTAGTTTGTTGTGATTAACTAGCTATGTTAAAGTCGTTGCTTATTTTTTCACATTTCTTTGATTATTTGCATGAACAGCTAATTTTGACAACTACCCATCGCCGCTCGTGAGAAAAAAGCGAGTCTACGCTACTACCTTCTCAGTAATTAATCCATGGCCGAAATGAATCCAAATTTGTTGTTGTTTTTCCAACTAAAAAAAAACGAACTCTCTGCGAGAGCGAAAAAAACTTCAAACGTAATCAAAATTTTGATGCCGCTCAATCAGCTGCTCAATAGACCAACATAATTTATAACAATCGCTCGCAGCATTTAATTTGGCTACGATTTAAGCAATCCGAGCTTGCAAATTTGATCCTCTCGCCGCAAAATCTTAAACATATCCCATTACTCAGCTATTATAATAAAAACTTTTGAACAAAAGAAAATTTGTAGTGGGGGGACTACCGATCGAAGTAAAAACTAAAATCAATGATATAACAGTTGTTTTTCAAAGAAGGCATAGCAACATTTATTTTATAGTGACCACTTCTTGGACCCATAGCACCTACATACCAAGATTAACTATAAAATAGTATACAATTATACAGGAAAAACAGCATTTTTATTGATTTGTGGGCGATAAAATGTTTGTGGAAAATTTTTGCTATGCCTCTATTTTTCGCGAAAGTGCAAGCAATAAGTTGAAAAAGATTTATAAAAAATGCAATTATTAATTTTTATTCGATCTGATCATATGTAGCTGAATTTAATTCCTCAATTATCACAAATGATAATAATTCTATTGGTTTCCTTTATAATCAACAATTATTTTTAAACAATGTTCTTCGTCACCCTATGTTCTTCAAAACCCTTTCATTATCTCGTACATCATTATCAGAAACATAAAAGCTCAGACTGTCCAACGTCTTATGTATGGCCCAAAATACACTGTAGTGCTCAGTCTGCGTGAGCAGTCAGTTATTCAAAAACCATACTGTACTGATCAGTCTACGTGAAACCAGTTTTCTTTTGTGTACATGAACTGTGTTTGATTGTACTGATGTAGGCATCTCCCCAACAAGCAAGAAAAATATTTTTCTCCAAGCTTGGAAAAAAAGTCTTCAACCTCCACATGATCTCCAACTCATTTCTCCAAGTCAACTCCAACATCTTGGAGTTGAGCTGGAAATTAGCTTGAGATGCATTTGTTTTCAAAGTGTCAACAAGTCTAATTGTCTTATTTGTTTTTGTCTGGCAATATTAGGTTGTTTTGGTTGTTGTGTTTCTTGTTAGAATTTGTACAAAAGTGAATTTGTGAATTGCAGCAAAATAATAAAAGTAAAGTGAATAAACTAAGTAGAAACTGTAACAAACTAGGCATAAGTGCAGCTTTCGTCCTACGCGGAAATTATTTTTTCATATTTTTATTAAACGTATTTTGCACTAAGTTCAAAAGTCCAAAATTAAAAAAAAAATAAGTGCAGTTTATGGTCCACGCGTAAATATTTTTTTCTTATCTCATTCAACGTAATTTAGACTACTAAGTCTAAGAATGCAAAAATAAAATATTGGCCTAGTATGGCTTAGGAGATAAAATTCGCGAAAGTTTCAAAATTCAGTGAAAAATATGAAGCTTGTGGAAGGAAGGAAAATATGAAGGAAGGAGTGGAACTGGAATACATTTATTTATTTAATATTATTTCTAAAATAAGCGAAAAAATCAAATTAAATATTTTCATTAATTTATAAAAAAGTGTTAGTAATATGTAAAACAAGTCTTCTTTTAAAGAGCATAATTAATGTATGCAACCAAAACGCTTCAGTTTAGTATTTGAATAAAAATATAATTTATTTTAAATATTTTTATGAAAATGTGTAATATTAGGTTTGAAACTATTTTCATTGATTGAAATAAAAAAATAATTGGAAAAGCTTTCTCTTAAAAAATAGTTTCTTTTTTCATTGTGGGTTGGAGATCGGTTAGAGAACGACCTTGGAGATCAAGTGGAGATCCAGCCTTATCTCAACTGGAGATTGAAGGTCCATTTCCCTGGAAAATGGCTTGGATCTCTAGTTGATATTCAGCACGGGAGATTGAAGAAACGAACTGGAGCTCCACTTGAGCTCAAGCCGATCTCCAAGGTAAACGTTTATTGGGTCCTAAATAGAATATGATGACTTTGCTTATGTGTGCATGTCAGTCCATCGTCACTACAGCTTTTTCGGTGAGTGAAATTTTGCGCACTTCACTTCGCCTGCCTCACCTCCCTTGCCAAAGAAACCCGTTTTCACGCAGACTGAGCACTACATTGTATTTTGGGCCTATGCTAAAGCAACTTTATTCAACAGAGCTGTGTAAACAAGAATGATAGAATAAGAGATTACGCTTTGCGCAGGTCCGTTACTTCTGCTAATCGAGTTTGAGAACCAGCTGTTCAGTTGACTACGTCACAATATTTTATTTCTTTGAGAAACGTACTGCGATTGATTGTGTTTTATTTAATTGTGTTTATATCGAAGTATATTTGCGAGTTTTTATCTTAAAATTTAAAAAGGAAGTATGCAGCTGCTAATTGTGGTAACAGTAACAAACAAATATTTTTCAGAAACGTGATGTATGCAATAAATACAAAAATTAAGCCAAGAAAATGTAGCAAACGCACACAAACGAAAACAAAAATACAAAAAATATTAACTTAACAAAATTTGTTTCATTATTTAAAAACTTGGAACTATCATTTATTTGTCCTTTCCATTCACAGGTAAATTAATGGAAATAAAATATCTGGGAATGTTTAAACTACATCAATTAAACTCTTAATAAACATTTTTATAAAATCCAAGTCGAAAAATAATGCTCACTGAAGTTGGTTTCTCAGACAAATTTTTTTTTGACTAAGCTGCTTACTGGCTGTAATAAAATAATAGTAAAAATAATGTTTGCAAAGGAGTACTTAATTAATTTACCTTCTTCTCATTCCAATAAATTGCTTCTTACTTCTATTATTTTAATTATACAAACTAAAATGTATGCAATTTTCATTTCTGTGTAGAAATCGCATGCAAAGTGAACGCTCTCCAAAACATCATTGATATTATGACGTACATGCGCAGAACGACAATTTTGTTGTAGTCATTTTCTTGTCTTCGGCGCAATCTTTGTATTCTATCATTCTTGCTGTGTAAACAATTTTTGACGCTAAAGCATCGGCAATATCATTCTGTTCAGGCTGTTAGTTTGAGTTTAGTAATTAAAAATAGCAAATACAACAGCAGAGCCACCCAGCTCTGTTGAAGTGACTGAGTCACACTCGCACTCTACTCTTTCCGGTGTATGCTACAGCAACGTTGTTCAACAGAGCTGTGTCGCTATTGTTCTTTTTTTGCTCACAACTGGACTTTTTCGATCGTCCAAATTGCAGCGTGAATTTTTTTGATGATAATGATGAGTGACGCTTAATAAAAAAATTACATTTTCGAATGTTAGACGTTTGCAGTGCTGCAAAAATTTGACTTTTTCGAACATTTTGCTTGTGCTGCAAAAGCAGTTGGCGCATCATGATGCATTTCCAAACAGACCCTTTATTTTATTAAGGCAATAAAAAAAGCAACTTTTTAATTTGCCGCTTTACAAAATTACCAAAAGTGCCGCTTTTGTAAAGTTTCCGTAATTTAAATATATTGTCAAAAAAAGGTTATTTCTTAAAACACCATTCAGATCTTAAAAATGTATCTAATGTTGGTTTTTAATTAACTCCATTCTGATAATAGGAAAACGTCCAAATGGTGTTAACTTTTCACTTAATTTATGGATCATTTGATTTATTTCACTCAAAATAAACACCGATTGGTGTTAAGTTCCGCTCTGTTTTGGATATTAATATTATATCCATTTGGAGCGACACAAACGGATACAATAAAATTAACACCGTTCGGATGGACCCTATGTAACACCATTTCGGTGCTATAGTAACACCATTTTTATTTTAGTGTAAAAATATATCTATTTTGTTATTTTAAACCTATATATGGCGAAGAATGGGCCATCTGAAGGCCGCCCTGTTAAAAACTTCTTGACATGATTTCTCATCTCGGGAACGTCTGAAACCAAAAACTTAAAATTCTAACTAAAATCTAAGTCACTCGCTGATAATAAAATCAAGTATTATGCGCAAAAAAATGGCGGAATTTTGAATTTGTTTACCTTTTTTTATGTTGAATTGCATCAAAACAGGTTAAATAATTATAGATATGTATAATCTTACTACGAGATATAAGAGACATATTTACAATTATATGTGAACATTTTAGCACGATTGTTTGAATATTTTTTTCTTAATATTAATAAAGTCAAGGAGGTCGTAAAACGTGTTTAAAATTTTTTTGTTTGAATTTTTGTTATAAAATTAGAATCAAAGCAAATTATTATTGCTTCTCTATTTCTGTGATTTAAATAAGATTTTAAATACTTTTGTTAATAATATCTAATATGTAGAACTGGGTTTTTTAGAAATCTAAATTTAAAAAAAAAATGGAGCCATTAAGTAATTAATGCTCTTATAGCCTTCTTCATAAACACATTTTAAAAACTGCGTTACCTTAACCCAGGGCTCGCAAACAAACTCTAAAGAAAAGTATTTTTCTGTTCTATTTGTTTCTTCTTAAGATCACAGCAAGTATTTTGGTTTGTTTAGTTTTCTCTCTCCGATTCAAAAAGTATCACAAACCGAAGCAAGCAGAGATGAGAGGGAAAAGCAAAATAAAAAGCTTCTATTTTCGAATAGAAAAAACCTCCTCTCACTGTTATGCTTTTGAATCGCGGGCAGGGTTGCAACTTGAAAAAAAATTTAGTTACCAAAATTTGATCAAAAAGTTACCAAAATTATATATAATAATTTAATAATATAATAATAAAATCAACGAAATTATAATTTTTGTTAATAAAACACATTTATTCAACAGTAAAATACTAAAACTAATAAACAGAAATAGTGGTCAAATAAATTTAGTTAATATTAATAAGTACTACATTTTTCTTGTTTGAAATTTCTCATTTTTAATAACTAAAACTCCAAAAAAAAATAAAATTCATAAACTCATATGCTTGCAAAAATGAGACGTATATCTTTTTTATTTGAATTAAATAAAAATATATAAAACATATATAGAAAAAGTATAACTTTTGTCTTGTTTAAAGTTTATTTATTATATTAACATAATAATCACAAATAAGTAGTAAATTTAGGTAAATGTAATTTTGTTGTCACAAAACAAAAAATTATAATTTAATGGATTTATAAAAATGAGATCCTTATCATTTTTATTTGAAATAAGTAGGAACTAAAAAAAATACCGCATTCATTGGCAATGAATATCGATTTTAGGAAGTAAATGAATAAATACAAAGATATGGCATTCAGTACATTAAAAAATTATCGGTTTCCTCAAGTTTAAATTTTAATAATTTTTTAATAACAAAAAATCAGAAACTGCACAGGTCGTTTATTTCGTAGGATACCAATTGTAACTACGGGCACTGATTTTAAGTATAAGGTAACTTTTTCACCATCACCTCAAGATAAGGAGTTATAAAAAAATATGATATACAGTTCTTTTTCCAATAACTGAAAATTTTATTAAATTTATTAAAAGCAATTTTAAGCGACTGGAAAACCTTAATTTTTAAGTAAGTTACTTAAGAAATTTTTCCTATAAATCTTTCATGTAATCAATTTTCGTTATTTCGAAATATGTCTGGAATTATCCGCAATATTTGCAAAGGTAAAATGTATGCTTAAACTTCAAATACAAAAGATATTTTTTATGATTCAGACAATTCACGACAGCAATTATGTTTATTATGAAAAATTTTTAAAATTTATGTTTTTTAAAGTTCATAATCTTCAAAACAAAATACGAAAATAAATTTGTTTACAAATATGGTTAGACTTAATCAGCCCTATTATGAATAATTTTTCACGTGGAATCGAAAGAGAGTTTTAATTTTTAAGATAAGTCTCAAGAACATTCAGGAACAAGGAAAAAAAATTCAGGGAAAAATAACTTAAAAATGCGCAAAATGTTCAAGAGCTTTATCTTAAAAATTAAAACTTTACTTTCCGATTCCGCGTGAAAAATTAAGCATCATAGGGCTGATATATCCTAATCAAAGCTGTCAAATACGATCGAAATCGATTGATGTAATTTTAAGATATTATTCTGTTAGAATATAACAGGTTTTTACATTTTTGCCTATAACTCTTAAACTAGAGCTGATGGCGAAAAAAAATTCTCAATTTTAAATCTAAAAGTCTTCTTCAAGTGACCACACATAATGAGGCTTGTCTCTCATTTCGCAGAGTTCCTTTGAAATCAGTATGCTATTTATTGTATTAAAACTCAACTTGTTTCGTAGCTTAGTTTTTATAAGAGACTTCTTTGTTAACGTTAAATTTCAAGATTGAAATATTTTGACATTTTCTTTTGACATGATTCGAAATATTTTCAGATTATGCGTTCGGAAAATTTAGAGAAATGTTCAATACAAAACATAAAGCTTATGTTGAACTAAAAAATATTTAATGTAATTTTAAATCCAGTTTTTTATATAAATCTTGCAAACAAACTGATTATTTTGAATTTTTTGGATAAACGAAAGGGAAAAGTTACCAAAACTATAAAAAAATTACCAAATTACCAAGTCAAAAATTTTCTCCCAAATTTGGTTAATTACCAAACTGGCAACCCTGATCGCGGGCACAAAAACAATCTTTATCTTTAGCGATCTCTTGTAGGTTGCTGGAAGCACCAAAATCCGAAGAAAGATCAGCAATGTTTGTTCGTTTCATTTATGATGCGCCTTTTTTTTGTGTTGAAAAAGTTATTGCGTTGGAATTTTTCTTTGTTTTGTTGCTTTTATTGTTGTGATTTTGTGCATATGTATATGAAGTAACGTTTTGTTCTTGAAAAATACAATGTATCGGTTAAAATAAATGCTGGAGTAATAAAATGAAGTGGTTGCGATTGGGCAGTGCACAACGAGGAAGATAGGGTATTTAAATTTAATGAATGGTCTAGATATTAGAAATGACATTTTTAATTTCTATCCTAATTTCTTGCGAGTAAGGAGTGTTTAAAAATTGAAAAAACTATTAAAATTATTAATAATATGCACTAGTTATTTCTTGGGATGTGACGGAGCTCTGTATCCGCATCCGCATTATTAATTTTTTGATATCCGCATCCGCATATAAGATCAGTATTTTATTATTAACCCAAAAAGAAGAAATTAAGAAACTAAGAAGCCAGCAAGTATATCCCTTTCAGACCGTGATGCATCAGTTGTGCGGATAACTTTTAGTCAAAATATCTTTACTGCTATTTCACGAATGTTTATCAATTTTACATGTATCGATTGCGCAGGTGATTATTTATGTTTACCTATCATATTGTTTAGCTTTAAATTTTTTCGTATCTCAAATTTTCACGAAATTCTTGCGTCACATTTAATTTTTTTTTTTTTTAAATGAGTCGTAGAAGTTAATTGTTTTTTTCATATACTAAAATACTAATAGCGCAATTTTGTAAAGTTGAGATATTTTAACTAAAAAATTATATATATTAAAATCTCAAATAATTTAACAACATTTCATGAATAAAAAAAAAATAATTTCAGTACAAACTTTCGTTTCTTAAAAATCCTGGTAGGATCGAAAATATCAAAATTTAGGCATTAAATATGTTTTCATATCATATAAAAACCATTTATTCCAAAAAATCATAAAAAATATTCTCAGTAGCTTAGCGTCAGGTCTGAAAGGGATATACTTTACTTTTTATAAAATAAAATTTTCTCTTTATTAAATTTAAATAGAGTAAAACCTCAGAAATTAGAAGCTAAAAAAATTTGAATCATCTAGAAATCAGAAGTTGAATTTTCAAAACATTTAAGCTTAGAAGATTGTATTCTAATTTCCGAGGTAATTATTTACGCAATTTATATTTAACACTACAGCGTTTTCTACGAATAGTTGAAAATGAAGCTAGTGACCTTATTATGTAATATGTACGCAATCACCTCACTTGGAGTTTTTTGTGTGGCAATAATTTTCGTAAGAAAACTTCAGTGAAAGAAAAAGATTCTGTTTTACTTCATATGAATTTACCAGACCAAGTGACAAAACAGCCCAAAAATCGACAAATAAATATCCAGACAAAAAAACATTTTACAAAAAAGGCTACTAACATAAAAATTTGTATAATTTTCTACACATTATAAGTGTGTAATTTTTATCCAGTAACTAAATCTTTACATTATTACTTGAAATGAACTAAACTGCCGTATTTTTGTGTCCTGCGTACACAACCTAGTAGGAACTTAATATTTAGGATAATGTTTTAATAAATCGTTTAAACCAAATATTTATTTAAAGATACATATACTTAAAAAAAACTGGATATAAGAAAAAAAACTTAAGCTCATTTTGTCATTAAAATGCACCCAAATATACATTAAAGTACTGAAAAATGTCCCCGTACGCAACACGGAATACGTGATATTTAAAATAAGTATTGTAATAATAAAAGTAATATCTCTTATAGTTAGAAATTTCTACTTTGCACTGTCTAGACATAAGTAGTCTCATAGCGTAGAAACTATTGGTTTTACGTTTAAACTATTAAGGGTATTTTCAAACCAAAAAGGAAAACGGGAATAACACTCTCAAGAACGGTGAAAAATGAGATTGGTTTTTGTGCAAAAAGAGTAATTTTGTCAATAATTCAAAAAAATTATGTTATGCATTTTTGAAAATTTTTTTATTTAAATACATTTTAAATTTATCTGAGTCATCTGGAGTTTTAATTGATTTTTATTACTGTTCAAATAAGCCTGTGTTTTTAATCTAAATTCATTTGGATTGTTATCAGCTGTAAGCTCAAACGTAATTTGTTCTCTGTTCAGCGTCATTTTATTTATTTGCATGGCAAACTATGGAAAATAAGTAAATAAAGCTAAGAGCTTTTAAAAGATTCAATTTCTGGGACGAAGGCGGAGCATTTAGACTTTTCGCAATTGTTAATATCATCGTTAAAACAAAACGTATTCTTCATTAATTCCGTTATATTCCTCTTTTTCTCATTTATTAAGAAAGGAAGTGTTTGCAGTTATACTCAAGTAATATTTTCACCGTGCACAGTGAACGTATTAAATGTGATATATTTTTTATGGTATATTTTTAATAACATTACTTATGTTTGTATTGTTATCGTTCCTATTTAAATTAAAACACAGAAGTAAGAAATCAAATGTCGCTAATTTGACTTTAATAAACTTTAGAAGAGGGGAAAAACACGGAAAAATTATAAGGGAAGAACGGGAAAAATTTATTTAAATGCATGAACAAAACGGGAATGAGCAACATGCAAAAAGTTATTACTCACGCCTCGATACATAAGAAAAGCAAAATTAAATGGAAAGCAATATAATTTATTTACGTGACAACACGGAGAAAACTAATTTTTTCAAAAATGAGACCTAGTTAGATCGATTTTTCACCCTATATTGAAAATTTCATCGAAATCGATTGGGATATACATTTTCCTAATGTTTTTATAAGGAATGCCAGCAGTTATTCCATTCCCAGGATTTTTGGAATCGAACTTCGCGTGTAAAACCCTTTTCGGGATGTACATAGGGGTATTTTACCGGTTTTTGCTGCAAAAAGTCAATGTTAAAAAACACAGATTTGATACATAAAAAATATTTTTTTGCAGTGTTGAATTGTGTTGAATATGTCCCAATGGTCGTAAAGGGGTAAAATCAAATAATTTTGGCCGCCTAAATCGGTCAAATGTCCCCAAATGCAAACCAAAACGAATTTTTTTTTTTGCAATGTTGAATAGTGTTTAATATATCCTAATGGTCGTACAGGGTTAAAATCTAATAAGAGACTTGAATAGAAACTACTTACCGAATAAAATAATTTTGGCTGCGTAAATCGGTCAAATACCCCAACGTGCGCTGCTAAACGAATTTTGTTTTGCAATGTTTAATATGTCCCATTGGGTCGTACAGGGTTAAAATAAGTAGAAGACTTAAATAGAAAATACTAATCGACTAAAATAATTCTGGCCGACTAAATCGGTCAAATACCCCAATGTGCGCTGCAAAATTATTTTTTTTAATATTTAGTAGTGTTTAAAATGTCACAATGGTCGTACAGGGTTAAAATCAGAAAGTAGACTAGAATAGAAATTGTTTACCGCATAAAATAATTTTTGGTGCCTAAATCGCTCAAATATCTCAATGTACGCTGCAAAATTATTTTTTTCGCAACGTTTAATAGTGTTTAAAATGTCTCAACGGTCGTACAGGGTTAAAAATCATATAGTGGACTTAAATAGAAACTATTTACCGTATAAAATAATTTTGGCTGCCTAAATCGGTCAAATACCCGAATATACACTGCTTAACGAATTTGTTTGCAATGTTGAATGGTGTTGAATATGTCCCAATGGTCGTACAGGGTTAAAATCAAGTAACAGACTTGAATAGAAAATATTTACCGAATAAATTAATTTTGGCTGTCTAAATCGGTCATATACCCCTACGTGCACTGCTAAACGAATTTTCTCAGCAACGAGACCTAGGTAGATCACTTTTTCGCCCCTGTAAGTCCATATACTGAAAATCTCATCACAATCGCTTGGGCCGTTTTCGAGAACTCATTTACAAACAAGCATATAAACAAATAAACAAACAAATATTGCTCGTTTAAAAGCATAAGAAAGATATAAAAAATTTGATAACTAGGAGCGTGAAATGTATGAGTTGGTCATATTAATTTTTTCCCCCTCAAAATTTCTTCTGAACACACCTACATTCTACCTGCAACCCTTCGGGGGGTCCCCATACAAACAACCATGTCACTAAAGCCCTGTTGTACAAATCTATCGGTTTATGAAATTTTCATGCAAGCAAATGAACAGAACGAGACTTAAAAAATCTTAGCTTCCAAAAAAAATACTGCTTAAAACATGACGAAATTCTTTTTCCGTAGTAAAACGAGCACAACATTTGTTACTTGTTGTGGTTGCGATCATGACAACAAAATCTAAAAACCGAAAAACTTGTTGTTTTCGTATAACACAAAACAATTAGGGTGCTCATTTAAGCATGTAAACATGTATAGCATTTAAACTTTTGATGAGCTATAAAGTGTAAATAGCGTAAATGTCGACAAAATGGCGGCTGCGGCTGCGAGAACATTATGACTATTTTAAATTTTAAACCTTTTAAAAACCTTCAATAACATGGAAAAATAAATAAAACGTGTTCATATTTACTTCAACTACTTTAAATATGTAATTCTTAGCGCCAAAGGCAACCCTCATTCACACAAGTAGATTTACATGCTAGTTTACACTGCAAAATAGGCTCAGAAATGATGTAAACTCACGCCCATACAAATTTTGACAGATAGTTTACGCGCATGTAAGTTCACAAGGTTTACAATGTTTACGGGTCAGTTACATGCTTAGATGAGAACCCTTAATAGTTTTCTTTCTCTCTTAATTTTCTGTTCGCTTTGGTACGCATTTTTGTTTGTAGCAAAGATCTAAACCTAAGCAGATAGTAAAGGGTGATTTTTTTGAGGTTATGATTTTCATGCATTAGTATTTGACAGATCACGTGGGATTTCAGACATGGTGTCAAAGAGAAAGATGCTCAGTATGCTTTGACATTTCATCATGAATAGACTTACTAACGAGCAACGCTTGCAAATCATTGAATTTTATTACCAAAATCAGTGTTCGGTTCGAAATGTGTTTCGCGCTTTACGTCCGATTTATGGTCTGCATAATCGACCAAGTGACCAAACAATTAATGCGATTGTGACCAAGTTTCGCACTCAGTTTACTTTATTGGACATTAAACCAACCACACGAATGCGTACAGTGCGTACAGAAGAGAATATTGCGTCTGTTTCTGAGAGTGTTGCTGAAGACCGTGAAATGTCGATTCGTCGCCGTTCGCAGCAATTGGGTTTGTGTTATTCGACCACATGGAAGGTTTTACGCAAAGATCTTGGTGTAAAACCGTATAAAATACAGCTCGTGCAAGAACTGAAGCCGAACGATCTGCCACAACGTCGAATTTTCAGTGAATGGGCCCTAGAAAAGTTGGCAGAAAATCCGCTTTTTTATCGACAAATTTTGTTCAGCGATGAGGCTCATTTCTGGTTGAATGGCTACGTAAATAAGCAAAATTGCCGCATTTGGAGTGAAGAGCAACCAGAAGCCGTTCAAGAACTGGCCATGCATCCCGAAAAATGCACTGTTTGGTGTGGTTTGTACGCTGGTGGAATCATTGGACCGTATTTTTTCAAAGATGCTGTTGGACGCAACGTTACGGTGAATGGCGATCGCTATCGTTCGATGCTAACAAACTTTTTGTTGCCAAAAATGGAAGAACTGAACTTGGTTGACATGTGGCGCTACATGCCACACAGCTCGCGATTCTATGGCCATTTTGAGGGAAAACTTCGGAGAACAATTAATCTCAAGAAATGGACCGGTAAGTTGGCCACCAAGATCATGCGATTTGACGCCTTTAGACTATTTTTTGTGGGGCTACGTCAAGTCTAAAGTCTACAGAAATAAGCCAGCAACTATTCCAGCTTTGGAAGACAACATTTCCGAAGAAATTCGGGCTATTCCGGCCGAAATGCTCGAAAAAGTTGCCCAAAATTGGACTTTCCGAATGGACCACCTAAGACGCAGCCGCGGTCAACATTTAAATGAAATTATCTTCAAAAAGTAAATGTCATGGACCAATCTAACGTTTCAAATAAAGAACCGATGAGATTTTGCAAATTTTATGCGTTTTTTTTAAAAAAAAAATTATCAAGCTCTTAAAAGATCACCCTTTAAAACTGTTTGCTTGCAGATTTAGCAGATGTAGAGTTAGTTTTTTCGTACAGTTTATTTCCAACCCTTGCCTTAACCAAGATTTAAACAACAAAACTTTATTTATAATCATACTTCTGTTTTACGCAACGTTCTTCAAGAGCTGCGT
The DNA here is from genome assembly GCA_963920525.1 of Dichetophora obliterata. NCBI lineage: Eukaryota > Metazoa > Arthropoda > Insecta > Diptera > Sciomyzidae > Dichetophora > Dichetophora obliterata. The sequence goes on along the minus strand of OY986435.1, from coordinate 154,941,017 downwards.
AACCAATTTTGTCCAATTTTGGCGTTTAAAAGTTGCGTTCAGTTTCTTTTAACAATTGACTGCCAAGAGAAGAAATCGTGCCAATTTTTTGATTTTACCAATATAATTTGTTTTTCCTTTAAGTAACTGAAAATATTGTGAAAAACATTGATTTAGTTAAAAATGCCTTAAGGAACGCCTTGAAAGAGGTGAATTTTAAGGACGGTTGGTGGGTGATGAAGTCAATGGTATCAATAATTATTGATTATAATGGTATGTATCAAAAATGGTATGTATCAATATACTATTAATACCATTATTGAATCTTATGAACATTATTGAATTAAAATAAATAATTATTATTATAACAGATATGTCAAAATAATTTACTTTCGGTTGCATTTTTGTCTAAATGTAATAGGTTATTGTAGTAGGTTTTGCATATTTTTGACTAAACACTTGTTTAGATACACAATGAGCAGCAATCGTTTATGAATAACAATTTTAGCACGGTTGTGTTAAGGCTACTTAACGCCATAAACCGTACGTTACTAAACAAGCGTTAAGCAGTTGTTTAAGGAAACTTTATAAATAAGGCTGTTTGAGTCTTATATTGAAACTATAAAGTGGTTTTTTTTTTGTTTTAACTGATTTTGTGGTTAAAAATTTCGCGAATTTTATCTTATTATAAAATTCTCGATTTTGTTTTTACTCGTGTTTAAGGAATACCATTTAATAAAAAGTTTAAGATAAATTTCGATGTGCAAGTTGTAAAGAAGTCAGCAATCAGTAAAGTTTAAAGTTAAGTCGATCAACTAATCGCTACCGTTTAAGCTAATGCATAAGCTGATTGCTTATGAGTATCACTTTCAAGACGTTTAAGCGAACGTAAATGCACCAAAAACAAGAAGTCAGGTAAAGACTCAAGTCATATTGTCATCAAAATCCTCTTTGGTGCTGTGCAACACTCACTCTGCTGCATATCCTGCATTTAAAGCATTTTAAGTAGTTTTCTCCATGCAATAAATAGAATGGCAATTTCTGCAATGTTTGCACCTGTAGACAGCAAATAGTTTTGAGTGCTATCTTAAGAATATCCACTCCATGTGGATGGAGATTGAGGAGAGTGGGAGGAGAAGTTGTTTTAGTCGATTGGTTGAAACACTTCAAGCAATTGGCGCGCAGCAAAAGGCAGCACGTACGTACATCGTCCGGTGGCGCTCATCTAATAGCCAGAATATTTGTGCATTCAAGCATTTATGCTACGGCCCAGAATAGGTGTCTCTTTTTGAACCAGTCAGTACGACTGACTTGGCACTTTCTTGTGTTGGCAGTTTTCTGTTCTACTTTTTATAGCTTTTGTTTCGTCCAGGTAACAATGCTAATAGCGTTGCACACGTTCTTCCAAGGAATTCAAAGAATAGAATCGTCAGAAGACGACGATAAACTCGATACATTGTCAGTGTATATGTGAGTGTGTGTGATTATGTTGACAGCCATGTTGACCGTTATGGTCACAGGTGCCTTTAGTGCTCAAAGTACAGCCATAAAAGCCGTTGGCAGTGTTTCTAGTCAGCTTTCTCAATACTTTTGTTGTTATTGTAGCTTCTTCAGCTTTGGGAAATGGTCGTGCATATGCTGCATGCACACATAAGCATAAATTGCTTTGCGCCAGAAAGGACCGTAGCCAAGAGCGGAACTTCGGGTCCGAAAACACGCAAAATTAATACAAATAAGATTATTAAAAACCAAAAAATAAAATTTTTTAAAAACAATTGAACAAATTATAAGAGTATTTTGAAAACATACTTGTAGAAAATTATGTAGAAATGTTTTCAAACATTTGAGAAAGTCCATTTACTTCAAGAAAAGTACGTTTGAGGTATTTATAAAATTCAGTAGTGTTAACGTCATAAACTAGAAATATTCAATTTGATATAAAACTTAAATCTATAACGTTTCATGCTGATAAACTTTTTGAACTCACTTAAGAGACCAATAGTTGAAGAATCACTTTACAAGGGTTTTCCTTAATATATAATCAAACAAATAATAGAAACAACGCTTAAGGTATATTTTTTGGGAATAAACTTGTATTTACTTCGTTTTAAACAAAAAAATCAGAGTTGTTTCTGAGAAAAACTATATTTCTTATATAAAATGACTTCAATAATTTAAAAACAATATTAGTAAGATATTAGTAAGAAAAAATTTGGAAATCCAGGGATGTCAGCACGTTAGACCTTAGTTTTATTTAAAAAAATATTATAAAACCCCAAAAACCGCAAAAACCAACAAATTTCATTTTTTACCACTGCTCGTTGGATGAAAAAGATATATTTTAAGCACTTTTTACTTCTTTGATTAAATATTAACCCATTTAAGACATGACTCTTAAATATTATTTTATCATGAACACATCGCAGTCTCATCATTAAATTTTTTATACTTGTAGCAAAAGTATAAGCAAACCACATATGTATATTATAGAAAAAAAATTATTAAAAAAGTGGTATTTATTTTATAAGACAAATAGGGTTTCGGTAATGGTTAAAAAACAAAGAAAAAATAATTAATATCATGTTGCATTTCTAATTGAAGCTGTTTATATTAGCTTTCAAATGAGCTACATAATATTTACATAGTCTCTATGGTTTGAAATCTAAAGCAATTTTTGTGTTTCGGAAAAAAAATGTTCAGCCTGTAAATTTTTTTTAAGTTGTTAAAAAAATAAACTTTCGCAAAAAAACAAAACAATATACATTTTATGTTTGTAAAAATAGGCTTTTTGATCAAATTTATTAAATGCAATTAAAACAACTTTAATTCATTATTTCGTACCGACGTTTCGTTGATTTTTTGTCAACATCTTCTGGGTACCATGTTTAATTGAATCTATAAAAGTTTACAAGTTCACAAATTATAAAAAAACTTACAAAACACGATATTTAACAAACTTAATAATAAGCATAATCTTGATTACGATAGAGAATTTTTAAGTTAAACAATAATAAGACAAGTGTGTATGTACTTACAAAAATTGTTAAACACTCTACATTTAAAGAAATTCTAAGCCTGACAATGTAACTAATTTAATTATTTATTTATTTATTCAAAAATACCAGCTGTCTTTGACTTCCGTTTTTATATTTTGTTTAAAGCAACTGCATAGCTTAAGTTTATGTTGTCTTTATCTTCTTTGTAGTTCATTGTTGTCGTCAAGTTTTGTTGTATACGTAAGCTTTCTAGCATATATCGCGTTTTCCCTTTTCTCTCGATGTCTAATATTTGTGCTTTTTCGAAATCAGCTGTATGTCCATTTTCAAACATATGTTCTGCTAGTGCTGTTGACGTTTTTTTATTTTTTATGTCCGCTTTGTGTTCGGCTAGTCTAGTCATAAGTGATCTCTTCGTTGTACCTATATATATTTTGTTGCACTGCTCTTCTGCATTTCCTTTGCACTTTATTTCATAAACTACATTATGTTGTTCTTGTGTTTCTATCGGTGTTTTCGTTTTCGTAAATATCTTGCTGAGAGTGTGGTTTGATTTGTGCGCGAAAATGATGTTGTCTTCTTTTATTATTGTTTTGAGAATTTTATTTTCTGTTAGTGTTGGTACGAAAGCTATGCTGTAAAATTGTTTGGTGTTGCCAGACTGATTTTCTGTGTTTGGGTATTTTTGTTTGGTATTGTTGTTTGCTTCGTGTATTAACTTATTAACTAAACCTTTTGGGTAATCATTATTCAATAATATCGTTCTTATTTTTGACAGGTTTTTATTATTGAATTGAGCGTCGCTGATGTTGATAATTTTAATAATTAAAATTTTTGGCTGCGTTGATTTTTTGCTGTAGTGGTTGTGTCGAATGAAAATTTATCATTCTTCCTGATGATATTGGTTTTGTGTACCAATCCAAAGTGATTTTACTGTTAGTTCTGTATACTTTAACATCCAGATATGCTAGGCTATTGTTTTGTTCTATTTCTGTGGTGAATTTTAGTTTATTGTGGTAATTATTAAGTATGTTGAGGATGGGATCAATGTGATCTGGTGTGACTATTGCAAAAATATCGTCGACGTATTTCGTGATGAATTTTATGGTGATGTTTTCATTTTTCAGTTGTTCTATTGTGTCATTTAGAAGTTCGTCAAGTATCACGTCTGCTATCGTAGGAGACAGGGGATTTCCCATTGGCATTCCAAATGTTTGATTATAAATATGATTTCCATATTTAAAATAGTTATTTTCTTTTAAACAGAACTCCAATATGTTTATGCCTAATTTGGTGTGCAATCACAACCACTACTTAAAAAAAAAAATCACTCAAATCTGAGACATGAATTTTTAACGTTGGTTGATTTAATATATCATGACCAAGTACAAAAAGATTTTTGTAACTCTTCTAGACTAACATTTTAGCTTGCATAATATATGACTAGACAGACAATCAACATATCTTAAGAAAAAAATGTATTACCAATTCTCTACATCTGCCTTTTCTTTTCTTTATTTTTTTTTTTATTGATTTAAGTCAATGAACAGAAGTTCTATAGGCTATAAAGAAATACAATATTTTTCATTTATATAGAAAAATAAGAAAAATACTTTTAAATTAAAATTTAATTTCAAAGCATTTAAAAACAAAATAAATTTTAAAAAAGTTGTTAAGCGAATGCTTTAGGGATTCTTTCGAATTCGCAAAATCAATATTACAGTATAGCATACAATTATTAAACTCAAGCATAGCTCTAAACATTGGTGAGTTAACTGCATAGTTGGTTCTGCATGTTCCTAAATAAAACACATCAAAGTGTCGTAATGTTATCAATCTCAATCATTGTTTTTGACTCAATTTACCACTTTATAAAATTTTCAAGTGACAACATTGAACATAAGAAATTTTTAATGAAAAAGTCCTTTATCCTTACTTTAAATATCGTCATAGTAATATAAATTTTTTAATCAAACCACCTTACCCCCTCATGAAAAATCCTGACTACAGGTCTGGAGCCAGACATACATGCATGGCTTCATTTGTGCAAACATATATACATACATACATATGTACAGTAAAAGTTTTTATTGCATTATAAAAGCTGTTTACTTCAAGTTTTTATAGTTTTTATAGATATTAAATGCTCTCAACAACATCAAGAATTTTAGAGTTTTTATGGCATGCCACATAATATGTTACGTTTTTCTAACTTTTAATAATTTAACAGTTGTGTATTGCTTGGCCATTAGCCACACCCCACACACAAACCAATCCAGTATTGCATTTGTATCTGCACACGCAACAGCAACAAAATATGTATAAATGCAGCTGACCGCATATTAAACGCAATCATGTTGAACTTTGAAATAATGAAGCATATCTTTAGGCGACCGCATGCCAACCATACAACAGCTACAGCCATGAGCACGCATGCATTTACTCTAAAATACTTATACAGATACACACACACACTCCTATTCTCGTTTTAGAGAAAATTGAAACTAACGGATAAATGTATAGATTTGCATTTTAATTTAAGTTAAGAAGATCTACCGAATTGCAGAAAACACTCACGCTCAGACAATACCGACACCATCACACTGTAACGCTGTAAAACACCAACACATTCTACATTCATACACCCGGATGAGCATACAAAACCTCACAATATGCACTTACATACAGCAAATCGAAACTTAACAAGCAGCAAACCTTTATAGCACACGAGTTGAAATATTTGTAGTCTCCAAGGATTACCTGACTATCGTTATACCTTAAAACATTTACATTCTGTACACTTGTAGCCAGACGTTTGCTCTTGTGTTCGGATGTCTGCCTCTAGCTGTCTGTGTGCTCACTAACACATCGAGACATGTTCAACATTTTTCTTCAGCATTTAAGCATATAAAAGTTAGATTTCAGTAGAAAATTTGTAGCTCCAACTTGTCTGCAAGCTCATGATGTATTGAGCTGTTTTTCTACATAAACTCGTTCGTTCGTAACTCTTTTCATTTTACCCAGCAAAGTAACGATTTTTTCCTGTTCAACAGATATTATAACTTTTTCATTCCGCTTTTATTGAGAGCGACCAATTGATTTTATATGTTTAAGGAACATTTCTTCAAACAAGACAAAAAGTTTCTTTAGTTTATTTTTATAGCAAACAAACAAAATTTTCGAATTTGCTTAATTTACATTCATATTTATACAAACATACTTATTTTGAAAGTGAGCACGATACAAATTGAACCACTCTTTTGAATTTCGACAGTTGTGCAAATTTCATTTTTGAATACCAATTCTATTAATTACACTGTTAAAAATCTTCGACTCTTAAACTTATTTGGATTACATATAGGGCAACACCAAAAAGATTACTTTTTAATCCAAGGAAAAGTTTAAAATTTTAAATTAAAAATAAAGAATTACTCTGACCATTTCACGATTTGAACACTCGTACTCTGATGTGATGCTCCAACACCTTTTCCACTCGTCCAACTAAGTTGTTAACAAGGTTTCGCTTATTTTGCATCATTATGAATGGAAACGTGATTTTGAGGCCCAGCTTAATTAAACTAAAGTAGGGATTAAATTAGGAATAAGGATTAGTAGGGATTAGGAAAAACTAGTACTTTTTGATTAAAAATTCCTATAAACCAAAGTTTGGACTAAAAAGTAGTCTGCAATTTTTAACCGTTTAATACAATAAACGAATAAACATTGTGTATTTACTAGACAATAATGTACTTTATTCTTATACTTATGTTAAGACCAAACATAAAAAGATAATTTTATAACTGCAGCTTAGCTTGTATGGAACATTAATAAATAGAAATTACAGCATTAATGTATTAATATAAAGTACACTGATCTCTGCTTAACCAAAAATGTACTGAGTGAACTTCATTTCCATATTAACACGCATAATTTTCACTGAAATCAACAAGTTTCATTAGCATTCTTTAATGAATAGATTAGTGTTAGATTGCATTCGTTAGATTTTGTGAAGTTTGTTCCAAAATATTGTTTAACTGAGGTGGGGGAAATTTGTATCGCTTGTAGGTCAATGGTAAGGAAAAAGGGGTTAAAATCGACAAAGTCTGCACAGCCGTCTAAGAGTCGATCGTAGGGCGTAAAATGTATGACCGATCCCAATTACTATTTTTTCTTTTCAAATTCTTTTTCAAGCATGCCTAACTTTTATCTCCTTTTCCGTAAAGTGACATCGCACACCTGAAAAATAAATAGACTCTATTTAACCATCTTCCCTATAGTATCATTTTTGATCCTATTTTTTTCCGTTTTTCTTTGCACTGGCTCACAAATTTCAAAAATAAAATTTCGTGTTGTAGCTTTGAAGCAGATACACTCAAAAATAAAAATGAGGGTTTTTTTATTTTTGTCTCAAAACAAAACAGATCCAAATCCTCAGTTAGTATCAAAAATTATACTACACGCCATGTGTTGTATTTGGCGAAAAAGCGGTAAGACAAGGCATACAATATCGTGAGAATTAAAATAAAAATATCTGATGACATATTTGCACACACGCACTTCGTCAGATCTGTTTATGCGCCAAACGAAGCTTTATTTCGGATCATTATTTGCCTTCATTTACGGTATTTTGTAATGTGAAAATGTCTCGCCGTCGCGGAACGAATTTCCTATAGTTATCTGAAACAATAACTATAAATAATAAAAAAATGAAATAATAATAAAAATTTAATTAAAATTAATATTATAAAAAAGATTCGGATTTTTAATTTGAGTTGAAAGATTTTATTCTTTGTTTTTTCGTTACACGCCGAAAAAAATATTGTAAAATCCACTAGGAACATAACAACTTTACATGTTGCCCCTATCTTCATAGAGACTTATAGTAAAATCATTCTGATATTCATGTATAAATCGAAACAAATTTTTATGTTGAATCATTACGAAATCATGTAAAATCATTATGATGGTCATGTTGATTCATTATGAAATCATGTTAAATCATTAAGATGGTCATTTTGAATCATTATGAAATCACATAAAATCATTATGAAATCCAGCTGAATCCTAAATTCATTTTAAAATAAAAAGACCTTAAAGTAGGTTATACTATTTTTTTTTTATTGAAACGTGCACGAAGTTCAATGAGTGGCATAGGAAGATTCCTTAGATAAGAACCTTAAACTTTCGTAGTTAATTGAAGCTACTAAAAGTAAAACAACAATTCGATATTATTTTGATTATATTAGTTTATTATTTTGTTCGATATTAGTCACATATCACATTACCTTGTTCATCTGTGACGAAGTTTATGGATCCATTTTCTTCCACTATCACTTGACTTGTATTCACTTTTTCAGCCATTAAAAACTATTTTAATTTTTGCAACAAGTCTACTTTTCACGATGAATCTTCTAATATGCAGAAAATTCGCATGATAATATGCAGATGCAATAATGATTTTACTAGATTTCGTAATGATTCTACATGATATCATAATGATTCTACATTAAAACATAATTATTCCACTTTTCAAAATTAATACCAATACATACACACCATGGACGTGTGCGTTCGTATTTTTTTACATGATTCAACAATGATTTTACATAAAATCACAAGGATTTTTCATGTTACTGCCACCATGAAATATAAAATCATGTAAAATGAGATCAACATCACAATGATTTTGCTATTCAATATTTTTCTGTGTGTAATAGTATCAAATTTTACCCCAACGGAGAATCAGGGACTCATTTGAAACAGCGAAGAAGGGTTAAAACATTTAATGTGAAATGACTTAAACACATAGTGACCAGATCGTACCTTATTTTTAAGTTCATTTGATTTTCGCTCCCAAATTGAAATTAGCTTTGGTTTAACCTAAAAACATATTGTACAAAAATTAATCCCAATTGGACCACGGTAAATGAGCCCTCCGACTCTTTGAAATTGTAAGAGGATTTGCATTGAGGCGTATTGAATTACAATTTTTTTCGAATTTCATATTCCAATAGATCTAAAAATTTGATGGGGATGTCAAGACCAAAAAAAAAAAAATTTAGGATAAACAGCATGTCTTTCTCTTTCACATGGAAAAAGTTGTTTTTTTAAGAAAAACAGAAAAAAATAATTCCTCATTCTAAGAAATTTTTGCCTTTTTTTTATGTCGTTATTTTTTTTTTCAAAATAAAAATATAGAAGTTTTTGTTTCATTTCATTTTCAAGTTAAGTTTTTTATTTTATTTATAATATATGTAAGTAAATAAATTAAGGTGCCTCGACTTTTCTTAGAAAGACGTTCCATTTCTACCCCTCTTAAAACAAATCTTGGTCTATTTTATAACGATTACCAAAATACTTTGACTGTTACGATAGCCGCCAGTGAGCTAAAACATTTTGCTAAAACCTCAAAAAATCATGTTTTTCGTAAATATATTGGCTGGTAGAATAGTTGTAAAAAAAAACTGTTAGATATTAAAGGAAGGAAAAGGCTCTTCTAATCAACATCAAAAATCTTAAAATTTTGCAATAGCATTAAAGATAATGCTACTTATTGTGCCTTTTTGTAATTTTTTAATTTATTTTCATTATTTCTAATACGATCTTAATTTTCCAGATATCGTTGGGAAGTTTTTGTGTGCTTGCATTCATGGCCAGAATTTCTAAGATTTATACAAATTAAAGCTTAAATATTAATTGTAAAATAATAAGAAGGCTAAAATAAACACCTTTTAAAAAACTTTTTAAGAAATTAAAAAACTAAAAATCAAGTTATTAGAATTTCGGATGTTTTTGTATGGTTTTTGAAGTCTTTGAGTTGTAGAAAATATCGGCATAACTTAAAGCTAGCTGGTGTCATCATGCAAAGCTATATTTTCCCACCTGTTTGCCTTTATAAGCGCTTCGTTTTCATCATACCTCCCTTCCCACATGGTTTTCCTTCAGAAGTTTGTCTGTCTGCCTACTTAATCGATGTTTACTCTTTGTTTTGCGATTTCTTACTTTGCCACGCTATCAATTTCCATTCAAATGAATTTTATTTGCATGCCAGCACCTTTCCACATTGAAATTGAATAGCACAGGCAAATATTTAGCTTGGTGAATGTGTGGGTGTGCTGCAAATGTACGCAAAGTATGCATGTGTTGCTTAGGAGTGTCGCCAAGGAAGTAGGTGTGTACCGAGAAAACGCCTATTTCATTTTCAATTTCAGCAAATTTCTTCAATTTGATTTTCAAATTGTTGCGAGTAAATAATATAGAAAAGAAATCAATTCAATAAAAAAATGCGAAATGATTTCATGACAGAGACTCATGAATCTCGATCGACTTGAATATAAAAAAAAAATATTATTATAAATTAGAGCTCCAAAAAAGTGAAGAAACTAGTTCAGATCAGAGTAATCAGATTTATGTCAAAAGATATGGGTTCACTTTTTCTTGATTTGAAAAGGGTATTTCTGGCGTGTTCTTGGCGTGTGTTGACAGTTTTAAGACTTGAAAAATATTTAATGTTTTTCTAAAATATGGCAAAAATCCACATCGAGAAAAAGGAAAGGAACCAGTACAGCACTCGTACGAGCCCAGGAGAAGTAATCATTACTAAACATTACTAAGTTATATATTGATTACTTGGTAATGGGAGGTAGTTCCCTGCTAGATTAAAACACATGGAAATAAGGCATTATTTTAACATGGGCTTGTCATAGGCGGTAATTTTTGGTGCTAACATCCAGTATTACCAATAACTCAGAGGCCAACTACTTACCTCCAGTAATACGAATAAGTTAAAGTGTAACTTATTACCTACCGTATTACATATAATTTGAGTGTAACCCATTGCCTACAATATTACTTATAAGTCAAATAGTAATTATTTAACTTTATTATTACCAAAAAGGCTACTCGTGGTTTTATTTTGATTTTAATTAGTTATTTATTTATATACAATTTTAATAAATAATATTGAGTCAAAATTGTTTTCAAAATATAAAAAAACTGAGTTCGATAAAATGGTTTTAAGACAAAATCCATAAATACAGTTTTGTATTGATAAATTAAAAACATTCAAATAAATAACGCAAAAAAAACTTGAAATTTATTACACATCTGATTTAAAATTATTAATAATTAATATGTTTTTAATAAACCTTTTTTTTTTTGCTTATGCATTTTTTTAAAGAACAAGTTTTTATAGAAATCCTCCTATTTGAAGTCCTCTCTAATTTTAAATTTAAAATTATAAAAAATTTTATAAACACCATGGAAATTTGATCCAATTTTTACCATATTTTTATATGTGACATAATTGTTATAATTTTGATCGTGAATTAGGCACTAATTTTAAAAATAATAAAATAAATACTTGATATTGTTCAAAAGTTTTATTTCTTTTGTTTTACTTTACTGCACTGTTCAACCAGTACCATGGAAATTTTTTGAGCACTGAATATTTATAAGTTAAACTTTGCGGTACCTTACGCATCGAAACCGGTTTTAATACAGCAAGAATTGAATGCGCATTTCTTTTCATTCTCTTCTTTTGTCGTCGTTATTTGAGCAAACAAAAACAGCATGGATGCGAATTCAAATAATCATTCAGTAGGCGTAGCGTGGCAGCACATTTTTTTATTATGTTATTCGTTGTGCCAAAACCAAAAATAATTGTTGTTGTTGAATTATCAGGTATTACAGCTTAGGTTATTTATTTCCAAATCGTAAGCGAGATCGTAAGGTTTTGAGTTGATCGTGGCTGTTTGGCTACATCCACGATTGTTTTGACGAAGCAATTTTTTTGACATTTGACATTATTTATTTAGAAATTGTAAGCGAAGACGTAGTGACATGTGATTACGTGGTAACTGGTTGCTGAGCTAGTTATGGCAGTAATGACTTCTAATTTTCCCAATGGGGGAACGTTTCCTTTTTGCTCTCAGCGCGTCATATGAACAAAGATGTTTTTCATTTATCTCTTTTAGAAGGTGAGAAATTGTTGGCACTGTTTTGGAGTCCGAAAATAAAGTCCAAACTGCGACAGGATCACAAGGTTAGATAAGAGGGCAAAAACAAAAAATTTAAATGTATACTTAATAATATTAAGCTTGATGAACAAAAGTTTTTTTATTCTATACATTTCGAAAAATTTCAGTGCTGCATAATGGACGACGTTCTAGCGGATTTCTCGCAACTTCGTGGACAATAGTTTTTTATTGACGATTCTCGTAAGAATGTTGCTAAGAGTTTCAGAATACAAAAGGTTACAAATCTCCTGAAAAAATGTTCAGTTTGTGAGGCAATTTGCTGTTGTGGTAAGAGGAGCCGATCTTTCGTGGCGATGGCAAGGCTTCTAATTAACAAAGTAGGCCAATTTTGAATAATTTTTTTAAAAATCATATGAAAAATTGGATAAGAATACAATTTTACATTAGAATATGATATCGCCAAAAGTTTTTTATTTATGAAATATAAATAGGAAACTTGATTTGAAATATCCATTAAATACTTCTTAAAATTCACGTTTTTTTAGCGTCACGTGATTATATTAAATTCAGGATTCAAAATCAAACCTTGCAGGTTGGCTCTGGAATATGTTAAGAAAATGTATGGAACCCACAACCCAGAAATATATTCATTCATTTTTGAATTTTCAATTTTTTCATTTTGAATTCAGGTTTTGAATTAAAAAAAACTTTTTTTATATTATTCATATAATAATTATGTTGTGGATTAGTGTCAATGCGGTGTGAGAGCCGGTCAAAAATATCTCCCTTAGCAGGCGGGAAACATTTCAAGAATAACGTAACTCTAACTTGTAATTTTTGCGGTTTATATGGATTTTGACTTCCTCAATTCAAATCAAAAAAATTTCAGGCCGCTCCCAATTGGTTTAGAAGTTATATACTTCCAAAGTTGATAAAATGGCCTAAAAATCTTGTTTGTTTTTTCCAGTTTTCCAGCAAAACAAAAATATTGTTTAATATTGACAGATTTTTGTATTCTTATTTGAAAAGTTGAAAACTTGGGCTCTCAAAAGTAATTAATGCGATTTCATTAAAAAATAAATGAGACCTTAAAAAAAATAAACTGGCCATTTCAGCCCTTGGAAGGACTTTGACCTAGCTTCTATTGATCAATTGTGTTGTGCGTGTTATTTAATGTTTGATCACAAATGATCGAGAACTAGACCTACGTATTTTATGCCGACTTCGAACGGCTTATGTTCTCAAGAAGCTTTACATGGCAATTTTTACTCTCTGAGGTTTGCCATTGTCTGCAGAGAGGTTACGACCGAACAGAAAAATTATTTCAATTGAAATAATTTTCTGTCTGAGCTAGAATTGAACCCGGGCTACCACAGTACCCACTAGGCTTCGACCGCCACCTGAGAGAGGCCTTACATTATTTAATTTCCTTAACAACTAAAAATATATGCTTTTGCAAAAAATTATTGAAATATATTACATGAAAAAAATTTAAAATTAAATTTGGAAATATTTCGAGCATGACACAAGAAAGATTTTTACCCCATCTTTAAAATATATTGGATTTTCCTATGTGTAATTAATACCAAAAATTTCAGAAAAAATAATTATATAGGCTACATTTTCTTTATGCTCATTCTAGACCCTTTTTCCAGCGTATCACTCTATTTAATTAAAGTATTTGTTCCTAAGTAAAAGTTGTGTTTCTTAACAAACCAATACTATCCAAAACCGGATATTTTTATGATAACATTTGACAAATTGGACACAATTTTTTTTATCACGAATAGAAGAAATAACTTTTGCTGCAGTTTCAGCTGTCCGCTCTTCAGGCAATAATGGTGCTGCAGACTAACCATAAAAAAATGGAGAGTCTTAAAATCTATCATAGGGCCGTAAATTGGCGAACGGTATAATCCAACACCCGCTCTAGAAATATTTATTTATTGTTTTGATCCCATAAGCCTAATACATCATAAAATAATTTTGTCCAGCCGGTTTGTTCTAAACGAAACACTGTGAATCGTGATCACAGACACATAAACAGACAGCCTGATAGACAGACAAATAGACAGACAAACGGACATGGCTAGACTGATTTATAAGGTCATGCTGAACAAGAATACGTATACTTTCATTACGACGAAAACAAATCAAAATCAAGTCAAAACTATGTCAAATTTAGTTTATAATAACGTCAAAATCACCATCATGTCATAATTTAATAAAAATCAAGTAAAAATGTAATTAAATTTCAAAATCAAGTAAATGTCAGGTCAATATCATTACAAACTTAATTCGAAATCAAGTTGAAATCAAATCAATATATGGCAAAATCATGTCAATGCTAAAAAATTTACTAAAAATCAAATAGAAATAAAGTTAAAATCAAGTCGCATCTAGGTCAAAATAAAGGCAAAGAAAAGTCAAAATCAAGACAACTCAGATCAAGATCAAGTCAACAGATGTTTTTCATATAATTCTTTTGCACTCCTTCCCACTGCCAAGTAATCGGATCGCATGCTAGCCTCACTTTCTAAATAACTCAGTCAGTCACTTCACGCATTTCAACTAGGTGCTTTCACTCCTCTCATCAAAACTCTATCCACTATATTTCTGCCACTTACACTTTTACTGGTAGGTACTCAAGTCAGTCTGTTGCCAAATTGAAAATCGAAAGTTGTAAAATTTTATAGCTGCTTTGCTCGTTGCTCTTCCTTGTGTTTGCTTATGCTACTTTTTGCTTTTTTAACCTTTTGGCCATTTCTTCATTGCATGTAATAATCTGACGCCGGTTACTTTTTCAATTTCGAAATCAGCCAGGATATGCAGCTTAATGCTTTGCCGCCCTGTTATGTACTATGGCTTCTTCAATCGTTTCCACGCTTCTTTTATTTGCTCTAACTATGTATTTGTTATGTTTTTTTTACTTTTTGCTCACATTTCGTTGTAACTGATTTTTAACATTTGTTCATGAGTAATACGCAGTCTTTATTATTGTTGTTTTTTGTGAGTTTTGGTTTGTTTTGAGCACTCTTTCGCAACAGGATATTGTTTAGAGGTAAAAACCTTTTAATGGCATTTCCACTCAATGTCGACAATGAACATTATTTCATTGTGATTGTGTTAAATGCAAATGTAAGATATTTAAGAGAAATGGTTTTCCTTTTTCTTATGCATGTACAGCTTTATCTATGCACCGTGATGGGGACATTTGATTAGGGCGCAACATAAAGTGTGACTTAACGTAACGTTATGTAAGGCAACGTAGCGATAAGAAATAATCAATTTAGAACAATTTTTAGTGTTTAATGGATTGTATAATTCGCATTTTATTTTGCACATAATGCATTCATTCGTTACGGTTGCTATTGTGTCAGTTGATACCAATTGCGTTGTAAAGTGACCTTAATGTATTGAAAATTTAGCGGTTCTATCAACAATATCCATTTTAATCGAAATGGTTTTTTCACAAAATATAACTGGTATTAAAAATTGTATTAAGGAAAGAGCCATCAAAGAGCTACAAGAATTTAAAATTCAAACGGAAATAACAAGTTGCCGTATCGAATGAGCACGAACCGTTCGAACAAACAACGGAGCAGGAAATTCAGTAGAATATACTTAAGCAATTGCTAGCTTAAGGTTGCAACTTTAGGTAGCAGAAAACCTACTCATCCGATTTCAACTTTCTGCACGCACTCGTTCACATACACTTGACTGCACTTGGTCTGTCGCCGTGGCATATCCCACATCGTCTAAGCAGTCCACTGCTGCACCCAATCCTGACCAGTTAAAGCTAGTCTTTTACACCCATTTCCACCCAACCAATCATCGTTGTCGTTGTCGTCCTTGTCGGGGTTTGAATTTTGCGCTTTGCACCCGCAATAAACCGAAGAGGCAAAGTTTCCTTTTTTTATTGTTTTCGATTTCCATTTTTATTGCGGTGCTTTTTCGTGAGCCTCCGCTTCTGAAATATGGAGTAGATTTCCTCCATGTAGTGGTTTTTATATTTTTTTTCCTTTCCATAGCTTTTTCTTCGTTACACTACCACGACTTTTACGACTTTTGTTGGGTATTTTATAAGAAGGATAACAAAATCAAAAAAAAAAAAAAGAAAATATAAAACTGCGCGTGCAATGAAAATTTCCCAAGGATTATATTATATATTTAGTTTTTTATTTTGGAAAGAACTTCAAGGAAATTGAATTTTGCGATTTGTTAGTGTGTGTATGTGGGTGTACGCCTATGCCACAAATACAGCTACATATAGAGTAAAAATGTAGTTTAATCGTTTTCGATTTCGCATTTAACAGTTGACAAAATTCATTGCTGATATTCTTGATTTTTATTGCAACAGTAAATTGAAATAAGTTTCTCTGCGATGGCGGTTACAACAAATAATATGAGTGAAGTGGTTATATTTATGCCGTTGCTGTTTTCCTTTTTTATTTGTGTTGAAAGCGCATTTTGTGGTATTCTCGGACGATTTAGTTGTTTTTGTATTAGCAATTTTTGATTGCCTTTACAAATAAATGATGTATGAGTTGCGACTTATCACTGAATTCAAGTCGAATACTTCAGTTAAGTTGGGGTGGAATTTACAGTAAAGTACTTTAAGCGACCACTTCTTATAAGGATAGGATAAAGTATAACCGATTATATTTTTATTTTTTTTTTCAACAAAATATCAATTTTTTAATCGGTATAACTTCAATACTCGAATAGTTTTAATTTATTCCTTAAAAAGTAGCCTCCAGTCACAAGAATAACTGTTACGCACGATACAGTTTTATAGACAATAAAAAGGGCTTCTTTACTAAAGTAGAACAGAGTGAATATGTTCCATTAAAATTTTTAAGAATTAAAATTTTGGCCCCTCCTTCTTCATCACCATTTATCGTATTATTTAAACCTTGATAGTAGCCCATAAAAAACACACACTTTTATTGCGACACACAAACAGGCATTGCAAAGTATGCGTCATGGTCTATATAACAATCAATTGTTGGAATCCGTCATCACCATCAACATTGAAAGCTGTTGATGGCAAAATGTTCACAGCTTACGATGAGAACGAGTATCCTTATATCAATGACTTAGAGACGGATAGTGTGACTGATGGGGTCGCAGTCTATAAGTCAGGGAAATTTTGACCTTTAAATTTATCTTATTTTTCTTGAATACAATTTTCCTGCAGTTATTGTTGCTTCTGTTGTTGTTATTGTAGAAGTTATTTTTGCTACTATTATCTTTGTTGTCAAGCAAAGTTCATAAACGCGTACATGAAACTAAATTAAAAAATTCCTTCAGCGCCATCTCACAATTACGCACGCTTCTGAAGAATCGTAATACTTTTCCGTTTTCATTTGCGAGCAAATAGCTGCATCAACATCGTTAGCTGGCATTTCAATCGTGGAGAATCCAGCAAGAATTCCTGAAGTTTGGTGTTTTGAGTATTTTGATGTTGTTGTTTTTGCTGGACAAATAAATTTATAAGTTGGAATAAACGAAATTTGGCAAGTGAGAAAATATTTTAACATTTTTTTAAGACAACGTCGGAAATAAAGTTAAAATGTATAGCAGTAGAACATAAAATAAGATGAATCACAAAAAAGAAAATAATATTGATCAGACGCGTACTCAGAAAAAATTTCGGAGTTCTTAATTTATTGTATTGAGACTTTTTTCAATTTTTTTATATAATATAATTTTTATATCATAATGTCCAAACTTCTTTGATTTCGTGCTGGTGCATTTAAAATGTTTTTCTGTGGTTACTTCCACATCCCTGTGAACATTTAGAAAAGCTAACGCATTGAACCTTTCTTTTCCAGTTTTACTTCTCATGTATGTTTTGAGTCTTCGAAGCGACGAAAACGAGCGTTCGCTTGAAGCGACTGAAACCGGCAACGTTGCACCAATCTTCAGGAATCGGCTTATTGATGGATAATATACCATTGCATCGCAAAAATTAATGGATTCGATAAACGTTACAAGTAGATTTGTCTGATTCAAGTAGTGCCTACATATATGGGGTACAAAATATTGGTCAAAAAAAATATATACACTGAAAAAATCATCACGTTTTAAATTCAACACAATGCCTTTAATAGCAATGTATTACTTTTCATACAAAATTTTAAAAAAATTTTCATTTTCATGCAATTTTTTTAACCACAATTTGTTATAAAAAATTGGCTTAAACAAATTTCGTCAAAGTAGGAACAAATTGTTTGCAATATGTCACCTATTTCACATTGAAGTATAATATCAGTTGCACTGACCTTCATGGATATTTCTCAAATTTTGTTCATAGATTGGTTTATTCTTAAGAAAACCAAATCTGGAGTTTGATATTTTAAGATTTTTTTTTTCGCGGACCCACATCCATGCGAGTGCCAAAACAGGAACACGAAGCTCCGTCAATTTAAATGTGATTTTCGTGAAGAGAGTATCATTGGAAAGGTTATTTTGTTTACTTTAAGAAAAAAATAAAACTTTTGAAAACATTGCAGTAAGTTGTACCCATTATTAATTTTAAGGTTTAATGCCATGCCAGCAACAGGCGCCATGATTTTTTTCATTTTCATTATTTTCATATTATTTTACGTTCCATTACCTTTCCAAAGACATACAATGAAAGTGTGTTCTTCAAGGGTTCAGAAATTGTGACATAAAACGTGAAAAAATAATGAATTTTCAATAAAAATTCCACTGGCGTTGATATTTGTTTTGAAAAGAGAATAATACATAGAGACTTAAAAAATTTTTTACGTAATATAAAAAAATTTTTTCAAAGAGCATTTCTTTGTTGTTTTAAAATGCATCTTCTTCTTGCTAGGCTGCATAGATGTTTCGAGATGTTTCAAGGTATTTTGGTCCCATTTTAATGGAAACAAAATAATCAAAATACATTTTAATAAGGTTACTTGTCGCTTCAACCTTTTTTAATATTTAAAATATTTCAATATTTTTTAGCCTCGATAAAACGCAAACTTCACAGAATGGAGTTAAAATTTGGTATTCGAGGTGTCCCATGGGTCGCTGATCACGACTATTACGTCGAAAACTCGAAAAAATTTAAAAAATAACAATAAGCTAAAATAATGTTTTAAAATATTTATTTTGAGTTTTAAAGTTTTTTTTTTAATTTATTTTTAAAATAAATTTTTTTAAACTATAAATTTTTACTGTTAAAGTATATTTAAAAACATTGTTTTGAAGAAAAAAATTTTGATTGAGATGTTACTTTACAAAAATTTGTGTTTAACTTAAATTTAATTGTTTCAAGATCTATTTAAAGCACAAATTCGTTTAATATGAACACAGTTTCATTTAATTATAACACATCTTTCCCTTAGTGTACGTAGAACAAATTTTAAGTCTATATATTATAGTCTTTTCATAATAAATGTTTTAAATTGAGTCTTTTTATTTTTTTTCCAATGTACAATGTCATCTAAAGATCTTTGTCATGACCATAATCACACAACGGGTGCTATGTTGTGCTGAGAGTTGCTCTCGGTGATCGTTAAAATTCGTTAATTTTGGGAGAGGGGGGCTTAATCCCAAATAAACAACCAATTAAAGTCTTAAAAGTGGCTGAAACATTTTATGTAAGAGAATGAAAAAAAATACCACAATTATTTCAGTAGCACAGTACTTTATTCGCTTTCAAAAGCGCTTCCTGGCGTTTCTCAGCATTTTTAGTATAGTAGCTGAAAGTATCCATATGAACTAAATTACAAAATTTTAGTCTAATACGACCCAAACCGTCTCAAATAGAGCATTTTCATTGTTTTGTGAGTGGTAATAGAGGACGTGGTAACAAAATTTTAGTACAGTTGCTGAGAGTAACCATTCAAACTAAGCCAAAATTTTAGCTCAATTCACCCAGTAGTCACTTTTAGTTATTTATTTTTTTAAAGTGGGCCACGCCAATTTTAAGTAAAGCTGCCGAAATTAACCATGCAAACTAAATTACCAAATTTAAGTCTAATACGACCAAAACCGTCTAAAAACTAACATTTTATCGATGCCCATATCGGGGCAGTAAAAGGGGTGTGGAAAATTGTTTTTCTCACGAATAGCATCCGTAGAATGGACGTTGTTTGGTACATATAACGAATATTTTATTGGCATTCATACAAAAACAAATGTATATGGTTCGAATACATTTGTTACATTTACGAATGATACTAAAACCTAATAACAAAAAAAAAAAAGTCTGTCTGAGCTGGGCTTTGAACCACGTACTCTTCCAGTAGGCTACTTCCACCTTGCAATCATACATTTTCTTCTATTCGGCATTTGTTCAACACACCAGGCTGAAAGTTTTCGGTTGTAAATTTTTAAACTCAGCTAATACTTAGTATATTGTATGAACAATGCGTACGTTTTTAAAATTTTTTAAGTCGGTTAAGTCAAATGCAACAGGTTTTGATGACATACATCCACAGTTTTTAAAGATTATGCTGCCAAAACTCTTACCGTACGTCACACATATCTTTATCACTATCCTGACTACTTCGACCTTTCCGATTTGCTGGAAGTCCTCAAAAATAATTACTTACTTACTTACTTAGTTGGCGCTACAACCGTATGTCGGTCTTGGCCTCATCTAAGAATTTGCGCCAGCCATTTCTGTCTTTCGCTTGCTGGCGCCAGTTGGAAATTCCAAGCTTCGTCAGGTTGTCCTCTACTTGGTCTTTCCAACGAAGATGCGGTCGTCCTCTTCTGCGTTGACCGCCGCTTGGTACCGAATCGAATGTTTTCTTCACTGGAGCATCGTCTTTCATGCGCTGAACATGACCAAGCCAGCGAAGCCGCTCAATTTTAATGCGCTTGACTATGTCGATGTCAGCGTACAGCTCATACAGTTCATCATTCAACCGTATTCATCATTCCACCGTATATGGTCCGTAGATCTTACGAAGAATCTTTCTCTCGAATGCTCCTAAAGTCTTTTCATCAAAACTGCTCAGCGTCCAGGTTTGTGATGCATAAAGTAGGACGGGCATGATGAGCGATTTATAGAGCGTGATTTTCGTCCGTCGAGAGAGGGTTCTGCTTCTCAATTGCCTACTGAGCTCAAAGTAACACCTGTTGGCAAGAGTTATTCTTCGCTTGATCTCAATGCTGATGTCGTTAGTTGAGTTAATGCTGGATCCCAGATAAACGATGTTCTTCACAACCTCGAATGAGGTACTGTCAACGGTAACGTGGGTTCCAAGACGCTGGGACTGTTTGTTTGTTGACACTAAGTATTTCGTCTTATCTGCATTCACTGCCAGACCCATTCGGCTTGACTCTCTTTCTAATCTGGAAAATGCTGCACTGACTTTGAGCGTATTATGGCCAATGATATCGATGTCATCAGCACCTCAAAAATAATACCGATTCCAAAACCCAACAATGAGTTCAGACCAATAGCGATACTCGCATTCTTATCGAAAGTCTTTGAAGTCATTGGCGTCGGAAGCGGGGGGAAAGGTGGGCAGTTGCCCCCCCACTTTTTTAGCTAGATAAACAATTTAAAAGGAAAAGTTATTCAAAATATCAGTTTTTTTACAACGATAATATTTTTGTATTATATATTTTCCTCTTCTTTCTCTCTTCTTCATGTTTCATGTGAAGAAATTTTGGTGAACTTTTTTTGCACCACCATTTGTACTGCCCCCCCATTTGTACTGCCCCCCCCAGATGAAATTCGCTTCCGACGCGCTTGTTTGAAGTAGTCCTGAAAAAACAAATACATATATTTCTTAGGAACGAGAATGTATTAACTGAATTTCAGACTGGATACAAGCTAAATAAAAGTTGCGTCACTGCCTTGTTAGATGTAACAGTGGAAATTCGCTCAAAACTTGATAATAACGAAGCCACATTATTTACACTCATTGATCAATCGAAAGCTTTTGACTGCGTTGACCACATCATTCTATGCACTAAATTAAAAAAAATTTACAATTTCTCCCATACCGCGAAAAACTTATTTCGAATTATTTAAATGGAAGAGCACAGGCAGTTAGCACTAGAAATTCGTTATCTCAACATCTTTCGCTCACATGGGGAGTCCCACAAGGGTCCGTTCTTAAACCACTTTTATATTCTGACGTTCAGCTATTCATTAGTGACCCACTAAAAGCAGTGTATCAAAAAAAAAACAATGATTTGGAAAATATCTCTAATTGGACACTGAAAAACGGTCTGGTCTGAATGCGTCCAAGTTGAAATGTATGGTGATTTACAAGAAACCTGTAGATCTTTCTGCATTGCCTAGAGTACTAATGAAAAATTCCGAAATAAAATTCATTGGTTCTGCTAAAAATTTAGGGATAACATTTAATAACGCTTTAACGTGGAATAATCACATAAACATTACTATTGGCAAAGTGTACGGAATTCTGCGCACACTCTGGACACACAGTACTTCACATCGCAGAACATAAGAATGCTTTTGGGCAAAACATATCTGCTTCCAACACTTCTTTACCTGTGCGCAATCCTCACCAATTGCGACAATGCCACAAAGCGTAAACTAAATGTACTTTATAATAGTACCGCACGATATATTTTTAATTTTAAGAAAATACGACCACATTTCCTATCACTCGAAACAAATATGTTCCATGACCTTTGAGAAACTATTAGAATTTGGTACTCTGCTTCTTTTACATAAAATCATAAACACTAAAGAGTCATCCTATTTTTTTTTGAAAAAAAAACGTTCAAACGTTCAACGTTCAAAAAAGCTTATTCACACGCGACATAACCTATTCATAAGAGAGCGACAATTTTTCATTTACTGCGTTCGTCTTTGGAATTCTCTGCCACATCAACTACAAAATATTTGCAACGCAGCGCGTTTTAAAAAAGAACTTTTTATGAAATTGAAGAACTCGTAATATCATAATTTCTGTAAATTATTTTGTCAGTACGATTTATTTGTTGTACTATTAATGTAAACATTTCATATATAATTTAATTAAATTATTTTTTTTTTTTTGGAAATATGTAAAATAATTTCAATTTGTTCAATTTATGTAATTTTATTTAATTCAATTCATTTAATTTTATTTAATTTTAATTTTAATGTACTTTTGGTGACTAATGCTGTTAATAAAATATTCTTGTTATCTTTAGCATAAGGATTTATTTCTGAATTATTTAAATAAAACAAAAAAAAATTAAATAAAAACCATTAGTAAATACTACACTCTAAAAAGTTTTTGTTGAAATTTACTGCAATAGTTGTAGGCAACAGGTTAGCTACCATAACTGTAGTAAACTTACACACTCTTATTTAATTCAACATGTTGTTTGTTTATATATGTAGTGAAATTCAACAAATAGTGTTTAATTTTGATAAAAATATATAGTAATATTAAAGCAATAATATTGATATTGTAGCGAAATTAAACATCAATTATTTAATGTTACTATAATATATGTAGTACTATTTTAAAATTACTACCCTTATGTTAGTAAAATTCAACAAGTTTTACGTAGTAAATTGTAAATAATACAATTATTGTAGTATTTACAAATTTCTGCTGTTATTCAAGCGAATAAATTTTTTTAAAACATTCCTTATAACATTATGTATATATTAAAACATATTTTAATATATCTTATAACTTAATAGTTTTGGCGGTAGCACAGAGATATATCATATTTTGATTTGATAATTCTCAAATAAATTGGTACTTGAAATACCAAACACTTGCATACAGAATTTCTTCTCAATGAGTATCCTAAAGAGGTAGACAAATGAAACCCAGGCATTTTTTTTAAAGGTCTTTATTTATTTATTAACATGTTGTTTTCATTTAACTGTTAACAACTTAACACTTAACAAACTTCTATCGAAAAATGTATTTTTACTAAACTTTTTTAATTAAAACCAGAAAATTTTTAAAGAGTGATCTTCACTCACTGACAAGCCGACTCGAATGAGCATGTGTTGAAAGTATCTGCTCAATTTTAATTCAATTTATTTAGTAATATAAAACATTGCAATTGATATTGCAGCAAAGTTCAACATTTGTTGTTTAATTTTGCTAAGAATTGTGTTTAGTGGTAAAAACTCAAAGATCAATATAAAGTTAATAGTAAAATTACACATTAGTTGGAATTTCAACAAAAAATTTGTATGATATTGATAGTAAGTTTGCAATTATTATTTAGAGTGTACAAATGTAATAGAAGTAATTACAAAGTTATCCGTATGAGAAATTGACGAATGTTAAGGAATGATATCCCTTATTAGTCGAATATCATTCCTTGGAGAAACAGATGGCAAGGGGCATTATATAATAACGCATATAAGCTTTGACGATAAGCAAACTTTTTTAAAGTCATTGTAAACAAGCAGAAAACAAAGTAAAATAAATTTTATAAAAAAAATAATGTCTTCCCAAAAGTTGGTTTAAAAAATAATTTTTCTGTCATAAATATGATCCTAATTGGATAATTTTTTAATTTATCCTAAACTGAATGAAATGGTTAACAACATTTAAATTTGAGAAATTTGCAGAAATCAAAGCGAGGGTAAAGCTTCTAATTCAAAAGCGAAAAAAAATTAGAAAATTCTGAATAAAGAAGGTCAATTTTGAATCAAGGAATAATTTTTTAAAAATTTGAGAACATATTCAGACTAAGCAAATGATTTTCCATTAGAGTTTGTTATAGTCAAAAGTTTTTTTTATGGCTTAAATGAAAAAAGGAAAGTCGATTTTAAACATCCATTATACTTCTGAAAATTCACGTTTTTTACCGGCCCCCACACAATTTAAGATTTCTGTGGACTTTTTTTCCGACACCTGCTTATATTGCATCCAGAATTTAGAATCAAGCCTTGCGGGGAGGTTCTGGAATATGTTAAGAAAATGTATGGAGCCCAAAACCCATCTAATGTACATGTACCTTTTTATATATTTATTCATTCGCTTTGAATTAAAAAAAAAATATTTTAAATCATTCATATAATAGGTATGTTGTTACTCGATTGTTAAAACTTGTAAGCTGCTAGAACAGATGCATGTTGGAAAAAGAAATAAATGGATTGGTGTCGAAAATATCTCTCTTAATTTTTAATTTTTTGCGGATTATATGGATTTTGACCTCCTAAATCCAAATCTGAACAACTTCAGGCCACTCGTAATTGTTTTAGGAGTTAGTTAAAGGCTTCCAAAGTTAGAAAATGCCCTAAAAATTTAGTATGTTTTTTTCAGTACTCCAAAGGGTTCAATAGTAATTAATTCGATTTAATTTAATGATAAAGGAAACATAGCGGTATTTATTTTGCTTTTGTAAAAAATTATTTATATGTATTACATGACGAAAATAAAAATAAATTTCAACTATATAGAACTATATAGAACTATATAGAACTATATAGTTTAAATTGTCGGATATTTTTGGTACATGATACGCACATTAGTAAAAATCTTTCTCGTATTATGCCCGAAACATTTTCAAATTTCTTTTTATTTTCGTCATGTAATACATATAAATAATTTTTTACAAAAGCAAAATAAATACCGTTAGGTTTCCTTTATCATTAAATTAAATCGAATTAATTACTATTGAACCCTTTGGAGTACTGAAAAAAACAAACTAAATTTTTAGGGCATTTTCTAACTTTGGAAGCCTTTAACTAACTCCTAAAACAATTACGAGTGGCCTGAAGTTTTTCAGGCCACTTCTCGACTTCTTTTCAATTCTAGACTTCTTTATGCCTTTTTCCGGCCCCCTCGCTCCCCTAAAAAAATCCTGAGGACGTCCATGCATATATGTAAAAATATATGGAAAAATATGTGGGTTGGTCACAGCTGAATCACTCAAGACTACTGAAGAGGAAATGTAGCTATTTCCGAAACAGGCTGTCTAGTCTGCTCTGTGGTTGACTTTAAACAGAGTTGTTGTTATTGTAGGTGTTGCTTTCCTTCATAAAATTACTTGTCCTAAAGCTCATCAAATTATAACTTCGTAACAAAT
Source organism: Dichetophora obliterata (assembly GCA_963920525.1). Lineage (NCBI taxonomy): Eukaryota > Metazoa > Arthropoda > Insecta > Diptera > Sciomyzidae > Dichetophora > Dichetophora obliterata. The sequence continues at coordinate 154,915,060 of OY986435.1, read as the reverse complement.
TAATTAAAAAATCTTTGAAATGGCGCTACGAATGAACTCAGTGATGCGAATTTTTAATTTACGACATAGCCATAATTTAATTTCTAAGATAATCGCACTACGACGGAATCAGTGATAGAGCTGTATAATTAATCTTTTTGCTATAAAAACAAAAAACAAATGTATGCCATTTAAGTTTATATAAAATAGTATAATTTCAGTACATATTAACATTTAATTTTCTAGTATTTTTAAGTTTTCAAGAGAAACTAGTAAGGAATTATCTTCGACTGGACCGAAGTTAAAATATCTCCACAACCGTATTTTAGTTAATTCGAAGCTTAGAACGTTGTATTATTTTGATGACGTTACTTTTATAAAGCGTGGTTTTCAAATATAAAATTCAGAGTACATTTTAATTATCAAAGCTTATGTGTAAAATACCAAGTTTAAACAATCATTTTTGTGTTTTTTTTTTACTCTATGAAGGTTTTACTTTTATGATGACGTCACTTTGTATGGGACGTGGGAGTATTTTTCAGTTTTTGTTACCATATTCCTAACATCGAGGGCACAGTTAAAATTAAAACTTATCTGCAAAATTTGAAGCCATTGTACTTATTTTTGTTGTATTTCAGCAGATTTTACTGTTTTCATAAATTCACTTTGAATAAAAGGTAGACTTTTTATTCGATTTTTACAAATTTATTGATATTTACAAAATCAAATACTCAGAATGGATATTAAGGCTTAGAAGTTATGTGCTAAATTTGAAGTCATTAGATTCATTCACATGACAAAATCAACTCACGAGGTGATGCTGATCAAAAATATATATACTTTTACATATCTGCAACGCCTCCTTATCTGCGTTACTAACGGAGTGACGAAGTTTAAATACCTCTTACGAAGTACGCGTGGGGGTATAAAAATATATTTATGAAATGTTTCCCATCAAAAGTCAAGGGTGCCCAGTGGTAGAGGCAAAAATGTTAGAATCGGTATGCAATTTTCGAGTAATACTTTGAAAAACTACTGTCACAGCTATCCCAGTTTACCCTTATTGAACTTGAAATTGTCTGAGTACCGGGTTTAAGGACTTGTACCCAAAATTTTTGAGTAGGAGCTCATCAGATGTATTTATACAATATGTCAAAAAAAGTACCAGAGTTTTGTTAATAAAACAGAACATATTTATTATTCATAAAAATTTATGGTATTACATTCAATGTAGGCTCCTTCCAAAATAATACACTTATAGCATTAAATGACAACTCGAGGTCGGACAACGGCCGACTTTTGTTTTTATTGGACGGAACTAAATATAAAGCACATTCCAAGTTTAAGGTCTCGGAGCGACCCCTTATTAGAAATAGTTCCTCCAGTTAACTGACTAGAGGAGACAGTGGGCTTTGGGCAAGATCTTTGGGTAAGATTAATCTTTGGGTAAGATTAAGGCGGTACCAACTTGCTTTATTAGTGCCAGATGCGATCAATGTTGGTTTTTCGTTCAAGACGTAGCGCTGCTGTACTTTTAGATTCGAATATCTTTCTCACAGGACACTGCGGCTAAAAATCGAGAGTGGCATCGAGCTTGGCAGGATATTATTATGTAAAGTCTATATTTACTTCTGCTTTAAGACATATGTGGTTGTTTTTTATAAAAATCAAAGCATTTTTAAATAATGTTTCACTGATTTACTTAGAAAACAACTGTCTTTGCGGGAGATGAAGACATTCTATTTATAAAAACAAAAACTTTTTTGGGTATCTTAAGAAAATATGATCTACATTTTTCGATACGCCCTACTGGGCACCCGCTACTTTGTATGGGACAGCTTTTTTGTAATACCATTCGCAACCTGTAACTACACTTATATTCCACTGATTTTAGTGTCCAAAACTCGCTGCTATTAAATAGCTATTGATACAGGAATAATAGAATTTGAAAAAAGTCATTGCGCAATTGCGTTAAACCATTTCGCTTATTTAATAAACTGCAATTAGTAAAGGAATAAAGATTAGCATGTCTAAAGATATGAACGAACTTGAAACATTAAAATTATACTTTTTTAACCCTTTGATTTTGAAAAAATTGAAATAATTTCCATCTTCCCTGTAAGGTTATTTAGGAATTTGTGTCAAAAGAAGAAATCGAAGCAATATTTAATTTTACTGATATGAAGGGTAAATTTATATAAAGAACTGTTTAAGTTGTCCAAAGCAGAGAACTGCATAAGTGGCTTCACTAATACATATAAGCACTCGTTGAAAATGAGAGTACCCTATAGGAATAAACTAACTTGTTTTTAAAAACAAATAATTAAAAAACTAATTTAAAATAAACTCGTTTATGAACTACTTTACATATAAGGTACATTATATATGAAGTAATTCAAAAACTACTTCAAAACAAGTTGCTTAAAAACTATTTTGAATTATATTAGGGCGGCAACTGCTCTAATTTTGACATGTTTTATTGCACATTTTTATTAGATTACAAGTTTATATATATTTAACCATGCTATTTCATCAAATATAATTAACTTTAGTTTAGGCTTTCACTAATATGAATTTATGTATATTTTTTAAAAAAATAAAATAAATGAACATAGCAATTTAAAATTGTTATGCTTTTTAATTCATCTTCAGTAAGTAGAATATTAACTAGTTATCAATTGATTTATTTTAAAGTAGTTAAAAAAATAATTTAAATTCAACTAATTTAAAAAGAAGTTGAAAACATATGCAGACGAAAGTCAAGTGACTTATTTAGCGGGCATCACGTTACAAAATATGTTAGTTCGTTCTATGGAAAAAAATCAGAATTTCAACTAGTTGTGGTTCACAAAAAACTACTTTTTCAACTACTTTTAAATTAGTTGATCTTCCTACAGGGTAGCTATCGTGCATTGCATTCTCTTTGAACGAATAAACGAAATATGGACTCACTCAAGAAGTAAACTTCGCTAAGCTTGCTATTCATCACTGCATTGCTTAAGAGACTCGTTGTAACGAATAGATAACTCCTCACTCGCCCTATTCGCAGAAAGTTGATAAACTATTCGCATGACTCTCAATGCTTGAGCGAATCACTGTGAGTCATCTACGCAGTTAGCTACTGCGCTGATTTCAACTATGCTGACGTTTATCGTGCACAAGAAATAAAAAAGGAATGATTGCAACAAGATGAATGTCACAAGATTCAATTACGAAGATCATGAGCTAGAACAGATTTGCCTGCATATAATAGGTTTTGCCAAATTTTTTCCCAATATGACAAGCGGCGACAATGAACTACAGAGCACCATTCTAATTTTTTTTTGTTACAAGGCAAATTGCAAAACTCAAATCGTTTGGTGAGTCCCATTAACAACGTAGCTTTGTCTCAAAGCAAGCAGAATTTTCACTATATTTGCAATGCTTTTTCATAGACTCTCACAACTCTCAGCTGAATCGCGAAGCAGGCAAAATGATCACTATATTCACTATGTTTGTTCGTTTATTCGCCCAACTCTCAACGTGAGGATCGAAGCAAGCGTATATTGTAGAGCAGAGAGTAAGAGCATAATTCTCTTTCAGCATAAAAAAAGCGAGCGAGTCAATGCGAAGCAAACAATATTTTTTGAGGAATGCGAATGCCTGAGAAAACAGAAAATGTAGTGAAGTAGCAGAGTGCGTTATGAAGCGAAGCGCTTGTTGCAGATCTCTGGTCCAAAGTTCTGGAAAACTTCAGCTTATAGTTCAACCCATTAACCTCGGCTCCCAAACGCCCTAACGATTTTTTGAAATTGCATGCGCTTTTTTATATTGATCACGGAAACTACCACAGCAAATTTAAACTTTGTATCTTTTACCGTAGTCGAGACATGAGTTTTGTATAAAAATGTACAATCATCGTTAATGTGTTCTAAATGGGCACAAATTCTGATGCAATGACAGCACAGTTTTATATCGGGAATTTTCTATCAATAGCAGGTATAGTTGGTTAGTTGGCGAAGAGAGCTTTTACATGTTTTTTTTTTATATATAAACTTTTTTACAAATTATAATAACACAGTTTTTCAGAGTTTTAAACTTAATCACTTTTGACTTTTAAAATGAAGTAGTTAACTTAAAAATTTCTTGACACTTTCTAAAAATAATTTATAGTCCTATATTTTCTTAAAGCAACAAACAAAAAATTAAAAACTTATCTGTTACCAATCCTGAGATACGCTCAATTCTGCGGAAGCATTTTCATGGGTAAAAAATTCCCAACCGCGCGGTTAGTGTATCAAGCTTTTTTGAAGCTGCCACGTTTTCGTTTTTTTATTATGTTATGCAATTTTTGAAACTGTCTCGTCTATACAATCACAAATACATTTCGCTACAGTATAAAATAATCTAATTAAACACAATTTTTCATTAGTTGAAGCAGAGAATCCATTATATAATTTTGATAACCTGATAATATTAGAATAGTTTTCTTTTGAGCAGAAAGAAGCACAAGATAATGAAATAAAAAAACATGCCTATCTATTATTGTATTTTTTAAAAGAAAGTCACTGAATTATTTATTGCTAGCAGACTGTAATTTTAGTTTTTAAAATAATATTTAACTATTTCTAGTGTACAGTGGTTAAGTATTTCTTGTATAACAACTATTATCTTAAATAACGTTTATATGTATATAAAAATCCTTGCAAAATTGACAGTTTTTATTTTTTTTTTAAAAGTGTCACACTGATTATGACACTTTTTATGATTATTATGATACAGTTATCTATAAAGTAAAAAAAAACAAAAAAAGGAATTATATTTATCACCGCTATTTAAATCAACTTTATTCATTTCATTTACAAATAATCTTAACATAGCAAAAACTCCATCTATTGGTGCCAACTTATTAGTTCTACAGCCAACTTCATTACTTTAAGAAAAACTTTATGCACCGGCTTCTTTGCCAACTTATTCCCAATGAAGATTGTGTTAGCTATCAAACATTGTTTAACTGACAAAATGTCACAATGGCGTTTAAAAGTTTCTTTGATTAAAATGAAAAAGCAACAGTGCCGACACCACGTTTCCTCTATTTCGATCTCTCTCTCTCTCTCTCTCTTCTGCTGTTAAGTCATCAGAAACGCAATTAATATTCCGCAAACATTTTCATTGAAGACCTGCAGGGGCAATAAACAGGAATTAATTGTGCTATGGCGTTGAAATATTTATTTGTACAGTAAAAGATGGAACACATTTTCTTTTTGATTCAACCTCCGGAAAGCGATAGTCAAGGTGCAAGAAGCACAATAATAAAATAGGGCCAACAACCAAGAAGTAGAAATGAATCGCAGCGTTTAAAACTTGTTTACGATACAACGTAGTGGTGAACAATGCGTCGAACTGGGGAAAAGTTTTGCAGTCGTACAACTGGTAGTGCTATTAAATCAATAGAGTGCTCAACGACAGACCCATACAGTGTACCGGCTACTGTTGTACATTGAGTTTAAATCTTATCAAAAAAAAAAATGCCCTAACAGTTAATTTTAATATTTATAAGCAATGAACAAGTGTGCCTTCGAATAAATGCATAAATCTGGAATTAGTAAATAAATACCTACAAAATGGCTGTTGCGAATTTGGATTAATGCTTTATTTTTTTTACTAGTGCTGGTCCATCATATAGTTGTATACAAAATGTTGATTTGGTGAAGCTTCGGCTGGAAAAATGCCTGTAGTTGTCAGATTTAAATAAATTATTCACTTAATTTCTTCGGGAAGCAATGGAAAGTAGTCAGGAAGTGGCCATTTCTATGGTCTACATCAACATAGTTGATATTTTTCTGCGTTAAAACTTATGCGCAGATACTTTTTCTTACTTTTTCATCATTTTAGCTTTTTTTTATTAAATTGAAGCCTCGCAGCTAAAGATAAAAAAAACCTCTTCCTTAGAGCGCAAGAAACTCACTTCCGCTGCAGACATTTTATAAAGGCTACAGATTTTTATTCTCTTCTTGGCGCTTATCTTTCGTTTAAGGTGTTCATCGTAATGACAGCCAGACTGACTGGATTTCCGTGCGCTTGATTTTGGCAATCAAAGAGATTTCTGGAATCTCTACAGTGCCACGAAAGCGAACAAATTGCATAGCTAAGTCCTTTCAAGTTTTTTGGAAACTTAAATTAGAATAATTTACAAAAATTGCATTGCATTAGACTAAATTGTTCTACCGTATCAGTCGTGGCAAATTTTCTCGTGTCTGTCCAGACGAGCCCTAGTCTCTACAGCAGGATATCTTAAATTATTGTTTGTCCGCTGATAGTAATTTTCACTCAAAAGCATCTTATAAAGACGCAGCTGATGAACTTTACTTAGTTAAAGGTCTTAAGCATTTGCCCCCAGGTCTATCATCAGTCTAGCTGGCTGAAGCCGACGAACGTCTGATTGAGGAAGAAGCGTTGAACGAACACCTTGGGTAAAATTATGAACAAAAAGAATAGTTTAACATGAGCAGACAAATGCGCTTGTGTTCTGTGTGCATGTCGTTCATGCTAAACCTTGAGGTGATACACACCACGATACAAGCTTTCGCATCTGCACTTTAATGTGAGCAATGTGCCAACGAAAGAATGAAGCTCCTGAGGCAGTCCCATGTTTAGCTTACTTTTTTGTGTCCTTGGGGATTTTTCGTCTCTTAAATTAGTGTAGCTCAAGGTTTGTGCATTGGTGGGGGTGGCAACAGGCTGCATTCTCCGCCTACAAATTTGAGCGTAGACGCATTTTAAGGGATGTAAGCATCTTCTGAATTAATTAAAATTGCTGAAAAAACATTTACTTACGAATTTTAAACGTTGTGACATGATTTTTTTTTTTGATATATTTATATACATATGGGCATTTCCAGAAAACAGTCTACCGTGACAAAAAAATTAAAACTTATTAAAAATTTATTATTTTATTAAATAATTTAAGAGAAACATTTTAATTTTATTCAGCAATTTCTACATAAATTCATTAAACATGATGATCAAATCGTCTGCTCTGTTTCACAAATGTAGTTTTTCTTTTTGGTAAATTTTTCGCAAATGTTTCGTAAGCTTTTTTGTTTAAGTAAAAATGGAAGGCATTGGCTAGAGATAATGAAAAAATGGTTGAGGCAAGGAAAGGACAATATATTAAATTTGTTTTTTATAACTTAATTACATAATTACTTAACTACCTAATTACTTAAATACCCAATTAAACTGCAGTCGAAACTTTAGTAACGTAATGGCAGTAACGTGAGGCCAGATTAAAAATCCTAATAAAAAAAACCAGAAAAGATTTTATAATGTTGATTTTATATGATTTAAATACAAATTCTAAATGTTTAATAGTTTAAAAACAGGAAAAAATAACTTTAACCAGAAAAGATTTTTAAATTTGATCATTTGGAAAATGAACTTTTGTTATTCTAAAACCTGGCGACCGTAGCCTAGTGGGTAGAGTGCGTGGCCCCTAAGCTAAAGAACCGCGGTAGCCCGGGTTCAATTCCAGCTCAGACAGAAAGTTTTTCAATTGAATTAATTTTTCTGTTCGGTCGTCACCTCTCTGCAGACAATGGCAAACCTCAGAGAGTAAAAATTGCCATGTAAAGCTTCTTGAGAACATAAGCTGTTCGGAGTCGGCATAAAACACGTAGGTCCAGTTCTCGATCATTTGTGATCAAACATTTAATAACACGCACAACACAATTGATCAATAGAAGCTAGGCCAAAGTCCTTCCAAGGGCTGAAATGGCCAGTTTATTATTTATTATTATTATTCTAAAACCTTCTAAAACAGTTTTATACAAAAAGTCTTGTCCAATTCGGAGAGTTTAGCAAATTTTGTAATCCAAGTCAGAAATCACTTCCGTGTTTTATAATGTAACGCCAGCACATATTTTTGCTTAAAATCCTTAGGGTCGATTGTTGTCATTGCTTTTACTTAATTTAGTGCTACTTAATTACTACGCAAATATAAAAAATTTTTTAAAAATAAGACTTTTTGATTCTATTTTATTCGTACAAATCATCCGTAACGCCAGTTTGGAAATGCCCATATGTATGTGAGTGTAGCGTGTGGATATGAAGAATTTTCAGTGTGAGAACCTGTTGTTAAGAATTTTTACTTGTTAGGTCTAAAAAGAAATAAATATGTTGCTGATTTGTGGAATATAATCATACGACTGGAGCTGCTTTCTTTTCTAGAGCCGCTTTATTCGAGAGTCTAAATTTTTTCATTAAGAAAATATTTTTCGAAAATATATCAACTTTTCATAAAGGTAAATTTATGTAAAACCTACAAAAAAGTTTTTAACAAAAAAAAACCGACTTTAAAATAACTACAAAACAAAAAGTAATGCTAAATTACTTTTCCTATTTAAAAATGCAGATTTTTCTATATAGTTAAAGAAATTTTTAGGACTTGGGTACCTTTTTTATATGTTTAATTCTTCTATTTTAAATTGATCTCTTTTAAAACTTATCACTATTTCTTCTAATTTTATTCTAATATTATAATGATTTATAGCTAAAATAATTTTTGGACAACAATTGAAATAACAATGTGTGCAATTTCATTTTCATTTATATCTATTAGGATAATAAGTTTTATTATTTTTTTTTTTTATCTATCAATATTGATTTCTTTTTTCAGGTGATATGAAAATTGAAGGAAATAAATTTTTTGATTCACCCCTTTTCCTTTTATATATAAATTAGACCGACCCAAAAAAAACGACGTGTGATTTTTTTTGCGAGCACAGGGATAAAAATGTTCTATTATGTATCGAAAACAAGCCTTTAAAATTTGGTACTAAAATATTGATGTTTAGTACTCGACCAAAGACGTTAGGTGGCGCTGCACCCATTATAAAAATTCAGTGAACTAAAAACCCGATAATCATACATGACACAAGTAACAAAGAAATTTTTTAAGGTCTAATCTTACGTTGTTAGAGTCGCTGAAAATGGTGAAATACTTTTGGATTTGATCCACTTGCTAAATGTAGAGATATTTTAGAAAAAGATGCAACAATAAGAAAAAAAAATTTTAAATTTCATGTTCAAGGCTAATTACTTGTAAAAAATTAAATATTTTTTTTCAATATCCACGTTTATAGCCAACATTTTTACGGAAAAAATGAGTGGTCGCACACAATCCTACACCTATTAGTAAAAGAGATAGTTATAATTTTATTCTTACCCACTTGCTATACTTCAAGTTACATATTCAAAAAAGGTTGCATGAGGTTGTTTAAGGTTTTACCTTATAATTATTTATACAATACTATTTTTTTTTATATTTTAAAAATTAGATATTAATTATTATTGGTAATAACATAATAATCATCTTGCATTCACTCGGAGGGTTCCTTATTTAAGAATTCGAGAGCTATGCTGTGGATCGAAAAGAACTTATTAGTTTGTTGCGTGATGAAATCGTGGACATTCAGTTCATTTATGTTCTTATTCGAAATATCTACTCGCCCTTGTGTTCGAAGTCTACTGGGAGAGTTTCAAAGCATGTTGTGCTCACAAAATCACACTTCGTTTTGTTGGGTCGGTCTAATTTACATATTTCAAATTCCAAGATAATCGCTCTTAAGGAGTACACTCCAATCGCTCGTCGGAGCTGACACGTACCCTTTTATTTATTCAACTTCTATTTAAAATATCGCATTTATATGACGTCGTTTTATTTAATATAATTTGCTAATTTTCTAGTTTTGCATCAAAGGGTATGTACGCGAACAAATATTTTTTAAATTCGCTAAACGCAAGAGTTTATTTCTATGTATTGAGCTATGTACTTAAATTTAATTTATGAAATCCCAAACACAAATTCAGTTATAATTTTCATAATTCAGCAAAACACGCAATGAGGCTAATATTTTTATTTTTAGAATGTGTTTTTTAGATGTAATTAAAGCTTTTTGCTTTTCTCTTTTATTTGGTTCATTCTAGTACACAGCTCAGCAGCGATATTGAAATTGTAAAAAATTGGCAGAATGTAATGATTAAATTGCAAATAAGTTCCGCATAAACAATATTTAGCGCAACTATACTAAATGGTGCGAAATTTTTTTCGGGTAGATAAAGATTCTGTTTTTAGAAATGCGATTTTTTGCTTTTCACCACTAGCTATCGTAGACAAAATATCATAAAAAACTTTAAATTGTTGCTTTTACTTTAATATTTAACTCTTAACAGCTAGAAAGACCAATGTTTTCAAAAAGGACTTTCAACCAAAATAGTCTCAAAAAATAAAAAGTTGCGTAAGCAAAATATCACTTCTTACAAATGAATTCCAAGTACTTTAAATACGATGAATTGTAAGGGCGTCAAATGCAAATAAGTCAAAATAAAAAAAATTATAAATATACCATTTCTTACAAATCACTTTCAAGTTTGCTAACAACCACTCAAGTTATGGCTGACGGAAAGAATTGTAGTAAACAAAGTAGTGTGAAATGCAAATAAATATTAAAAGGAAAAAATATCAGAAAGAAAACGAAAAGTAAAGAAGGACCGGTGCTCCTTGAAAATATGAAACAAATACAAATTCAATAGAAAGAAAAAAATCACTTTAACTCCTTCAATAGCCGTATTTTCACTACATTTCTGTGTGTGTATTTTTTTTTTACTTGTTTACTTATTTTTCAAACTCTTTGTTGGTTGTTGTTTGTGGCAAGCTTCTTCGTTACCTTCTTGCTACTTGCTGCTACTTTTTGGCACACGAATTTTCTTCGAGTGCGCGTTATCGCGTGTGCCAAGCACCTGCCTGCCTGCCTTCCTGCCTGTTTACCAGCGGCTAAGGCTGCAGACGCCACAAAATGAATGGAGGAGAAGAAAACGATTAAGAATTCGCAGTAGAAAACGATGTAAAGTGATTTTGTGGCAACTGCAAGGGCGACCACTTAAAAATTCCTACAGCTATAAACACAAAAAGAACGTAAAATGTAAAAAAGTGTGTTAAAAGAAAATGCAAAATACACAAAATAATATTTTATTCGTACGTGTGAAGGCAAAGAATTGCCAGCCAAGCCAAGTCAAGCCGCACTTAACGTCAAAGAACTTTGTCTGCATTGCAGCGTTGCCAGAGTGTGGCATTTAATTTACACTTTCTTGCAGATTATGAATGAAAGTTGTTGGTGGATGGGTGTGAGTTAGTACGGAGAGGGTGGGTAGTGGTGTGGTAAAGCAGTCTGAAGCTCGCAGTAGACGCGATAATTTCTTCAAAGTTAAGATGACGGATGATGCGGTATTGCTGTTGGCAACACTGACTGAATTGAAGGTGGTTATGATGGTGGTGGGTATGTCGGATGGATGGATTGTATTTTGGAATAAATAACAAATTGTGCGGCAGTGTTTTGTTATTTCGCAAATGATTTATTTAAAATGTACAACGAACCAGCTTTTTGAGTCAGAATTTGAAAACTTTGCAATACGAGATACAGTTGTCAAAAAAGAATTTTGGATACAGTTTAGGACAAAGGAAAAATAGCTGAATTTTGACTATTTGAGGATTGAAGTTTGTAATTTTTGAAGCGAAGCTTTTTACGTCTCGTTTTGTGAATTACTTGAATATAATCTCAAAAACGTTACTTTTTACCTGCACCGTTTTTCATCGTTTAAGGACGTTTTTTCCGACAACCTTCCGAAAATTGTTCCATTTTCCTTGAGTCTATTACAACAAGAAAATACAATATTAAAAATATTTCTTTGTGATAATCGAACGCATACCCTTTCGACTGATAGTTCTAACGCTACCCACTGATCCAAAACCCTTTTTGCGTAGATTGGTTTATTCAATATTAAATAATAACTGAAGCTATGTTGCAAGAATCACAATCTATAATACATAAAAGGCAAGCATGCTGCTCCGCAACTTATATCGCTCAGACTAATTATTTTTTGCCATTATTACAGTGTTTTTCGAACACATACTGTCCTCAAAAATGTTAGGAATTTTTCTAAAAGAGAGCCAGTGTTTAGTCATTGGCAACTTTATGTTGCCATGTCAAAAGCCAAACTGTCTGATGATGTTAAAATAAGTATAAATGAGAGCAAGGGACATGTATATAAGTAAGTTTTATCAAAAAAATTTAACTACACATGTTTTCTAATAAAAAGTGATGTGTATAAATCCAATAAATTTTTGGTCATACTTTTTACTCTAAATGATTCCAACCCATCGTAGTACGTTAACGGCTTTTATACTAGTATTTTATCAAATAGATTATGTTTTTTCTGTCCTATATATCCTACATATTTAGTAGCTATCCAAACCACATAAATCTTGCTTCTACTTCTGATGTGAGTGGTAGCGATCCAAATATTTGTACAACACGATTAAGGACAACTATTAATGCAGTATTTTAGATATCATAAAGCAATAAATTCATTGTTAAATTTCCATAGTAATAAAATATATAAAAATAATTTTATTCAAAAAAACAAACATTAAATTAATAAACCAATGAAACTGCAAAAAAGCCTCGCTGCTCTCGTGTGCCCTACGACGCATCTGTCTTATTTTTATTTAATTGTGGTTTCTCCGCTCTGTCTTGTGACGAACGTTTTGGGGTTAGCTTAACGCACCGGTGGGTGTCCTGAATTCAGAGTTAGTTCCAAAAAAAATTCCTACTGAAAATTTTCGCTTTTTTTAATTTTTTATTGAAATCGATATTTTGTTCTTTATTAATTTGTCTAGACGGCTTTTCGATTTTCACATAAAAAAAAAAAATAAACTGGCCATTTCAGCTTTTGGAAGGACTTTGACCTAGCTTCTATTGAACAATTGTGTTGTGCGTGTTATTAAAAGTTTGATCACAAATGACCGAGAAGTGGACCTATGTGGTTTATGCCGACTCCGAACGGCTTATGTTCTCAAGAAGCTTTACATGGCAAATTTTACTCTCTGAGATTTGCCATTGTCTGCAAAGAGGTGACGACCGAACAGAAAAATTAATTCAATTAAAAAAACTTTCTGTCTGAGCTGGAATTGACGGTTCTTTAGATGAGGGGCCATGCACTCTACCCACTAGGCTACGGTCGCCACAGAAGGTCAATTTTCACATTCTTATATTAAAAATTAATTTTTAAATGATATGCAAATTGTGTATGGGAGGTGGGCATGGCAAGTTTTTTTTTTAAATGTATATTATTATTACGCAAGCGTGTTTTTTGTGATGACTATAAAATATATACCGTAAATGCGATTTTCAAAAAAGCCTATCAAACGAAAGGTCTTGATCTGGAGATGTGCAATGGGATTTTTTTTTTAAATAGTGTCTACTTTTATAAAAAACTAAAACAAATTTCTTCTGTAGTGAAAGTATGTTTTCAGCATATGCCTAAAAATTTGTGAGGTATTTAGCGCCACCTATCGTCTAATAGCTATGAAATTGTTATACTGACAAATGTTGTATCCCCTCTGAGAGGATACGCGTTGGTCCTAACAGTCGCCGAGCGACGTCCTACCTATGGGTTGTTTGCCGGCGCTTAAGAGCGCCACTGGCAAGCTACTCAAAAAAAATACCTCTGTCGCCGTCACCCTTAGGTGCATTCAGGCGTGGAGGTTTTTGTTTATACTTACTTGTAGGGGTGTCCTGCGTATCGAAAATCCGGCCTTCTTCAGTAAAAGAAACGACTGCAGGTCTTTTTGTTTTTCATATCAATCTCCTTTATTTTAGCGGGGACCAGATATTTATAACATATCTGGCCACACTTCTTCTTCTTCATTTTTACAAACTTAATTCTACTTATTGATTAATCAGCGGTTTATCTTCCGCCTTTGGCTAAAATTAACTTCATTATTAAATTCTTATTTAAATTATACTTGTTTTTCCAAACTGTGTGTATGTTAAATACAACAATAAAATATTAAAATTAATTTACCTCTGGTTTTTGCCTAGCTAGCATTTTACGCTGGCCGCACAGAAGTAAATTGTTGGCTTTATTTTATTGTCTTTAAATAAAATGAAAACTGATCGCCCAGTTGTTGTTGCGGTAGATCAGTGTTCATTTTATTCTCTTACTTTTGGTTTGTTTACTTTACTGGCCTTGGCATTGAATTCATATAAAAGTGCCGCAATGCAATGAATGTTGATCGCTCGCTTAGTTGTTGCGGTGGATCAACTTTTATTGCCAGCACTTGGCCACTAGTAAAAAGACAATATTTTGGGGAATACCTCGTTGTGAGTCACAACACAAATAATCTATGATAGTTCCACAGCTAAGACTATGAATTGATGTATTCAATATTAAAGTGATACTGGAATGATTTCTGACAGTTGAAGAGAGATTTCTAAGATATTTGTCGGAAAATTTTATAATTTTGAAAAATTTTCAAAAAAAATTAAACGTAAATTTGAAAATGGTAAGGAAACATTTTTGTTCAAGAAATTTTTGAAGTGAAAACTTCTTTAGGCGTAACTCTCGTCATCAATACAGACAGCAAAAATAACAAGATAGGAAACTTAGAAAACATAACCTCAAAAAATGTTTGCATGTATTTGTGTATAAAAAAATCAACTCTTGTTCACCAAGAAACCACTTGGCAACTCCTAAAATTAATGCATATAATCTGTTTGTTAGTATATAAATACTTAAATTAGGTTGCAGTAAGATGTTTGCAATCAAAACTTATTACTTATTCGCTATATATTGGTCTATATATGCTTTTAAAGTTTGGCAATTTCTTCAGTTGTTGTATATGTCAACATTTTTTGTGAGATTTAAAATGGAACGATCTTCTTTTTCTGCTGGAACTTCGTTTGCAAACAAGAAAAATAATGTATGGATTGAGAGTTTAACATTTTAATCTTTCAGTCGTGATAAAGGAATATGTTGATTATTCAAATAATTACATGAATGATCTTATTTTATTACATATCGTCAAACAAAGTTTGACAATTTTCACACTTGTTGTATTTGTCAGTGGCTTTTTATTTTCACCACTGCGGCGTTTTATTTTCAGAGTTGTCAACTATCATTGTTCAATTAATAAATTTTTTCATAAAGGGTGTGTGTCAAAAGGAAACTTTTCAGTCGAGGTAGGCTAGAAAATATCAGGTTGAATAAAATTTTTGTGTGTTGAAATAAATTTGTCCTTTTTACTGTGTCAAATTGACGATGAAATTTTGACAATTACAAATTTTGACGTTTCACATTTCGGTCGTGTGCTAATTTAATTCGAGTGCTTGTACTTGCAACTTATTTCGTAAACTTGTAATATTGTAAACTTAATAAATAACAAAATAATAACAAAAAAAAAAACGAAAGTGTTTGCGTTTGTGTGTGCGTGTGTGTGGGCCAGCGATCTCCCGGTGCATCAGCAAATGCAGCAAAGTTAAATTGGCTTTCTTTGCTGGCGAACGTCCTACAAGTGCCACGACCACCAAGTGCAGTGCAAAATTTGTTGCTAGCCAACATCCTCCAAGTGCCATCACCAGCAGCACAAGCAAGTGCAGCGCAAATTTCCTGATTCTTTTGCTTGCCAATGTTCTTCGAGAATCGCCACGAGCAACACCAGCAAGTGCAGCACAATTCAATTGACTGGGCAACTCTCCAATATTTCAGAAGCACCATTTCAGCATGTCTCAAGCGCAGAGGCAAATTTCTGCCATTATACTCCGGCGTGAATTAAATAAATCGAAAACGGAGAATTTGCGCTTCATTTGCTTGTGCTGCTGGTTATGGCACTTAGAAGATGTTGGCTAGCAAGAAATTTGCACTGCACTTGCTTGATGCACCGGGAGATCGTTTGCCCACACACACGCACACACAAACTCAAGCACTTTCGTTATTTTTTTTGAAGTGAAAACTTCTTTGTGCGCACCTTACACGGTCAATCATTTGACGTCCAGCATGTGTACGTGTGGATTGATGCTAGCCCTTACACACATCAGTCATGTCGTCAAACTTTCATTCTGCATTATTTTTTATGGAACACAGACGTGCGATGAGTTAAACGGACGATTGTATCGTGCATATTGCGTTACTTGCTTATCAAGTAATTATTAGCTACGCATTAAAAAGCGTAAAAATAAAAGGAAAAGAGTCAATAAACTCTGCCAAAATGTGTTTGTCCTCTTTAAATTTATTATTTATAGCTCTTTTTTTTCCTGCAGTCATGTTAACTGCACGACGAAAGCAAACGAAGTAAAACGAGTAAGATTGATCAATCAAGCCCTTACACATATCCAGTCGCATCACCAGCATTACAAAATATCTAAAAATTTAGATTTTGATCAATCAAGCCATCAACGTGTCTGTGTAGCGCATACAAACAAGTATTTACTAACATATATACCTGATTGACGTCAAATGATTGATCGTGTAAGGTGCGCAATAGGCGCTTTGAACGATTTTGGTAGAGGGTAAATCTTTGGTTTGCGTCATCGCCATCGTCATTTTGCGAGTAACTCTTGTCATCAATACATAAAGCGAGTAGGTTTTTAAATGACGCTCTTGGATCTTGAATACAAAGTGCTCAGCAAATGTAGCAAACAACCATCAATAAGTTCATCTGCTGACGCATCGTTTTTTCCCCTCCCTTTGCTAGGCTGCAAAACATTGAATGATTTTTTTTTCCAATGTATATGTAGAGCTGCTGTAGGTTAAAACAAAATAAATTTAAAATTTTTGATATTTGGTTTTTGTTTGACTGGCTGTGAACTCCCTTTTGATGCCACCACTCATAGTGAAACTAGACAAGGTAGTGTTAGGGCTGAATGTGTTCTCTTTCTTAGTGACCATAACTGCCAAACTCAGCCATTTTGGTATTTTGGCCAATTTTTGCTTTCATATTGCATTCTCATTGATTGCAGATTTTGTATGAAATGCCAACTTCGATTTGACAGTTTCGGTCACCGTCTCTCCGCCCTAACAATTCATTGTCTAATTTTGCCATTCCACCACTTTAGATCTTGTTAGCAGGCAAACAGAAAAATAGCAAGCAAAGTGCTGTATATTTTCCGCAGCCAATTTGGTTCATCCCTCTAACGCAGCGCAACCGCTAGGATCTTGTCATTCTCTTTGCGTTGTTGTTGTAGATTTGCTTGGTAGTTATTGTTGTACAGTAAGCTTTCATTTTTTGTAGATATTTATTTGTAGCTACAGTCAGCATATGACATCGAACTATTTTAGAAAACAGTTTATACATATGAATTAGAGAGTATATATAATATTGGTAAAACTATTTGTTTTAAGTAAAAGTGTTACCGTATCAGAAATACATATATATATGTATACATATATACATATTAGGGCGGGTCGATTTAAAAATCGCCCATTGCTCAGTGAAAATCGTATTCTAGGGATCAAAATAAAAAACTTTGCCCGAGGAACTATACCTCTAAAACGAATTCTAATGCCCCAACTTTTGACTTCTTTGACCCATTTCCCTCTTTGACCCAATTAGAGTGCCCCAATCGAGTCTTAATGTATGACCGACCCCCACTTACTTTGGAGGGCCGATCCACTCACGCCAGTGGCACACCCCCTGGAACCCCCTGGCACAAAAGTGCCTGAATGAAATTCATATATCGTGTCAAAGTAGCTGATATGTATCGGAACTGGTCCGAGCCTTAAGTATAATGTACTCGAAACATACCCAAAAAGTACCTCGAAAGTCACCTGAAATAGTAGCGTAGTAGGTCTGTATTATGTTAATAAATTTCTCAAAAACGAGCGACTGTATTCGGGCACAATAAACCGACGAGTGCCCGATTCGGTCTACGTTCGTATATTGTGCCTGCCCAAGGTGTTCCAGAACGAACACTTCTTTCGGTGCATAGGTAGGACATTTACCGACGCGGGCACCGAACATATATTATTGACACAAAATAAGAAATTGTTTCTCGGCTCTATCAATTAAAGCTCCATACGAGGAGCATGTTGAATGTTCAACGCTCAACGCCTTGTTGCGTCATGAAGGAGTTGCACAAAAAGCGTAAGGCACTTCGTTCTTGACGGGGGTCCCCCGACTGCAACACTTTTTTTATTAGATAGTTCCATAACAAAAGTGTCAAAAATATTGTAAATAATCGGTTTTATTCCTATGCTGCACTCTTGTACCTGGATCGATCTCTCTGAAAATTTGCATGCGTAAAATGTTTTCAATGGTGAATCTATGGTAGTTTTTGTAAATAAAGTACGATAAGATGGGGTCCAGTACAAAACACACGATTTTCATAGAAAACCCATATTTAGGGAAGAAGGAATTTATTTATAAAACAACAAAAAATATTTTTTTCATTGGTGTTAATTTAGGTCCAAATATTTGAATACACCTTAGCCTATACCCTCTTTAAAGAGGCACTCTTACTAACTTTTCTTCGATCTTTTCTTATACTTGGAACTGATTCGTTACCTTAAAAAAACGAAACAAATTTTTTCCCACAAAAACTAGACATTTTCAATACTCGGTAGAAAAACAAACATTTGGAACCACAATATTTTTTATATCTGAAACTACGTAGTTCAATAATATTAGTTAGGCTGTCTGTCAATTGGAAAATTTCAGTCGGATGATCAAATTTTGACAGTTGGTAGAGCAATTTTTGGCATTTGTGAGGTGAATATAATTGTCAAAATTTGTGCTAGTCCCATGGGCTACTACAAATTTTGACAATCGAAAGCGAATTTTTGACACACTCAAAAATAAAGAAAAAAAAAACAACACATCAATTTCCGCGACGTATTTAATTCGAGTGCTTGTATTTGCAACTTATTTTGTAAACTTGTAATATTGTAAACTTGAAAAACTTAAAAAATAACAAAACAATAAAAATAAAAAAAACTAAAGTGCTTGAGTTTGTGTTTGCGTGTGTGTGGGCCGACTATCTCCCGGTACATCAGAAAGTCCAGCAAAGTTAAATTGGCTTTTTTTGCTGGCGAACATCCTTCAAGTACCACCACCAGCATCACAAGCAATTGCAGTTCAAAATTTCTTGCTAGCCAACATCCTCCAAGTGCCACCAGCAGCAGCACAAACAAGTGCAGCGCAAATTTCTTGCTAGCCAACCTCCTCCAAGTGCCATCACCAGCAGCACAAGCAAATGAAGCGCAAATTCTCCGTTTTCAATTTATTTAATTCACGCCGGAGTATAATGGCAGAAATTTGCCTCTGCGCTTGAGACATGCTGAAATGGTGCTTCTGAAATATTGGAGAGTTTCCCAGTCAATTGAATTGTGCTGCACTTGCTAGTGCTGCTCGTGGCGATTCTCGGAGAACGTTGGCAAGCAAAAGAATCAGGAAATTTGCGCTGCACTTGCTTGTGCTGCTGGTGATGGCACTTGGAGGATGTTGACTAGCAACAAATTTTGCGCTGCACTTGCTTGTGCTGCTAGTGGTGGCACTTCGAGGACGTTCGTCAGCAAAGAAAGCCAATTAAACTTTGCTGCACTTGCTGATGCACCGGGAGATTGTTGGCTCACACACACGCACACACAAACTCAAGCAGCTTCGTTTTTTTTTTATTATTATTATTTTGTTATTTTTTACGTTTTTTAAGTTTACAATATCACAAGTTTACGAAATAAGCTGCATGTACAAGCACTCGAATTAAATA
Organism: Dichetophora obliterata; assembly: GCA_963920525.1. Taxonomy (NCBI): domain Eukaryota; kingdom Metazoa; phylum Arthropoda; class Insecta; order Diptera; family Sciomyzidae; genus Dichetophora; species Dichetophora obliterata. The sequence goes on along the minus strand of OY986435.1, from coordinate 154,895,501 downwards.
TGTCGCAAATTGAATAAAATGCAAATTAAACAAAATATTTGCGCTAAAACACGACCGAAATGTGAAACGCCAAAATTTGTAATTGTCAAAATTTCATCGTCCATTTGACACGCAAAAAAGACAAATTTATTTCAACACACACAAATTTTATTCAACTTGATATTTTCTATCCTACCACGACTGAAAAGATTCCTTTTGACACACAGCCTGTGTTCAACTGAAAAAAAAATCAGCTGAAATTGTCTAATTTTAAAGCTGATCATAGAAACAGTGCCAGTTGGAAAAATTTTTTTATTCATTTCCTCTAAGCGGAATACTTCCTTATGTTGTGCATACATTTATTGTCAAAATGTGTTCAATAGTTTTTGCCGCTGATTTGTCTTCTTGAACCATAGTGAAGTACAGTCAGGAAACGTGATTAATTGTAAGTTCCGTTTTCATTTGCCTTGCATCACACTTGACTTGCTTTCAAGAAGTTCTGCAAAGAATATTCCGCAATGGCAGCAAAATTTTTCCCTGTTATACTTTAAGAAATTAATTTTTTTCATTTTTTTATTTTTTGTATTTCTTGGCTCTTTGCAATTCTGCTGGTAAGCTGCGTGTCAAATACAACACTGCTGCTACAGTGATAATACGAGTAAGTGCCACAATATTTGATAAAGGATAAAAGAGAAATTAAGGAGAAAAAAAAGAAAGAGAAAAGGAGGAAAGGAAAAAGCGTGGCCATAAAAACGTGCCAAGCGATTATTTAAAAAGGATTTATTTACGCTACGTGCGAAAGGGAAAATAATATTTGTCGAGTTAGTAATAAACATAAAGACTACCACTTCTTAATAAAAAACCCCAATCCCGAATGCTGCCAAAACACTTTCTTGCACTAATTCTTTATTGAAAAACTTCTGCATTGGCAACAATGGAGTTGACGGCGCCACAACCACACTGATACACTAAATATCCGCCAAACAGATGAAAATATTTTGATTTTCTCTTAAATTAATTGCATTGAAAGTTTTCCTGGAAATTCCATTTTCACTGGCAGGCAGGCAACCGGAAAATAAGCTACATTTTTCACGCATTTTTTTGTTTAGCCACGCTTTTGCCTGATTTTTTTTTAAAGGCATACGAATGGTAGGCGGAAAGCAGCAAAGTTGGCGTTGTTGTTGTTAGTATTGTTATGGCTAAATGTGGCCAATAGTTTTGCCAATGTGTTGTGCATTGCATATCAATGAGCTACCGACGTTCGTTGTGGTAGGCAATTAAACAGAACTTTTCCAAGCGTCAACCATTTTGTACTCTCTCCTAACTTTGAGTATCCTTAAATTTAATTTAACTTTAAGTTTAGCTTAAAATTTAGTTAACGTAATAAATTATTTCATTCTGCATATTTCTTCTGGCTTCATATGCAAATTTAATACAATTTAAAAATCAGCATTTTCGTAACAGTACTCTTAGCGCGAAAAAGAAACCAAAGCAAACAGCAAAGAAAAACCTTTTAACTTGACAACTTCAACGGAGACTCCACCAATCCACTCCAACTCCTCCTCATCCTTGACTCTCTTCAACTCGAACTCATTACAATTTCAATTCGTCTAATTACATTGAAATTAATTTATGCTGCAGCAGCCAGTGACTGAATTTTCATTTAATTTTCTTCGCCATTATGTCGGGCGACAAGCAAGCGTCTTCAAAAAAAAAAAAAATACACAACGCAGTCTAAAGCAAAAAACAAACAACACCAGCATATTTCGTACGCGTGGCAGACATTCTGTAAATGAATTAACAAAAAATTTACTTTCACTCGAGTTCTTCATCGGTAAGAGGGAGAAAATAAAAGAGTGTATGAACAAAAGACTCTCCAGTGTAAATGTTAACTTTGTAGACAAGAATTGTACTTGAGGATATGCTTAAAGACAGCGTTTGTATGGTTCTCAGCGTAACTTTTGCCTGCATTCAAAAAGTTTTCTTCGTTGTTTGGCGGTTACGAAATTTTTAGCAATTCGAAAATCTATGAGAAACCATCTAAATTTGTTAAATTAGGCTTATTAGCAAACAAGATTTAACGCAAAACTACCCTCTGAAAAATCCTTGCGTCGATTCGTTAACACATTACTGTAGTTAAAGTTTATCCTTCAAAGTTTAACGTTTTATTTTAGCAAAACTCATATTTATAGTTTTAATTTAATAAAAATATTTAACTAAATTACAGAAGAGTAAATCAAGTACGACCCGAAAAGCTAACGCTATTAATTTTTAAATTGATCGTAGATATATGTAAGCCAATTTGTATTAAAACTTATTTCAAAATTTCTAACCATATAATATCGATTATAGTAATGATCGTAGCCTACTGGTAAAGTACTTGGCCCGTATGCTAAAGAACTGCGGTTCAAGCCCCAGCTCAGACAGAAAGTTTTTTTATTGAATTAATATTTCTGTTTGGCAGAGAATGGCAAACTTTAGACAGTAAAAATTGCCATGTAAATTTTCTTGAGGGCATAAGCCGTTCGGAGTCGCCATAAAACTCGTAGGTCCAGTTCTCGATCGTTTGTGTTCAAACATTTAATAACAAGCACAACACAATTGATCAATAGAAGCTAGGTCAAAGTCCATCCAAGGGCTGAAAGGGCCAGATTATTTTTATATTGCTTAAAATATCATTTAAGGTGGCTTGTGACACGTTGTGGCACGGATGCTTGACAATCACGAGAACCATTGAACCGATTTAGACGGTATAGGTGCCATACGATTTGTCATTTCAACTTTATTGTGATAGGCTATGCTAAATTTGCCTCGCCTATTTTTCTCGCCCACTATATGCAAAAAATTCTATATTTCAGTCGGTTTCGGTCGTATAACACTAACATTTGGTAATTTGGTTCTTAAACGGAGATAATTATTTTGCTTGAATCAAGCAATTAAAAGCAAATCAGCAAAACTTTGCTCAATCATGGTGTTATTTTAGAAAAAGATGGCTAAATTGAAATCACTCCTCATGTAGTTAGGAAAAAGCAAAACAATATTAAATTCAAGCAAATATTTCCTAAGTTATTACTGATAGCAAAGTAATACTAAGCTCAAGCAAATATTTAAAGTTATTATAAACTCAAATAGCAAATTTTTACTGAACTCAAGCAAATATTCACTAAGTTATTATAAACTCAAATAGCATATTTTGCTAAACTCAAGCAAATATATGCTAAGTTATTATAAAATTTTGGTCATTTATTTCATATGGTTACTTTCAATGGTTACTTGCGAAACACTGAACCGATGTAGACGATATAGGTAAAAACTGTTTGTTATTTAAACTCAATCGTGAAAGGCTTTGTTACATTTGCCACGCCTACTTCTCACGCCAACTATATGCAAAAAACTAATCTATAAACAATAACTATGGTCAATTAAAATTTTTTTATGCTACGGCATCACTCAAAAACGGCTAAACTGAATTGTATGAAATTTTGGGAAGTTATGGAACATATGGTAAGGACTATTTTTGCATTGGAAAAGGTGACGTGGCACTTCCCATATAACCTAAATTTGCGATATCGCATAACTTTTTAGTTAGAGGTCGCACAGCCTAGGAATTCAGTATTCGACCTCAATTCACACATGCAGTTATATTGAGAACATTTTACAAGCAGTACAAAAAAGGGCATGGCACATCGCATACAGCCAAAATTCTTGAAATAGAATTGCTTTGGAATTATAGGTCGCAAAGCTTCGGAATTGAGTATTCGACCTAAATTTACACGTTCAGTTTCACTGGTAAAATTTTATGTGCATTGGACAAAGGGGTGTGGCAATTTTTCAGCAGCGCGAAGAACATTTATTTCGCATCGTAAATACATGTAAGTGAGATTAATTAGCATTTATTTTCCATTAAACATTATAGCTCTTTCAAATTTTAAACGATATTTTTTCCTTAGTTCCTTATAAAAATTTTAAATATTTCGTGGTATTAGGTTCTTAGGAATTTTTTAAATACTTTCCATGCAACGCCGTGGATATAGGGGTGCAGGGGGTTCTAAACACATGAACTCTATTAAAAACAAGCATTGTATTGGCATCCTATTAAAATGGTCTAGCAGCTTAAAAATGTTTTGCTTTCTAGACAACAGAATCATCTTGTCTTATACTAGAAGACGCTGTTAATCTGTCTAACTCTTCTGCGCTCTAACTTTTTACTGGCTTTAACTTGAAATTTTTGAAAACCTTTTCACATTTAACATGTGAATTTGACAGTTACAATTAATTTTTTTTTTGCGAAAGTTTGCACAAATAAACGTTATTTAAAAATTTATTAAGGTAAAGGTGCTTTATTCGTTATCAGTCATATTTAATTGAACACTAAGAATCATATTTGGTGGAACACAAAACAAAAGAAATATCATGTAATGCAAAATTAATTTTTTAATATATTGTGGCGAAATTTACTGTATTTCAGAAGATCTAATATACTGGTGTACAAGAGTGACTTCAATATTTGATACGACCGTCGGTTTTGAATAATTTTTAGTGCATTTGTTAATTTCTACATAAAAATCTAATTAATAGTATAAGTTAAATAGAGTGCTGCTCCGTCAAAATACCACATGAGTGATAAAGTCCTGGGGTCATTCATGAATCTATTTTCGCATTGATTGCGATACAGTTCGCCATCGTAAATGTCTTCTAGCCTGTCAACATTTTATTTTTTCTGCTAAAATGGTGAGCAATTGTTTGCAGAAATCTGGGCGAGAAATAATTGCTTGCAGATGTGCCCCTATTGAAAAGGTGAGCAGATATCCGAATTCACTTTTGCTATTATATTCCTCGCATTTCCTTTTACTGGTCTAAAACAGTTGTTGCAGTATGCCGTACACTCAATAGCAGAATTTATTTTTATGAAATGTTTTTTAAAGACATAAGTGGAGATGGGCGTTTTAGGGCATATGGATGGGGTCAATCAATTCCAACAAACTACTTAATGCAGAACCGCTTAGTTTGTGTCATAAAACGTATGCTAGAATTAAGATGAAGACTTCAGATGTTGATAACGGAGATCCTAGAACAAATCGATCTTTTCCAGCAATCGCATCTTCACTATCCTTGTCTGATGCACAATTTTTTGATTCTGGGAAGGATGAGTGACCAGCAAATTCATCATCTTAATTAAAAACTTTAACTGAGTATACGGTACAAACATTTCTCTGTCAAATTTCGTTTAGAAAATCTGCTTAACTTTTGCGTGTTGGACTATGTTTTTATAGAGCGATAATTTTAAAACTCACCATTCTTTTCAATAAAACTGTTTGCACACGTAGCCTCAGGTATTGCTAGTGGCATTGCTATTATACCCACAGGAGTGGATTTCATTCTTTGTTTGGGTTTGCTTACACCTGATATACTAAAGATAAACTTTTTAAAAAAAAATTTAGAAATTTACGTTTGAAAAATCTCACTCAGAATTGTATGTCACAACATCAAAGCCGTTCAAAATTTAGGTGAATCGAAAAAATCGAAAAACCCAAAGACCAAAAACCGTCAGTTGAATAAAAAAGCTCAAATATATAAAATAACCTAAAATATATAAAAGAAACCAATATTTTGCATTCAATGCCATGTTAATGCCCCTTCCAATTGCCTGCCACTACCTGCTTGTATTCTGCTCTGTACATTCCCTGCCGACTGGCTTCCACTGAACGCCACTTGCATGCTCTCTTATAAATTTTTGAGCCTTTGTTAGCCAGTCTGCTGTTCTGTACAGTGGCAGTTAACTGTCTGGTTTTGGTACAATTCCCGCCCTGCCCTGCCAAAATTTTGCCAAAATAATTTCATTTCTATTTCAATAAACAGACTACCTGTCTGCCGTTTTAAGTTCATTTTCCGGCCAAAAATTTTGTCTGGGGAAATTAGTATTTTTATAAGTATATTAAATTCTGAAAATTTAAGCAAAATCGGAAGTGCCAAAATTTTTGTTTTATAAAAATAAGGAAAATATAACTAAAAATGGGTCTAAAAGTGACTAAATTGCAATCGCAAATATCTCGAGATTTTGATCTGATTAGGAAAAACTGAGTATGCCACTAAATTCTACGACCAAAAAATAAGTGTACCCTCTCGGCATCTTCGTGTGTCTTTTTGACGTCCCTACTGTGTTATTAAATGAACGTAAAACTGAATTTCATTTGTACATTTGTCAGTTTCTCGATTTTTTAAGCTGTGTGTGACTATCGCAAAGTCGTTTTAAAAAAATGTTCTCCTCAAATTCTAGCGGTGACAATTCGTCTGAAGCTCATCAATTAATGTATGCAGTAACCAGTCCAGAATTTTGCATTGCAATTTATTTAATACATAAATTATACTAATTTACGTCGGCTTTGACTATACTATTGTAAAAAATCGAGGAAGATCTAATAGAATGATGTTAGGGTTTAGCGCTATTAAATATTCATAAGAATATTTCTATGAACGACGAAACTGTCATCAATAAATTGGCTTCGATTTCTAAAAAATTCATGAACTAACCATGTAAGTATCTAAAACAATGTATATTAAGGCGCCTAATGCTCCATAGAAAATACAAAATTTGATCGAGTCTTTCCTTCAAAATAAACCTGGGATTATGTTATGATGATTCCCCAAATATTTCGACTCTACAGATAGACGTCTGTGAGCTGAAATGGTTTGAAATAACCTCTAAAAATCGATTTTTGTGTAAAAATATTGGCAGGCGTAGTAATAAATAGTGGCAGGCATTTTAAAAAAACAACCTATCAGAAATTATAGGCCAGAAAAATCTCTTTCAATCTGCATCAAAAAATTTTTGATATATTTTATTTTATTTTCATAAAAAAACTTTAAAAATTTAAATTACTTCATAACTTTTTTTTAATATCTTACATTCTCTTTTCAGTAGGTGTTTATTTTATAATTAATATTTTAGTTTTAATTTGTTTTGGTTTAAGCCATTCTGGCCAGCAATTCTAACCAGTGAGACATTAGAAATAATTAAGTTTTTTGAACTTTAGTGAAAATAACTTAAAAAAAAAAATCATAAAAGTGCACGAAAAGCATCATTATTTTTAATTCGAATGCAAAAATTTAAAATTTTTTGATGCAGATTGGGAGAAATTTTTCAAAAATACTTTTCCAGATCATTTCATTTTCTCTAACTAACACACCAGACAAGAATGGCTATCGCTAGAGTCGAAATATTTGGGGAATCATCATAACATAAGCCAAGGATTATTTTAAGGAACTGCCCCGAACAACTTTTTTTCGTAAGGCGCCTTAATGTATACATATGTTGTTCTTTTTAAAATGTCTGTTTGCGTTATTTTACTTAAAAAAATACTTGTCGTTCTGCTCCAAATGAAGCGATTGAATCGATTTAATATATTTTTGCTTCAGCAACCCTCCCCCGTTCCCCATCACCCATCAGAATCCATAGCTTTGTAAACAGCTCACATTAGTTTAAATAGAAATTGAGTAGGGAAATTAACCTCATAGTATCACAATGGGCCTACTTGGCTTAAGTGTGTCTTAAACCACCCCCCCCCCCTTATGAAACACCTATCTAAGGCGTTGTTTCCATGCCAACATTAACTTCGAAATATTTTAATATTGTTTCAAACATATTAATGCGTGAGCCCGTTTAAAAATTCAAACTTCGAAATTGGTTCTCATCTTTGCAAATAAGACTACTTAATAATTTTTTTTCCGTTTATAAGATTAGAATCTTTAACTGCATTTGTGCATTTATTCCATAAAAAAAACGTTACAAGCACAGTCATATTTTTTTCCGAAAAGGAGTTTCAACTAAATCAAACCTACTGCTATGAATTTTCAAATAAAAAACCTTTACAGATTATTTCACAAAGTTTTTAAAATTTTTCAAACGATCTAAAACGACTTATTGTTTAAAAAATTAGATCCGGTTTGATAGGCTATATATTCTGCTTTGTACTAACCTTTAGACAAAATAAATTCATTGATACGAACATTTTTTAAATAAGCTGAGTTCTTTTTTACTCCAATAATGATTAGAAATTATTCAAATCATTTGCTATAATTTTTAAAATTATATAGTTGTTTTGGTGAGGGTAAAATCTAGTCAAGTCTATTTTTGTGTAACAAAAATTTAACATAAACTCTTTTTGCTTCTGAAATGAAAATACCCACATTAATGTGTCGCACAACTTTTTAAATACTATTTAAATACAGTTTAAATTCAAAATAATCGGAACATTTTTTCAACACAAGCTTTATTAAATATAGATTTAAAATTTTTTTTATTTGTAGATGCTAGAAAGACTTTATCAAAATATTTTAGTAATGTTCTACACTTAATTTTTATTTATATAATATTTTTGCACCTGATTGCCATATTCAATTTTTTTTTTACTTTGCCTCCAAAAATTACCCCTTTGGTATGAGCCTAAATCAACATAAGCACATAAGCTGGAAGCACAACATATTGGAATCTTAAATTCCAGCGAGTGTAAACAAAATATTAGTTATTAAATAATTGTTAAAAAAAAAACACTGGAAAACAATGGAAAATTTTACAATTGAATTTTTTCATAACAATTTACAACATTATTTGATTTATATAAAAAAATCTACGACAATTCCGAATCGATAAGTTATAACAGCTTAAGTCTAGTTTTGAGAAATCTTCAAAGTTTACAATTTCCTTACTTTATTAATTTATATGAAATTGACATTTATTTTTGTGTCATAGCTTTCGCTAGGGTCATGCTCGAAGCTGCAGATTTTGTGTTGGTAATGACATGCATATGCGTGGAACATGGCTACATCAATAACTCAGTTCTGTCTTGAGTCGACTGAAACGATTATTGCTTTTAAGTAGAAACTTATACTGAATTAAGTTTATATAACATTACAGTTATAAATTGAATTCATATTCACATTTTTCTTGCATTAATGTTTCGGCATAAAACCAACGATTTCATGTAACAATTTCCGTATTTTGATGAATCAATAAATTTCAATTGACTTCATTGCATTCAGAGCGAGCCCACAACAATTTATAGCCTATTTAAGGGCGTGTGAACTTATTGTTTATCGGTACATAACCAATGATTGGTTGTTCTTTTGTTAACATTTTATTTATTTCGCTTAATGATAAATTTTTATTTAATGTTTGTGTTTCATATTCGCTCGTATATTGTGCAGAATTTTAAAAACAAGTAATTTTTTTTTAAGTCAAAGTGAATGCGCCCGCATTTTTATGAGCAAGTATGCGCTGGGAAAAATTGAAATTTATGCAGAGTTGATGGCTGATGATCATGGCGTATCGCTGTCATCTACTTTCGACATTGCAGCAAGGTTTCAATGATAACATTGCTGTGTGGTTGCTGCAGATGCTGCTGTTGATGATGATGATGATTGTTGATGATGTGGTAGAGATTTAAAATTATGCGAATTTTTTATTAATATTAATGATGGAAAAATAAGTACACAAGTGTACATATAAGAATGTTTAATGCACAACAAAAATGAGGGTTAAGTAAAGTGCAAAAATGTGCAAAGTAATCTTCAAAGCGTATGGCAATAAAAAGATTCGGAGTAAATTGCATTCTAAATATTTTTGAAAGATAATATAACTATTCGAGTTAAAAAAACTAAGTCACTATAACTAACGCTGGAGTGTGTGGAACTTTGTGGAAATAAAAGTGAAGTTTTCAATTTCCTTTTTTAATGTGGTAATATATTGCTGTTTTAATCTTTTTCACTTTTCAATTGAAACCAGCTAACGTCAAAATCAAAAACCAGATTTTTCAGGAGGAGCATTTAAAGTTTTTGACAGACAGGAAATTGCTTCACCTTATCTATAATGTCACTATCACTCAAAATGTGTCACTACTTTTGAATAAGTTGCATTTTTTAACAATAAAACCACAAAAAATCTGAGATAAAGCCATATGTTATGTGGATAAATTAGAAATGTGGGCATTTCCAAACCGACGTTACGTACTGGAGTTCGAAGAAATATTAAAAAAATGAGTGAAATTTTAAAAAGGTTTTTTATTTGTGTAGTAATTTAGTAAAACTTTATTAAGTAAAAAAATCGCAAAAATCAACCCTATGTAATAAGAGATAAAAGCAAAAATATGTGCTGGCGTAACGTTTCAAAAAATTAGCGATTTTTGACTTGGATTACAAAATTTACTAAACTCTCTGAATTGGGTAAGACTTTTTGTATACAACTTTTTGTAGAAAAATTTGATATAATGCAAGTTTATTTTCCAAGTAATAAAATTTAAAAATCTTCTCGGGTTTTTTATTAGGCTTTTTGGGCTGACGTGACGTTACTAGAGTTACTTTACTTACATTTCCATTGTAGTTTAATTAGGGAATCAAGTCATTAGGTAGTTAAGTAAGTATGTAATTTAGTAATTAAAAAAATTAATATATCTTTCTTTCCTTGCCTCAACCAATTTTTCATTATCTTTATCCAATGCTCTCCATTTTTACTTAAACAAAAAAAGTTACGAAACATTTACGAAAAAGAAAAACTACATTTGAGAAACAATGCAGACGATTTGATCATCATGGTAAATTAATTTTTGTATAAATTGCTTAAATCAATAAAATTAAAATTTTTCTCTTAGTTAATGTCATAAAATAATATGTAATTAAAAAATTTTAATTTTTTGGTTACGGTAGACTTTTCTGTGGAAATGCCCATATATAAAGCTAAAAAAATCACAAAATCTTGTCTCACACAGAGAAAAAAAATATATTGTTTACAAAATGACATACATATAGTAAAACTAATGGTAGGTCAAATGCTTATGCGTATTTAACTCAAATTCTACATTTTTTGGTGTATGGCGTAAGATGAGAAAACGAGCGATTGGTCTGCATTGTACAATATAAAAATCAATTTAACCCTAGGATACTACACATAAACTTTTACTCTTAAATACTAGTCTTAAAACATTTATTGTGAAAAGAAAACTTTAAAAAAGCCTCGGTTTTTAAACCCTTCAAATAGCTTTAGCGGGGCAAATTGTAAACAAACTTAATATTTCTAGTATAAGTTGTAGCTACAAGTACCTCTTTTAATACGCACTTTAATTTTTTTCCCATATAAATTGGTTCCAAATTATCTTGACCCCGGCTGAAAACGACCACTTTTTCCTACGCCACCTAGTAAGAATAAGATACATTAAAAACAAAAACTGTTTTGGAACATCGTTTTTTGTATTATTTACGCTAAAAAAGTTTCAAGTTTGTATGTTGTATAGTTTTTTCACAGTAAATATTTAATATTGAAACTTTTTATTTTTTTTTAGATCTCAAATCAAAAACTGCACTCCTTTTGGAGTATTTGCTTATAATGTTGATTTAGTAAACCCATTTTTCACATTTATCTGAATAAACATGTAAAATTTTTATGTAATTGTAACATTGTTGCCCTCAGATACGTCTTTAGAAGCAATAGTACGGAAAAACTTATTTTATTCGAACATGACGACTCGGTATGCATATGCATGTGGTATGAATATAAGATGCATATTTTTCAGAAAGTCAACAACCCTTTCAACGAATTTACTTTTTTGTTCTATCTCTTTAATAACTCCATGAACATTTTCTTATCGCTCATTAGCCATTCCTTTTCGAAGTCTTTATAATAGTTTATTACAGTGTCGACTTCATCGCAATCTCTTACAGCGAATAGCTCTAATAGTTAAAAAATATCGTCGAGTCGTTTTTAAAGCGACTTTTAAGCGACAAATGGTCAATTAAATGAGAACCAATCCATAGCTAAGTTAAACGAAAATAATTTTTGGTTGGTTAAGGAGACGCTTAAAAATATTTGCAAAATATATAATAAATTTTAATTTTATTGAAATCATTTGCTGTGTGGGTTATTCGCCACCTAAAAAATTCCATGTGGGTATAACTACCCACCATACCCATATTATTTTCCGGGCCTGGCAAAAACAACAACTCTGCATAGAGTCAATCACACAGCAGACTAGACAAAACTGTTTCGGAGGCTGCTAATTGTGTGATTGACTCTATACAGAGTTATTGTTGTTGTTGGCTTCTTCAAACATACTTGGTCTAAAAAGCTCACAATTTAAATCATGTACAAATTCAAAGAATAGATCAAAATTAGTTATCAAATTAACTTTCTATGGTAGAGCCAGACCAAATAAGGAATCTTTAATTAATGTCAAATTAATTAAATAATCTAATTGTTCGATTTCGGTCAAGGTCATAAATAATTGAGCACCTTGTTGTGCCAATAGCCAGTTTAAACACTAGCTTCTAGCGAAGCAAATCCGTTTCAATTCTATAGTGTACTTCGGCAGATTCGTCGAACTCCAATGAATAGCGAAAAATAAAAAACAACTAAAACAGATGAAACTTTAATAGAGTTAAAGGCTTGATCTAAAAATCCCTACTGCTTTAAGGTCATATGATTAAATGGCCGATGAGAACATTAAATTTCTTACCAATTTTTTCGAACAAGTGTCAAAACATATAAACTTCAACAGTGGGTTCGTTACAAATTAATCACTCAAGACTACTGAAGAGCGAGGTATAGCAGCCTCCGCAACAGTTCTGTCTGGTCTGCTGTGTGATTGACACTATACAGAGTTGTTGTTGTTGTTGTTGTTGTTGTTGTTGTTGCCTTCTTCAAATTTATTTGATCTAAAAAGCTCACAATTAAAATCATGCACAAATTCAAAGAATAGATAAAAATAATTAACTAATTAAGAGATAATTTTTTTTAACAAAAAAAAATTTTAAAATTCTATATACGTTTTTTAAACTTTCACAACTAAAAAATAATTAGTTTAATTTATATATTAAAAAAATAAGAGTTTTGCCTCTTATACAATAAAATACACATTCATTTGAGTTCAGACTTGTTTTGGTAACTTTTTTGTCACATTGTTAACTATTTGGAGACCTATGCTCCATTTTTTTTTGCATTGAGAACAGTAACACACATTCATAATGTTCGGTTTGAAACTTTTTTCGAAGATGGCGGCTTAGAAGACGAAATACATATAATTGTTTTTACCCTTAATAGCCGACAAAAATCGAAATCTTATTCCAAATTGCCCTCATTTTCATTTTCGTTTAGCGATATCTCTTCAGGCTATTTTATTATTTGCTTTTTCGAAGTAGTCATCTCAAACAATTGTACAAAAATTCAAAGCTTAGATATTAGCAAATAATCAAAGACGAATACTAACATTGCTTCACAGTCGACTTTGGTATCTATGACTTAGCAAACCGTTTGCAACCAAGCTCTTGCAAATCTTAACTGAGTTGGGACGAACACATGCTTTGATATTTGTAAGCTATTATAAAATGTCACGAAAAAATAAACTTCTGCGCCTCACAGGCAAAAATTAGTTTTGTAGGACTAAAAATACAGTGCCGAACAAAATTATTGGTACAGAAGGAAATTTTAAATAAAACAACTTTCATAGAAACTTTATAAAATATGTGCTCAAATTTATTTTACTCGCATTCACTAAGGCACTGTTTATTTAGTAGTAGCAAAAACTTACATTATAATATTCACATTTTAAAGACTAAAATATAAACTTATTCAAAAATACATTTTCATAGAAACAAAATTATTGCCACAGTGCCTCCAAGTATTAATATTTTCGTTGTTTTTGTGTCAATAGCGCAACATATATGTAGACTATAGGCCTGTAAAGTTCTTCGATAGGAACCGTTATTGAGCCGAAACAAAGAGAAACGTCTGAAGAGGAGCGAAAAATTATATTGTATACTTGCATAAATAAATCAAATTATATTCAGAGATTGGTGAAGTTATGGAAAGAAGCCAATTTACCATTCGCGATTGTATTGTATAGCGATTTTCTATGAGAAGAGCAGCAAAATATTTATGAAATTAAAAAAATCCTTAATTTACATATATCGCAGTAGATGTAAAGAAGTATCTTAACCCAATAACAGCGGCTACCAAGCACTACACACGATATTTTAAAATTTAATGTGCTTTCTTGTATTAATGTGCTCTAAATGGGCAAGAATTCCTTCTGCAACAACAGCACAGTTTAATATCAGGAATTTTCTATCAATAGCAGGAATAGTTGATCAATTGTCTAAGAGAGCTTTTACATATTTTTAAAATATAACATCTTCTACAAACGACAAGAACAAAAATTTTCTGATTTTCTAAACTAAAAAATGTTTGACTTTGAAAATGTAGTAAAATTTGTTTTCTTAAAGCAACAAACAAACAACTCAACACTTAGCTATTACCAATCCTGAGATTGATCAATTCTGCAGAAACATTTTCATGGGTAAAAAAAATACCCAACCGCGGTTAACCCTAAATAACCAATCATATTTCTAATACGTTATAGCCAATGTTAGTCGATTCGACTAACACGCTCCAAAACTTGTTTTAGAGGAGCTGTTAGTACATAAAATACATTAAAAGCAGTTGAAAATGGAAAACCTATGTATATTCCACTAGTAATAAAAAAAAACATTAATGTTAGTCTTTGTTTTTTTTTTATTTTTTTAATTTTTTTATTAGCTACTTATTTTATCAGTTTGAGATAGACCACATAAGATTATTGAAAAAAAACAGTAAATAAACATACAAAACTTAAAAATCTCTTCTATCATTATACGAATAAAGCATTAGTTATTATTATTAAAATAAAACAGTTTAAATCAATCGTTTAGCACAAGCAACACAATTCGCTGCACCACTATAACAAACTTATAACCAAAACACTATATTCCTACAACAAAGGTTTTAACTTCAACTGAACCGAATTTAAAATACACCCACATCTGAATTTTGGAATATACGAAGTTGTCAATGTTGTATAATGTTTCTTTAATTTTATCCAAATATACAAAATTTTAAACTCAGAGTTCATCCTAATTATCAAAGCTTATGTGTAAAATATCAAGTTTAAGCCATAATTTTTTTGAATTTATGAAAGTTTTATGAAGTGTGCGTGGTTTTCATCCAATTTTGACAAATTTCAAATATGTTGTGAATATTTTACTCCAAAGCTAATGTGCAAAGTTCCAAGTTCATATATTTTTTATGTGGCATTTCGAAACGACTAACATTGGTTATCCAAGGTTAATGGGCTAGTAAAAAAATACATCTAATATCCGTGCTCAGATTACTACATCATAATAGGTGACAAGCAAGAGTTGCAAGACGAAAGCCGCTCATCAGCATCGCGAATCAAAAAAATATCTAGCGTATGCACAGGAATAAAAAATAAACCGAAAGCCTCTTAGAGCAATGTACTGTTCTCCGATGAAATTAAGTTCAACATTTACAAGTCAGACGGTAGAAATTTAATATGGCGAAACCGAATTCTGAGTTCGGCAAAAGTAGCACAGTGAGCATTGAAAACAATAGAGGAGCTGAGGTGATGGTGTGGGGGAGCTAATTTTCATCGACACAACTATGGACAAACATATTTACCTTAATATTCTAAAATAAAATATTAAAAAAATTGTCCAATCATTAAATTTGGGAAACACTTATTATTTCCAACACGACAATAACCCCAAACATATAGCTCATGATGTCCGTATGTGAGTTATTCACAAAGTCCCCTATGTTTTGCCACACCCCGCGCAATCACCCGTCCTAAGACCCATCGAACATTTATGAGAAGAGTTAGCACGACACATTCGAAAGCACATATTTCTAACAAAAGCCAATTGAAGGAGATCCTATTGCACGAATATAAAAAATATCAGAGAAGACATAACAAAAAAGCTAGTTAAATCAATGCTTAACAGACCTAATGAAGTAATTAAGTGAAAGGGATACGCTACAAAATATTAGTTAGGATATAATTTTTTATTTTTTAAATGTAATACTAATTATGCCAATAATTTTGTTTTTTATGAAAAGTTATCTTTTAATACGTTAATTTTTTGTTTTTCTTTAAAATGTGAGAATTACATATGAATTAAGTTATTGCTACTACTTGTATCATTAGAAAAGTCTTCTTTCGAACAGAAAGATGCTAGACTAGATCTAAACGACATTATGGTATTAAACACTTAAAAAATTCTGGACTAATTCTTGAACTAATTTTTAAACTTTTTTGGATTACAAATGGAACAACACCAAGAAGAGATTACTTTTTAATCTAAGGAAAAGTTAAACTTTTTCTAATCCAAAATCCAAAAAAATTTTAAAACTTTCAAAATGCATGTAAGCCAAAAAAAAAATAAAAAATTATTGGGGTGTATCGACTTGTATGGAATGTACTTGTTATTTTATTTTTATTATATTTTTGTTTTTTATAAGAAAATAATTGAACACTTTTAGGTTTATTTTTGTAAAATGCAAAAGTAAATTATATTTTGGAACTGTTACTAGTAACAAAATAAGAACAACTTGTTTTTTCAGATCATGTAAAATCGCTTTATGTTTCGAATTTCGGCCTTTTTGAACGGCCCTCCAACATTGAAAACAATATTTTTTTTTTCTTCGAGCTGCAGAAGCAGCAGCCATTGACGTCTCCGCGACGAGCTCAACATGCCTCTCAGAATCCTGAATGTGGTAAGGTACCTATTGAGTTTCGAGAATTTTCGACAACGGCTAAGTTGTCAATTGTTTCTTTCAGTAACGAACAAGTGTACGGTGATTCCTTGAATTTTTAACGCGGTAGCACTTGTAGACTTAGAAAATGGATACCTTTTTTTGTCTTCCATGGCAGCCTCATCGAATGCAAGCTTTAGCATTCGGAAAACATCTGCCTCTGTTGGTAGTTTCTCATCACTAAAGAAACACGGGTTTCCGTACTCAAAAACTCTCATATAAAAACAAAAATATAATTAATATAAAATAACTAGCAGATTTACTTTAAAAAAAACCGTCAAATCTCATTAGAGCATACGTCAAACAGGGTGAAAATTTGCAGTTTTATGTTTTTGTTGGTAAGAAATTGATTGATAAGCTTCATTTTCCTTTTAAATCAAGCATAAGTGGTTCTCCAGCACAAAAAGTTGCTTAAAAATGCACAAAAATGCATTTTAAAAAAAATGCAAAAGTATGCCAAGGATTTTTTATATACTATTTAATATTCGTACCCGAATTGGAGGTCAGATTTTCGATACACTCTAATAAACATAAACTTAAATTGATATTTAGTCTGACCATCTCTTGATTTGAACTCATGTACTCTCGTCTGCCGGTTTAACATCTTATCCACTCGTCTATCGCAGTTTCTAACAAAGTTTCGCTTATTTTGCTTCATTGCGAATGCAAGTAAACTTTTGGGAACGTGGCTTCATGACCCAGATAAATTCGTAGTAAAAAAATAGTTTAAGACTTAAACTTTTTTTAGATTAAATTAAATTAAACTTAAGTTTAAGAGACTAACATTAAAAAATAGTACTTTTTGGAAAAATTCCTTTAAAACAAAGTTTAGATTGAAAATTAGTCAAAAATTTTTAGCCGTGCAGATGAAATAAAAACCATGCAGAGCATTATAATATTGTTTTCTTCTTGAAACTTTCAATTTCGACGTCGAGATCGTCAATGTCTGTTCACTCAATAATTGAGCAAACGTCGTCAAATAAATATTTAAATTTTCGATAGTCAAAATTATCTTCAACGACGGTTTATTGATGAAAGTTAGCTCTCAACGACGACATTTACTCGACGCGTATTCAAGAATAAGGGTGAACATTAAAAAGACAAGTAACAGAACTATTGCTCAAAAACTTCGCTTATAGTCTTTAAAATTATATTTAAGTATTTTTGTTATTAAGTTATTAAGTCTTTTTTGAATAACAGCTTACATTAAGTATTATGTTTATATTTATAAAAAATCCTAACAAAGTTGATAGCAAGCAATGTATAATATTATTTAGTTATATTCTTACACAAAACATAATTTTTTTTGAGAAAGTGTACTGATTGTATTGCAGTTATCAATAAAGAAAAAAAAATAAAAAGGGCCTTCGTGAGTACATGTTAAATAAAATTTAGCACATGTTTTATTTATTTCTATGAAAGTTCTTGTTTAATCTAATAATTCCTGCTGTGCCAATAATTTTGTTCGGCACTGTATATTTTAAACATACATGGCTTTCTATTATAAAGCACCTTTTTAATAAAGTTTATAAAATGTGATTTCATGTTATTCGCTATACAGAATAGAGAAATGGCAAAACCAAAATTTAACTTATGTTCATTTGTGGTAAATACAATAATTTCCTATATTTGCAAAAGTGTGCATTTCCGCTTGTATCCGGTTTTAATGAATGAAAATGTGACCAAACGACCGACTAAAAGTTCGGCCGCGTGTCCGCTGTCAATTAGGTGTGATAAAATGTGTTCTGGGAAAAAATACAAACAAACGCACACACGAACACAGGCGCACCAGTCACACCTACAAACATACAGCAGTTTATGCAGCAGATAATAATATAGAAAGTTTCGTTGAAATTTATTGCATGCAGCGGTGGTAGCGCTTAAAAGTTAATGTATTCTAATTAAGCGTCCACATAGACGAAAATCATGCGCGCACACACTCTAACACCCACACAAATAAACTCAAATAATAGAAGTCTAATGCAAAAATAAAACAATAAAAAAGAAAATTATTGTGATGTTATTTATTGCATTTAATTAAATATATTCTACATTTTGCATGATTTTATGTTTAGAGGCCGTGAATTTATTATTATTTATTAAACGGCTAAATTTATGCAATTATTATTTTTCCAGCATTATTGAGTAAACACTTACAACTTTGAACGACAGCCACAGCTTAACAAGTTTTTGTTATGATTTTTAATGGTGAAAAATATGAGGCTTACCTAAAAAAGAGAAAAGAATTTGGTTACAAAATTAATTACTTAGAATAGAACTAAATTTACTGAAATAATTTTTAAAACTTAATTTATAATAATAAAAAAGCCTAAATTGAGATAACAAAATTTTAAATGTTAAAGCATAGTACTCTGTTCAGCTTCATGTGAAATTTCACTCAAATCTCCATACAAAAAGTGACAGCTGCGAAACAAGCGCGGAAATTTCCACAACATGTTCGTCATAGCAGTACTCTGTTCCGCTGCGTGAAATTATCGCAACATGATTTCGAGCAACATTTTTTCACGACAATTTAATTGTACTGCCTATTTATTTTGAAGTGAAAAGAGAGAGATCATATGAAATCTCCCAACTTATTTTTTGAGTCTCTCTGAGAAACGTTGCCATAGGAATTCCTCGCAACAAACTTTAAGTCAGAAATTTCACGCAACAAATAAATAGATGTTGCCAGCGAAATTTCACGTAAACAAACAGAGTACTAGGCTTAAGTTTGAAATATTACGTCAAAAATTGATCAATTTTTTTCAGGGGTTATTCGAACATATCTTATAACTCAAACTATCACTCAACAATTGATGTGCCTTGGAAATATTGTTGCCAAAAGATTTTTATACTCAAGTTATGATCGGAGTTAAACACTAAACAACAAGTGTACTATAACTAGAAATGGGCTAATCTAGGCTTTTTTAATTCCGAGATTTTCATTACATAAATATAAAATACCTGGATTTTGCTTTGTTTAAATTAAACGTTATGCTATGTAAATATTTAACCCTACATAGTATAAAATTCTCCAAACATAATCTAATTATGAAAATATCTAAACAAAGCTCCAACAATAAGATTATTAATTATGCGTTAGTTTTATTAGTTTAAAACATAACTTGTGATAAAAATAACTAAATGGAAAAAATTTGTAATTTTTCTAATTTTTAAGTTAGCTAACCTTTATTAATGATACCATGTACGCATTCGAAGATATTTGGATTAAAAGTTCAGTGAAATCGGTCATTCGCCAACAGTGGGGGGGGGGGGAAAGACTTAAATTAGATGTGGGCAAAGTACATTTTGCGAGGCCCTACGGTGGGACCAAAAGATGAATTTTGTAAGATAAAGAACTGCTGCAATTTACTTACCACTTGTTATTCATAAAATTGCAAACTTTGTTATTTGGCAAAAATAAAATAAAATAATTACAGAAATTCCTATTTTAAGCCTTACTGAATTCCTTAATAATAGTATCGTTATATAGCATTGATTAGATGCTATATCTGCTTCAATGCTATATCTGCTTTTCTGACCCATTGCACAAAATAATTTTTAACTAGTTTTAATTCTGAAAATCTGCTTTCAACGGATACTTGCAGGTATTGTTTCAAAAGTTCGAATGAATATGTAAATGTTTGGGTAAATTTCTTTCAAGCTATGTCTATTTTGTATTGGAACAGATATCCAGTAGGGGAAGTAATTTTAGTCAAAATGTTAGTCTTATTTTAATGAAGTATTTTTTTTTGTTAATACATTATTTCAAAAAAAAAAAATAATTTTAATGTTTTTGAAGCCCTTTTTAGTTCTATTTCAAATTTTTTTCGTCGTTCCTTATTCGTGCCGTCTTTTAAACATATACTTGCAATTAAATATATCTAATATTAATTTTGAAGTAATCATTTGAGATGACATTGCACGTCAAAAATTACCAATTCTTACCACGAAGCATTTGGACTCCTTTTTTGAGATTCCTGAACTATCTTTAATGGTTAATTTAAAATATTTTTAAATATCATCATTGATACAATTCTACATTTTCAGAAACTTCTGAAGAATTACTAG
Source organism: Dichetophora obliterata (assembly GCA_963920525.1). NCBI lineage: Eukaryota > Metazoa > Arthropoda > Insecta > Diptera > Sciomyzidae > Dichetophora > Dichetophora obliterata. Next base: position 154,874,821 of record OY986435.1, on the reverse strand, counting down.
TGTCTGTCGGAGTTAAATTTATTTTTCTTAGCTTCAAAATATATTTTCCTTTTTTTAAATAGCCGAGCTAAATTTCTTTTACCTATGAAAATTTTGACGGAAATTGAATTTCAAACGGAGAGGGCTGAAAAAAATATATCAAGAAAACTAAAATAAAATTTCAAAACGAAAAATTTCTATAAAATAATTTTGTATATCTATTATACAATATATATATATATATATAAAAGACTAATTAAAAACGAACGAAAATAAGCTTAACAATATAAGTTTCTATTCAAACAATTCAGCACCCTTGCTGAAATTTAAAAAAATGGACGCAGACATTGCCCATCATCATCACTTCGACCCCGGAGAAATTCCGGAAAATTTGAACAGCACAACAAACGATTCAGCAAATCCAACTCATCTTCAAATAGAAGATGGATATACTTCCCAAACTTCTCAGGAATATATTATAGCAAACAATTTATCAGCAGAATTACTGAATACATCTTTACCGAATTCACCGATGGAAGAGCAGTCTCTAACTTTAAATGAAAACGAGTTTCAATACGTTACACCACGCAACAAACGAACTAAAAGATCAAACAACGGAGAGCTAATTGAAGTCGACGTCTCAAATTTCCAAACCGATCAAAATATCACAAACAATACAAACCGCTTTGCTATTCTAGGAAACATGGACATCGAAACTACAGACACACAATTTTCAAACGTGGTAAGTTCCAGTAGAGGCAATGTAGCTGAAACCAATAAAATTCACAACGCTAGATTTTGTCCACCCATAATATTATACAACGTAAATATAAAAAATATGATTGATCAATTAAAATCAAAAGTACCAAAAATAGACTTTAAAATAATAAACAAAACAAAATTTAAAAGCAAACTTTACCTAAGGGATCATAATGCTCATTTTGAGATGATGACTCTGCTTAGAGATAAAAAAAATAGAATCCTACACTTTTACACCAAAACATCTTAGACAAGTCAATCTTATTTTACGTGGGCTACACTTTTTGTCCGACGTTAATGAAATAAAACAAGAGCTTGATGCAAAATTCCCTGAAACAGTAGAAAAGGTATCAAAGTTCAAAACTCCATACTCACAAAAAAATAATTATGAAACAAATTTATTTTTAATAACACTTTTCCCTGGGAAGAAATTTAATGACATTGCCAAATTACGTTCTTTACATCATCAAACAATAACGTGGGAGGCACCCAAATCGCGAAACACAGAATCTCAGTGCAAGCGATGTCAACAGTGGGGACATATTGCTAAAAATTGCAATAGACATTATCGATGTGTTAAATGTAATAAGGATCATCAGCCTGGTGGTTGCATGCTAAATGAAACTTCAAATTCAAAACCATTTTGTATCAACTGTGGTGAAGAAGGTCATCCTGCTAACTGGAGAGGTTGTTCTTTCTATAAGGAGTACATAAAAAGAAAAAAAATAATCATAAGCGATGCTAAAGAAAAAAAATCTATGGCATTTTCCAATGTACAGCAAGTTTTAAGCAAGCAGTCATTAGTAAAAGAAGGTAAAACATATGCAAGTAACTTTTATAATGCAACTAATCAAAAACAGAATTTTAGTACCTCAAAACCTACCCTAATCGAAGAATTTTTAAAGGTTGCAGAAATTCTCTGTAACCAAGGGCAACCTACTCTCGAGCAAAAAATTGAAAATTTTTTAAAAACTTTTAAAATAATGTCGAAAGATGAAGCTAAAAAGAATTGTATCACACTTTTGAAAGAAGTACAAAATAAATATGGTCCATAGAATGCATAATTTTTTATCATTTAACGTTCGATCTCTAGTAGACAGTAGTCGAAAAATTGAATTAAAAAAAGTTTTAGATTTTAATCAAATTGATATATGCTTTCTGCAAGAAACTCATATTTCTAGTCCAGTTAATTTAAGATTTATTGATTATAACTTTCTCAAAGATGATAGTTCTCAAGGAGTTGCAATCGCCATTAAAAATAATTTTTTATATTCTATAGTGGAGATAACTAATATTAAATTTCCCCATATTTTTCTTGAAGTCTGTGTTTCAATACATGGTATCCAAAAAAAGATTTTGGTTGGATCTATTTACATTCCATGTAACTACTCGCCTGAAGACTTTTCGGATGGATTGGTTAATATAGCAAATCGAGCATCTATGTTTGACGGGCTTATTGTTGGTGGAGATTTCAATTCTAAACATAGTTCTTGGAATGATTTAAATAGCAACCTGAATGGAAACACTTTTTTTTACTGGTTGGAAAACCACTCACGCGATTACACTAGAGTTTGTGATAATAACCCATCATATCCGAACGGATCCTCTTTCCTCGATCATTTCTTGATATCAAATAACTTAATTGACACTGTTAATACAAATTATATCATAACAACTTTGTCGTCGTTTTCCGATCACTTCCCACTTCTTTTCGCAATCGATCTAAGAAATATTGAATTCACATTTAGCCAATCAAGATATTATACGTCTTTTAAAAACACAAACTGGGAAAATTTTAGAACTGATTTAAATGCACGTATCGAAAGCAATTTACCACCAAATTATTATAATTTACAAAATTTTGAGATAGATTCATACATAGACACTTTAACTTCAGCTATAAATACAGTCAAAAATTTACACAGTGAAACAATTCAAATAAAAAATAAGAACTATGTATTTCTCCCTGAATCAATAAAAAGCCTTTTCAGGATTAAGCATAGATGGCAAAGAAATGCAAAAAAGATATATAATAGGAATTTCAATAACACAAATTCTGAATACAAACTGCTTGCAAAACAAATCTCCCTACTGAAGATAATAATAAAAGAACAAGTAGAAATTCAACAAACTCGAAATTTTGGGGAAAAATTAAAACTAATTAAACCTGGCCCTTTAGCTTATAAACAGATTTTTAATTTAATTGGAAAAGGAGGAGGAAAATTTTGCACAAAAATTCTTTATGACAATAACACTTTTACACACGATATCGATAAAGTTGAAATTTTAAAAAATCATTTTGAGAAAATCTATGAGGAAACAGTTCCAGACAGACCAGATTTAAGTGATATAGAATCCTATGTTCAGAACACTCTTCTTACATACCCTGATTCCATTTCTAATTTTACCGTTGATTTTAATTCCTTGTCTAATTCAGATAACAGACATTACATTAACCCAGACTATTTAAGAGCTACTCTTCGAGAAATTAATGCAAAGAAATCATCTGGACCAGACAACATTTCAAATCATCTCTTAAAAAAGCTACCCGATGTAGTATTTAATTTCTTAGCTATAATTTTCAATAATTGCATCAATAATGGATACTTCCCGAATTCATGGAAAATAGCAAAAATTATACCTATACAAAAAAAACCTAAATGCTACGAAGTTAACAATTTCAGACCTATTTCTTTATTATCAAATCTTGGCAAGTTCTTTGAAAAAATAATTCAGGCTCAAATTGACAAAAACATCGACGTTCAGTATATTCCCGATTATCAATTTGGATTCAAAAAGCGTCATTCTACTGTCCACGCTCTGCACAAATTTGAAAATGATATTATTCTAAATATCCGCCAAAAAAAATGCACAGTCGCTGTATCATTAGATATTGAAAAAGCATTCGATAAAGCATACCATATTGGTATCTTATATAAATTAATAGGAATTGGCTTTAGCCCATGTATCATTAAAATTTTGCATAGTTTCTTGAATAATCGAAAGTTTTTTATTAATATTAATGATGCCAAATCAGATTATGGTATTGTTAGAAGTGGTGTTCCACAAGGAGCAATAATGGCACCACATTTGTACAGCATATTCATTCATGACTTTCCACATATATATAGAGGTTCAACAGGCATCTTGTACGCCGACGATTCTCTGGTCTATGCGCATGGAGTAACTCCAAATGAGGCACTTAACTTAGTTGAATCCCACTTAACAGAAATTAACAATTTTTATAAAAAATGGGGAATAAAAATAAATGCCGCAAAATCTGAAGCTATATGCATAAGAAATGCTTCTGGTAAATGCCATAGAAACACTGTACCCCAGAGTAAATGTTTGCAGCTAACTCTTAATGAAGTAACAATTCCTTTTAAAGATAAAATAAAGTACTTGGGAATAACTTTCGACAAACTTTTAAAATTTAATTCACATGCAAATTTGGTTTTAAACAAAGCACAAAAAATTTTTGGAATTTTTTTAAATTTATTGCGAAATAAATATATGGCAAATAATACTAAGCTCCTCATATATAAAGTTAGCATTCGCTCATTATTAGTTTATGGATTCCCGATATGGTTTACAATCTCTCCAACCGTGGCACAGAACCTGGAACGATTTGAACGAAAAATTTTACGCTTATCCATAGACCGAAATTATGAGTCGTATACAAAGAGATACTCCAACTTTTACATCTATAAAAATGCACGCATTGTTCCCTTATGTAGATATATGCTAATTCTTTTGAAAAATTACGTAAGCAAACTACAAAGTATTGATAATGATTTAATAAAGCACATATTTGAGACACAAAAAGATTTTAATTGGTCAAACATAAATTATATATCACCAGTCGGCGTTATCAACGAAAATATAAATATTGACCGTGAAATTACTTCATCTACATTGCTCCTTCCGGACTTCTACGCTAAAGCTAACACAGTTATACATAGAGGTTAATTATTTTAAAATATTTAAATTGAATTATAAAATCAAAATGAATGAATAACATTCATATTATATTTATGTATTAAGTCTAGTATAAGTTTAGTGTAAGTTTAGTATAAGTTAATTTAGTTTTTAAGTCATCATATTTATAACAAAACGTCATAAGATACTATGTTGACATGTCGCGAGCAAGCATGAATTATTCACCAATATCTATAGCGAAAGCAGTAATCATTTAAATTTAAATAGAATAATGTTTTTCAGTTCTATGTTTTGCATACTTTAATTTTATAGAATTCATTGTTAAATATTTAGAGACTCAATAAATTTACTTACTTACTTCTTTTACCTATGCCCTTATTATAATAGTAAATATCTAATTGTTTTTTTTATAAAAGGATACAAAAATAATTGTAATTTAGATTTCCAATCACACTTACCGTATTTATTTTTGTTTAAATGTTTTGTTTTATTTCCCTATATAATATAAACTTGATCAACCGAACGCATGGAATTCACTTTGAGCACTAAAGACCTAGAAATTGTACTTTACGCATCGAAACCGGTCTCAAAACAGAGCAATAATTGAATGAGCATTTTTTTTTTATTCTCTTCTTTGTTGTTGTTTTTGTTTGAGGAGACAAAGACATGTATTAAGTTTAAAACATGCACTGACATAACAAAAATAAAATGCATTTTTGTTGTTAAATTATCAGGTATTACAGCTAAGGTTATTAATTTACAAATTGTAAGCGAAGGCGTAGTGACATGTGCTTACAGGATAACTAGTTACTGAGCTAGTTATGACAGTAATGACCCATTTCATTTCCCCACTGGGTATTTCACATATTTTATATCATTAAGATCATAGAGAAATCAAAATTTTCAAAATATAGACTAAAAGAAGTGAATCTTAAATCTACATTGTTTATTAAAGAATAAGTCTTGATGTTGAAAAAATTTGTTTTAAACTGGCTCTTGGGAGTAGAGGTGGATTGATACCTTCATAATAAAACATCCTTTTCTTTTTGTCTACCCATTTATTTTAAAATTCTTTTGGCAGATCATAAGTACTTTTATCCATAAATTGATTAGCATCAGACTGATGCTCGACCGATTTCCTATTTTTGTACCGATGCCTATGCTGATGCCGATATTGACTGCATTTTAAAAACCAATGGCGATGCCGATTCTTGAATTTCAACCGATGCCAGCACATAACCGATGCCAATTCTTTAATTTTCTGTTGATTCCCATGGCGATTAATCAGTCGAACACAAATTAAAATAGAATTTCAATAGAAGTCAATTGAACGGCTTATTGCAAGAACATGATAAGCCACACAAAAAATGTTTTGAATAGACTCTAAAGTTTTAAAAAATTTATTTTTGTATGAAGAAATGGAATTGAGCACGCAAACTTTTACAAATGGTTTACAAAATTAATAAGAAAGAGCCAAAATCTCTTCAGTTGTTATTGGCAATGCATTGAATAATGTATTTAGCCTAAAAAAATTGATTTTTTAGATCATGTGGCCAAAGATTATATAGTATAAAGATGTGCCACGTAGAACATTAAAAAGTAACAAATATTTTTCAGATCAATACGTAAGCTTTTGTGAGCGCGATGAAAAAGCTTTCTTGAGAGAAAAGTTTCCAACGTTTGCATGCACATTCTCTCTGAAATGCTTTTTCTCTCGTCACTCCACAATGCTTCACAGCATAGATCACCACTGCATGGTTTCTCATAGCTAGCGGAGGCGTGGAATTTTATGTTGTAATTGTTTTTTCCATTGTTGTTGTTGGAACCAAGCAATTGTGATCTCTGCTTGACAGCAACAAATGTTTTTGTTTGTTTGCATTATTTTCATGATGATTTCCTTATTTTGTGCGAAGCCGATTTTCTTATTCACTGCTTGCTATTAATATTGACTATTTTTGATTGAATCAGCCAGAGCAGTAAAATCTGCATATACATTCAGAATCTTAAGGAAAACTGAATAACGACATACAAATCCTTCCAATGAATTCAAAATTGTTTATAAATAGCATTTTTAATTCACATTGATATATAAAAAATTGCTTAGTGATTAATTTCAATTATTTTTTTTCGTTATTCAGAATAATTAATTATTTTTTTATTTATATGAATGCCATTTACAACGAATGCAATTCAAAAATAATTTCAAATTTTTCAATAACTTATTTTTGTGCATTATTATATCTTGATTCATTGCTTATTCATGTGTTATTCATTATTAATTTTATAGTCATTAATAATTTTTTATTTATTATTAATTTGGTTCATTATTCAAAAGTGAATAACAAGATTTTTTTTTTCATTTTAGTTATTATTCAAAAGTGAATGAAAACTTAGAAATTAATACGAAATTTATAATAAATAAAAAATTAATAATGAATAAAAAATAATAATGAATTAAAAATTAATAAAAAAATTAATAGCGAACATTTTATTCATAAAATAGTAGTGAATAACAAATTGTTTTATTCATTGTATTTTTTATTTAAAAGTGAATAACAAATTAATAACAGTGGTAAACAATTTGATAAAAAAGTTTGCGCGATGAAAACGACATTGCTAGTTCGATAAAGTATTTTTTCTAGATAATAGAAATCATTAAGACTTTTCCAGGTTGGTTCGAATTTTTTTTTTTTTTGAAAAATTTTCGACTTTTTGAGTTCTGAAAAATATTTCCCCAGTTATGATCCTATAAATCAAAAAGTATTAATTTATTTTACAAGATTTATAATTATTTACAAACGAGGCATTTATACCTTTTATTTAAGCTATTATTTATACGATTATTTGTACGATTTTTGTCGACATTTTCTGAATACTACATTTGTGAAAGAGTTTAAAATATAGCGTTTATTTAACATTTCCCCCATATTAAAGTGCGCAAAAATATGACTTCGATATATATTTTGGATTTATTTTTACTTTGTTGTTAAAAAAATATTTCAACGAAAATATTAAGGTAGAAAGTATTATTGTAGCAGGTTGGATATTTACGTATTTCCATTTTAGTATAAATACTCAAAATTACCTCCATCAAAGTGGACGTGGTGAATTCGTACTAAACAAATTCTTCAGACTTTAAAAACCCAATTATCATACATGTAACTAAGGATTTTGTATGCAAACAATGTTCTTAGCGTTTTTAGTTAAATTTAAAAATCCCTAAACCGCAATTTTACGTTATAATAGGATTTGCAATACTGTAAACTCTTTGAAATGAGTAAAATAACAGAAATAACGCAATCAAAACAAAACAACGAAATCTTCGCGCTTCTATAAATAACTAGCTGAGACACTGTGTGCTGCTGCCACGCCCCCGTTGCCAAACGCCCATAACATGCTATCAGTGAAACGGCAAGAATAAATTGTGGTCGAGTACCGAATTCCGAGTCTGTGCGGACACCTATAACTCCAAAGCTATTCAATATCAAAAATTTCAGTTGTGTGGGAGGGGTCACGCCCTCTTGCCTAACGCCCATAAAATGTTATCAGTGAAACGTTTAAATTGTGGTCGAATACCGAATTCTGAGGCTTTGCGAAATATAATTATAAAGCTATCAGATATCGCATATTTGGCCTTATTTTGAGTATTAACCATATTTTTTAAACTCTTTCACAAATTTAGTATTTAAAAAATTTATACAAAAATCATTAGATCAATACAAATGATAGCTTAAATGAAAGATATATACGTCTCTTTTGCAAACATGTATAAATTTTTTAATATGAAAAAATACTTTTGAAGTTATAGATAAGATAACTGGGGACATATTTTTCAAAACTTAAAAAAATCGAAAAATCTTTTAAAATTCTTCAATTCTTTTCGAATTGCATTCGTTCTATAATACTCAAACAATTTAACACAAAGTCTATATTAATAAAACTTATTTTCTGGTTTGTTTATTTAATTGACATTTATACAAATCTAAATGGCTTAACGGACTTCGCTCAATTTAAGTACACATACTGTGTGCATCCTAGATTAGATTGTTACATACTTAGTTTTTATCACGCTCATTCCATCCATTTTCATTTACGTAAATTTTGATATTGAAAATCTTTCTTGAAAAAAATTTTTTGCAAATTAAATTTAAAAAATTTCAGTAATTTTAATACCAAAAACATTCATATATCTTTAGAATTTAGAAGAATGAGAAAAATGGCATGAAAACCAAAACATTGACTTTTGATGCAAATATATTCGCTATTTTTAAATATATTTAATTAAAATTTTTTTAATCAAAGTTTCAATTAAAGCACTTTACAAAAATAGTTTCAACTGTAGCGTTAGGTCAGTGAATCAAAATATTGAATGTTTACTAAAAAAATTATTAAAAAAAATGTTTTTGTTGTATAAAAAAGAACAATTGAAAATTGCATTTCTGAGTACTTTACATATAGTAAAGCATGTATTTGCAATAATCTATTAAAAATATGTATATACAAGTAGTTAAATAAAAAATTTTCCGCAAAAAAACAACTTAAAAAATATTGCTTACAACATTATTCGCGGCTAAGCTTCAACTGATGGAATCGCAATTACAATAATATAACACTAAAAATATCATGTGGCAAAACGAAAAAAAACCAAGTCAACACACAAAATATACCCAGATTAAGTAATCTTTATATTATATTCTTGAAATTATATAACAAAAAGATAAAAGATAATGCAAAAAATATAATAACTCTAAATTATATAATGCTCGTACGGTAGTTTAGTAAAAAAATTGCCTACATTTTAAAAAAAAAACCTAATAAAATTCTGCTACATTTTGTTGGCAGCTACATCGTTTATTCAGATGCTTCGTGCATCAAATCTTTACATATCATTTCTATTGCTTTTCAATATTATGCTCACATTTGCTCACATTAGGGCTGTTCACATTTCAAACCGCTCATCAAATCATTTGTCAAATCGTTTGACCACAGAAGTGTTCTGACTCTTCAAATTTTTCGTCAAATTTCATTTTATCTTGAACACCGAAGCAAGCACATCGCGATGACGGAAAATTTTTAATACCTTTTGTTATTAAAATCGTATTGGAAGAAGATGAAATTATTTTATAAATTATTATAAATTATTTGCAACAGTTATTTATAATATTTTTGCTATTATTTTCTTCCGCTCCCTCTTTTGCCACGATGTGCTCAGGTTGAAAACTTTTTTGAACTGACAAAATCGTACTACACAATTTGACGAGTGTTCACACTCGTCAAATCACTCGTCAAATCAGCAGAAAAATCAAAAAATTTTGATTTTCATCAAACGATTTGACCAACGATTTGATGAGTGTTCACACTCGTCAAATCGCCATCAAATCCATACAAATTCTGTTGGTCAAATCATTTGTCAAATCAGTTGATGATCGATTTGATGAGCGGTTTGAAATGTGAACAGCCCTATTGTCGCTTACTTATTCTCTCGCTCTCAAAAGCTTTAAATCGTTCGCTCGCTGACTCTCATAAAGCTTTTGTGTGGATTTATGATAAATCCACATTCAAATTTTACTGTGCCACTTGCTTGTATGGCGGTGGCACATCTTTCTATTATATTATCTGTGATGTGGCTTATCACGTTATTGCAATAAGCCCTTCAATTTTAAATACAAAAAATCTATGTATTTTATTAATTCAAAATATAAAAGTACAACTAATTCAACATAAAAAGTAAAATAATTAAATATTCAGTATGTGTGTCGGCCTTTGTAGTCTAGTGGAGAGTGCGCTAGACTATCAACCCAGAGGTCCCTGGTTCAAATCCGGGTTCGAGCATGGTTCTTTTCACTTTCTTTGTTCTTTTCTACATTTAATAATTATGGGAAACTAAAAATCCACAACTAAATTATGGAAAATGTGGAATTAAAGGACAGAAAGAACTGGAAATCCTTGTCGATGTTAAGACATAACACTTGCCTCGGTTAAAAGCAATTAAAATTGTCTTTCACGTTTTTTTCGCCAAATTAATAATTCAAGTATGGTTCCAATCAATTACTTTAAATAATATATCCCTTTCCTTTCAGGTCAAAGACCAAACCTTGTTTGTATAAGACGCATGCGTTGGTTCTTGATTTTTTTAAAAAAAGAAGAATGTATGTAAACTATAGAATGGTATAAAGAATTTTTTAAAACTTGAAAATTTTTGAGCAATCAAAATAAAGCAATTGAATAATTATTATAATGTAAAAAAACCGATTTTTCATCAGTTACACCTTTATGTAATGCACAAAATCGCAATTGTATCGTCAAAAAAGTTGGCATTTTTAACATAATCCGATGCCGATGCCGATTGTAGAATTTCAACCGATGCCGATATATTCCGATTATATAATTTTGAACCGATGCTTGAATTTTCTTCCGATACCAGCCCATGCCGATGGCGATTCCGATTAATCGGGCGAGCACTACATCATGCAAGCATTTTTCGAATCCAGCTTGTAGGTATGTATTCTTTGACCAAGTCGAAAAATGTACGCAACGGGCTACAGCGGTTCCTTAGCTTAAGGGCCATGAACTCCACCTAGTAGGATACGACCGCGTATGATATATTCTCGCAATAATATCTCGTTCCATGCATATTCAAGGTTTAACTCCACTATTTACGCCTTCCATATTGCCACTATTGTCTGTATCCTTGGTCATGACAATTTTTAACATTTAAGCCTTTTTCAAGCTCTTCCAGTATTTGATTAGTTAAATATTCTGCAGTTCAATTGCACCCTTGCACCGATTAATGCTAAACAAAAAATTTTTTTATTTTTTTTTATTTTAACAGCTAAAGAAAAAAATTGATTGTTTTCACATAAAAATTCGACATTTCAGAGAATTGTTAATAATTTTTATAGTTTTGTGACGAGTGAAATTTTTTCATGCAGTCATGGCTTTAAGATACCTAATGCATAAGCCTTTGAGGGCTGCGAGAACTGAAATGTGCTAGGCCGTAGGAGATGGCTAACGTCGCCCACGCCTTACGCCTTGTTCGCCAATATGTCCACTCATCTATGTCAAACATAAAATTATGTTTGATGCTTACACCAAAAATGCTTGCTCCAAAATTGAAGATCAGATAATTACCTTCAAAAATTCCATTAACAGTTTTAACGTAAAACCCACAGTTCTTACGCTATAAAACTGTTTGTCTAAAAAATGTAAAGTTGCCAACTGTTGTCTGCGCTGAATGCAGCCATTAACTTCTTCATCGCCATTGCGCTTCGCTGCTTACACCACTGTCAATACCTTCGGAATATTGCGTAACCATCTGCATTACAATCAAACCAACATTAACTTTGTCTCTATCTTCCACTTTTCGCTGCCATAATTATCTGCGTCATCATTATCCAGTTTAAGCAGCGCAGCTTTCGTCGAAATTGGATCTTATTGACATCTCTTAATTTGAAGGTTAGTATACATTCACACACATTGGAAAAGTTTTTTGTCTACGAGTGCTCTCTCGTATTGTTTTCATATTTTTCGATACTTGCCCTTTGTCATTTTCTTTAATTCGAGACTCGCTGAGCTGCAGCTGTCAAAATGTCATTAGACATTTTATTACAGCAAAGAACGATAGCAAAAAGAAACATTAGTCGCATAAAAATATTGATTGAAGCAAACAGCCGAGGAGAAGGCAAATCACTTTCTCGAGAAGAACTAAAATGCAGACTTAGCATTCTTGACTCGTATTTCAATAAAATCACTTCCTACCAAACCCAAATCGAAAAGCTTGATGCAAATGATCTAAGTCGTGGTGAAATTGAAGACCAGTACGTCTCAATTAAAATCGCAATTCAAGCGCAATTAGGGGAGGATGCTAACGCAACATTTGTGGACGCTTCGTCATCGTTAATATCGCAACACGCCAAGCTGCCGATTTTCAGACTACCAACATACAGTGGACATTACTCAGAGTACACCAATTTCATAACATCATTCAAGCAAATCATCGATAAAGAAGTTGGTCTATCTAACATTGAAAAATTCAACCATTTGTTGAATTGTCTTCAAGGGCAGGCTCTAGACACTGTGAAGGCATTTCAGGTCAACAACGAAAATTACCCTAAAGCTCTCGAAAGACTTAAATCACGTTACGACAACTCAACACTTATATTCATAAAGAGCATTTCATTACTTTTTGAGTTACCATCAGTACAAAAGCAAAGTAGTCATCAGCTTCGACATCTGGTAGACACAGCCTCTGCACTTTTTGGTGCACTTTAATCATCATTAGGCACGAATAAAAACATCGCTGAAGCTATGCTTATACATATCGTCATTGAAAAAGCTGATGAAGGCACCCGAAAAAAGTGGAAAGAATCACTTGATTTTGAGAAGTTGCCTACATGGCAAGATTGTTCAAAAGTGATTGAAAGGCGCTGCCAATTCTTCGAATCAACAGACACAAAAACATCATCGCAAGCTGATTATCGAAAATTCGAAAACAAGCCAGCAAGAAACACCAATGCGTCACAGCGTCGAAGTTTTTCGTCCCTGTACGATCTGCTCTTGTGCAGGGCATGACATAAGGGATTGTCCTCGCTACATTTCAATGGATGTTAATACGCGTTTCGCAAAGGTAAAAGAGCTACGCTTATGTACTAATTGTCTTTCTAGTAGCCATTACGTATCCAAATGTACTTCGCCGTATAAATGAAGACACTGCACAGTTCGTCATCAGTCCTCGCTTTGTCAAAAACAGTCGTCAAGTTCAAAAAACGCAGTTTGAGCACAGCAGAATTCCCTGTGTGAGACCAGTGCCATCGTCCATACTCATCTCAGAAAATCATCTGTTGAACACATACTTCTTGCCACAGCTGTAGTTCTGGTTCGAGACGCATTCGGCAATTATCAAATGGGTAAAGCCCTACTTGATTCTTGCTCGCAGGTAAACTTCATCACTGAAGATTTTGCACAGCGTCTCAGACTATAAAAAAAAAAAACAACTCATCGAAATTTTAAGTATTGGCAAAACGCATACAAACATAAAGCACAAAACTTTCACTACTATTAAATCCCACTTTAGAGTTAACGCGAACATACTGCGTCACTTCACACATCTCACATCAACCAGAAGCTCAAATCGACATATCAGAACGGAACGTGCCAGCAAATTTGGAGCTAGCTGATGAAAGCTTCTACAAATTTCATCGAATCGACTTGCTGCTTGGTACTGAAAACTTTTTCGACATACTTTCAGTTGGTCAAATAAAATTAGGAAAACACTTGCCAATCCTTCAAAAGTCGTTATTAGGCTGGATTGTTTCCGGTAGATACAATTCAAATTCATCAAACAGTACATCGCTCCTATCCGTCACGTGTGCGTCAGTTCAATTCTAAACGCATGGACAAACGACCAGTCTGCATGCGAATCTTTCTTTGTAAACACAGTAACTCGTAGCATAAACGGTAGAATCATTGTAAAATTACCCTTTAAATTTAATCCAAGTTGTTTAGGATCATCATATTGTACGGCTTTTAGAAGATTCATTTCACTCGAAAATCGATTAGAAAGGCAACCTGAGATAAGAAGTCAGTACATTGCTTTTATGCAAGAATACGAAGCTCTAGACCACATGAGGGAAGTGAAGAATTTCAAATTATCACAGGCTCACTACTTTATCCCTCACAAGTGTGTGTTGCGGCCGACAAGTACTACAACCAAATTAGGAGTAGTCTTCGACGCGTCCTGTCGAACTTCAACTCAGACTTCGCTTAATGATATTTTACTAGTAGGCCCTACAATACAAACTGATCTATTCCAGTTGTTGGTGCGCTTTCGTTTAAATCTTTTCGCTTTGACAGCTGACATAGTTAATTGTATCGGCAGGTGCTAATAGATCCTGACGATCGACACCTATGGCACGGCTGCTGCTCCATTTCTTGCAGTACGCAGTCTTCAATACTTAGCTGAGCAACATGCATCTAGTTTTCAACTTGGTGCAGGCATAGTAAAATCATCATTTTATGTCGACGATTTGCTTTGTGGTGCCGATTCGCTTCTTGAACTTAATCGAATCAAATATGAAGTTTCAAAAATATTAGAAAAAGGTGGACTTCAATTGGCTAAGTGGCATTCTAATTACGATTTTTTAAGAGATGAAAATTCAAAACAAAAAACCTAACATTCGATAACGAAGATATTACCTCAACACTCGGACTTGCATGGGATCAAAGCAACGACACATTTCTTTTCTCGTTCAGGCCGAAAATTTCGCCCGACAGCAAGGTAACTAAAAGAACTATTTTGTCGCTCGCTTCATCACTCTTCGATCCACTTGGTCTCATTGCATCTATAATCATCGTCGCAAAAATAATCTTACTGGAGCTATGGCTGTTAAAGTTGCAGTGGGATGAATCAGTGCCGCAAAGTTTATACACCGCTTGGAATAATCTCATCAATAATTTCGCATCGCTAAATTCAATTGCTGTTCCAAGATATTGCCTTTAATCTAAATCGCAGTCAATACAAATTCATGGGTTTTGCGACGCGTCAATACGAGCCTACAGTTGCTGTATTTACCTACGTTCTATTGACAGTTCCAAAAACATTAAGCTTCAACTTCTGACAGCAAAATCTCGCGTTGCCCCAACTAAAAAAAATAGTTGCAAAAATAAAAACTTCGCTGTGTAAGTACAATGTTGATGTTTTTTTATGGTCGGATTCGCAGGTTGTTTTATATTGGGTAAAACTGCACTCAGCAACTTTGTCGGCCTTTGTTGGTAACAGGGTCTCAGAGATTCAAGAGATAACAGAAAATTGTCATTGGAGTCACGTCCCATCTCAACAAAATCCAGCGGATATCGTATCCAGTGGTTGCATAGTTCAGGAACTTCAAGAATCAATCTGGTTTCATGGTCCCTCATATTTATCGCTTAACCAGATCAATGGCCAAAAGAAAAATGCAGCAACTTAGACCTAGCTGAGGTTGAAAAGGAAAAGCGTAAAGCAGCATTTCACGCAGGTATTCGACTAAATTACATTCTTGAAATCATCGAAAAATTCAGTTCGCATATTATTCTATTAAGAGTCGTCGCATGGATATTTCGTTTTTATTTCACAATTAACAAAGGTCTTAATAAATCAATCGATGCGTTTGAACTAACACCACAAGAGCTCCAAAACGCACTTTGGAGTATTATTTGGATCGTTCAGCAACATCATTTTTTAGAGGACATTTCTCGCTTGACTAAAAATATAGATTCTCAAGGTTCTTTAAAATATATTAATCCATTTTTGCAGGAAACAGAAGGTTTCACTTTGCTAAAGGTTGCAGGACGTTTAAAGCATGCAGATATCGCAGACGGACAGAAGCATCCTGTATTATTACCAGATAAAAGTTCATTCGTTGAAAATAACGTTCGCCATTTACATCGGTCAAATTATCATGCAGGACCCAAGGCATTACTAGCATTAATTCGGCAAAATTTTTGGATTGTAAATGGAAGAAATATCACTCGACGTGTCGTTCATTCATGCATTCACTGCGTACGATACCGTCCAAAACTTCTTCAACAAATTATGGAAAACATTCCAAGTGAACGCATTATACCAAGCAGACCTTTCGCACGAACAGCAGTGGATTTCTGTGGTCCAATTAGTACGTACCTTCGAATTAGAGGAAAAATTCCATATAGGGCTTATATTGCAATTTTCGTGTGCTTATCATCGAAAGCAGTACATATCGAAGCTGTGTCGGATTTGTCTTCTTATGCTTTCAGCACTGCTCTCAAACGCATAATTAGTCGCAGGGGTCTACCCACCGATATTTTTTGCGATAACGCTACAAATTTTGTAGGTGCAAACAAAAAACTATCAGAGCTCAAAACATTTTTATTCAATTCAAGGAATCAAAATGAAATCGTAAGGTATTGTACAAATGAATTTATAAATTTTCGATTTATTCCCCCTAGGACCCCACTTTGGTGGTCTATGGGAGGCTGCGGTAAAGGCTGCAAAAGGTCATTTGAATCGCACTCTCATGAACGCTCGTATGACGTTTGAAGCAATTTTAAGTTCTAGACCCATATCAGCACTCTCATCGGATCCAAGTGACTTCCAGGCACTCACTCCTGCTCATCTTATAATCGGTAGCTCACTTAAAGCAATACCAGAGCGTTCGGTACAGTGTAACGAGATCAGTCAGCTTGAGAAATGGCGTCAAATTACTGCCGCAAAGGAACGCTTTTGGCAACGTTGGAGTCATGATTATTTGAATGAATTGCAGTTGAAAACAAAGTGAACAGGTAGTTCGGTAAATATTGAGAACGGATTTCTCGTTTTGGTTCACGAAGACAACATACCACCACAGCGGTGGATCATGGGTAGGGTGATAAGCTGCATTCCTGGAAAAGACGGAAAGGTTCGAGAATGGGGCCAGGATGTTTGGTCCCGGTCTCCACTCGTACTTAAAGTTTGAAATTAAATCATAAATAATTGTTTTCTTTTTACAGTGTAACATAATATTCATTTACTTGCATTACTACATTGCTTTATATAACTACATTAATAATAGCTTCTAACAGTATTTAAAGCTTCTCTCTCTTGTCAAATTTCTTGTATAACATAATTTAAATAAATTTTCTTTCTCTTTTGAAACTAGCAGCATTATAGAACAGACGTGTTTTATTTATGAACGGTAAAATTGAGCTTAAGTTTGCAGCTAACAGTCTCAACATAACTTTAATATTTTTATAATCAAAGTGGTAAAAAAAACCTTTTACCAAACAGCGTGTAAGCTGTAGGTTTTACATTAAAACTATGTGGGGCATTTTTGAAGATAATTATCTGATTTACAATTTTGTTATAATCATATTTTATGTCCGACATAGAGAAGTGGAGATAATGGCGAATTACTGACTTCGGTAACCTTTGAATCCGAATATCTTCAAGCGCATACATGGTATCATAGGAAACTCATGACAGGTGGTTAATTATGACTTAGTTTAGAGGTTTGCATCAAAAAATTTCTACGTAAATTTTTCAATTTCAGATTAAAAATAAAAACTTCCACTGAAAAAAAATATGGCAATGAAATACAAAAACCCTCGGGCAAAGACAAAAGTTATGTCTCAGAAAAAACCAAGAAAGCAGAAAAATTTGTTTTAACGAGGAGTTTTCAAAAATATATGAAGCCGATGAAGATTTATGCTTCCATACATTTCGTTTCACCCTGCTGTACAATGTTCTTAGTTCCATCAACAGACTTAGTGCTCTTAATAAAATTTTATAAATTAAATAATTTTTGGAGAATGAATAGTTCTTTTTTTCGTGTTTATTGCAGGTAAACACATTCGGGTTAGAAGCATCATTTCCACGTGTATTATTGCTACCAGCAAATTTTAGGAAAAAGTGCTTATTTAGATTGTGAATTAACGCTACGCGCATTATTGCCACCAATTTTTCGTGGCATTTTTACCAACAAAAGCTTTGACTTGTGCAATCAGCAAATAATAAGATATGAAATCGATAACATTGGAGATGGAATTGAATCCATTTTGGATGGAGTTAAAAATTTATATTTGTAAAAATATATGCATTTTAATAAAACAAAATTAGATCTTACACAATATTTTTTTTTTAAAAACTATTTGTTTTGAAAAATGTGATTTGCTTTCTCGAAATCAAAATTATAAAAAAAGTTTCGTTGAAGATACCAATTTTCAGCTGGACGAAAAACCTAAGCCTGTGCTGCAAAATATCGATTGTGATTGATCACCTGCGTCGAGTATCCGATTTCGCAGAATCGAATCGCAGAAATACGTGATGTGCGTGAAAATTTGGAGTCGAAAAAGTTACGAAATTTTTATCAAGGCCACAGAAAAAGCTAAAACAGTCAGTGTGAAACACTCTCGCGCGTCATATGTACTTGATATTTTGCAGACACTGTTCGCAGATTCCAAAAGAAAAACGAGCGAAATCATTTATTGATGCCCTCAACAGCTGCAACAAGCAATTTTACCCATCAATACATCGGTTTCTACAAATTTGCGCAACCTTTTCGATTTCTGTAGCTTTAAGCGATCCTTCATTTTCATCTTTACGCACATTAAAAACGTATCTGCAAAGCAAAACAAGTGAAGATTGATTGATCGCGTTGGCGTAGTTAAACATGCATTGTGACATGGAAGTAACGTGCGGAAATGTAATCGACATTATGTCAAAAAAGCCACAGTTGATTTGAGTTTCTGATTACTTATTTTATATATATAATATGCATTTATATAACATACATAAATATTTTTTTAACCCCCTCCCCCCGAAATATTTTCCACGATCCACCCCTGACTATAGGGGTAAAATAATATTTTTGATCACAATTTCAGATCGGTTTCTTGTTAAGGTTCTTCGAATATGTACATGCGTTAGATGCTTGATTGGTTAATTGGTTTTATCAAGGTTTAAATCTCCAAAAATTTGAAAAGTGGAATCTGTAGAAAGTTAAATTGTTGTTCCGTTCTTCAGACGTAGGCCTAAAAGCAGATTTTATCTATACATCAAAAAGTAAGCCAACATGAAATCGCTGTCAAAAAATAAATCTCCTTTGACGAAAAGTATATCTATCAGATTTTACTTTAAATTGCTACAGACATACTCTACCTTGAAATCATTATTAAGATGACTTTATAAAGCTTATTTAAAAGCTTTGTATCATTTTGGAGCCTCAGCCATTTTGAAGAGTTATTGTTGTAACTGGTTTTCGTCGCAATTCAAAATCCACACCATTCTGTAATGCAGTTAAATGTACTTTTTTCTTCTGTATAATTCAATTTTAACTAATAGAGAGAACACAATTTTTTTCCTAAGAGAATCTAAACGGAGTTAAAACTTACATTAAAAGTACAATTAAAAGTACACAAATTTTAATTCCCGCATTTCAAGTCAACCCTTTCACCAGCTGCAACATGAATCTTAAATTTTATCCCAGTCTTGTACTCGAAGAATTCGCACATTTTTGTAACTTCTGCCTGTTTTTCTATATCACTTCAACATATGTATGTATGTCAACATTCAAAGCCAGAGTGTCGTATTTCAGGCGCTTCAATTTGATGAACCCTTCTATGCCGTGTTTTTGCTGTTTCGCTTTCTTTGCACTAGTAATTATTCACTGTCATTGTAATTACCAAAACGAAGCCTCTAAAACTCATTCAAATCCATGTGCAAACAGAACTCATCCGGCAGCAGTGTCTCGCCGGTCGAGCAGTACGTCAACGAAACAACCCAGCAGAGCCCTCCTTCAAGTTGCCAACTGTTTTGACAAGTTGTGACAGTTCCTTAACTCTATTATTTGTTCTGTTCCCCTCTCTTCTGTGTACCTTCATGCTGACAGCACCAACAGCATCATGATCGTTGTGCCCGGACATGCCCAGACAATGGACTTTTGGTCAGACTGATGATGCACGAATTCTCCATAGAATTCATACATAACACTATTTTGGGAACACTAGAAATTTTTCTCTTTAAAAAAAAAAAGAGAAAGACGAATGTTGCACATCATCAATATGTTAACAATAAACATTTTTGTTCATCCTTTTCTTCGCATAGTAAACAATTTGACATTCGACAGGCATAAAGAGAGACAGACAAACAGACCGACAGACAGTCGTTTTTGTTGTTATTGTTGTAAGTAGCAGAGTAAATAGGAAACATATGAAAACAAGTATCCTGACAGTCATGGGTAACAAATTACCTGCGGCCTGTGAAAAAGTGCAGCACACCAAAGAATGCCAGTGTATGATGGTAACTCTGGTCAAAAAAGCATGTTGATATAGGGTAAATATTGCACAGAGCTAAGTGGTTTAGGCCAATATGTACAAGTGCCTGTTCGAGTACTTGTTCCATTGTTGTTGTTTTTTTTGGAACTTTGGAATTGTTGACAGTTTTAGTTGTTGTTTTTTGTTTTGGTATCCAAAAGAGAATCCAATAAAAAATAATGACTAGACATAGCTTAGGCTTACTTAAAAGCAATGCTTTTTGATGTTACTGTTGACTGGAGTATGCACTTTGGAGTAAAGGAAATATTTACTAATTTAAAGCAGAACAAGGAATCGAATAAATAAGTGAAGTACGTGTATTTTCACCATCGACAATGGTCGTACAACTACTTGCTAATTGGAGCATCACAGCTGGCAAACTGCATTTGACCGCTATGAAAAACTTTGAGCCACATGTCAAAATGATGTCTTGTGAAGGTAGGTATAGCCACAAATTGAAATAATTTTTTGCTAGGAACAAATATAAAGCCAAACAGGTTTATATTTTTACAGCAGTATCGTATTCATTTAAAAAGCACTTAAAAATTAAAACACTCAGGAATTGAAGACTTTGCTGTAAGCAGAGGAGGGCGATAAGAAATACCATTTCCACATGATCCGGATTATAGTAATTCTAAAATACATATATAAAAATGCGTACACCGTATAAGTAGTCCGCATACGAAGTATGTATCTTAAGTTGCGATTGCAACAATCGTAATTTATTTAAGTTCGATCAATGTGTAATCATGTTTTTCTTTTATAAAAATGACTTCAATAGCAATCACATGATATTGAAAGAGCTAGACGATAAATTACAACTGCTACATTATCTTAATCGCAAATTTAAAATTGTAGTAACTTAGATTGCCATAATCGTCCATAAAATTCTTTAAGATTACGATTACTGTAATTATTAGTTGATACCAAGAAATTAAGATTATTTCAATCGTAATATAAAGGGTCCTTCGAGAGTCGATTACAGCAATCCCTATTTAAAAAATTTAAACCGCAACTAGTCATTGCAACTAAATTGGTAAAGGTTTAGAGGTGACGCTTTATGTTTTTTATTTTTTTCATACGATTTGTAAGGTCGAAAAGTGCGTTTCGGAGTCTATCTTCCCAGGAGACACAGATTTCGATTTTCAAAAAAAAATATGTTATAATCCGATGGTAATCCAGTTTTATTGAAAAAAATTTAGTCACAAATGGGTTGTGTTAAAGTTTCGAACAAGCAATCTGTAACAAACCATCCGTTCTGTTGCAAATCAGTTAAACTACGATTTTTGTATAGCCTTCTGCCGCAACAAATCCACTGGTTTAAATAATAAGCAAAAACTAAATTTTCTTTATTATGCAAAAAGCAGTTAACACTTTTTTAATTCCGACAATGTGAACTATTCCTTCATTTTAAACTGTAAGGGCTGCGTAAGTATACTACACTTAAAAATATTTGTGTGTAAATAATACTAATAACTTCGTCCATTCTACGAATTTAATTCGTAGTTTTCAGCTACTTTTTTATGCTAGTATTCGTTTTTTCTAGTCTTTTTGAAACCAGTTGTATGCTAACACTACGTAAACTGGCTTTATACTTGTATTATTAAAACTATATTTAGATTTCTATTTTTAAGCAGATTATTCATAACTAGTACGATTTTTCACTGCAGGGTACCACTAACTATCAAATTTGCCGTACGGTAAGACAAAAGATCAAATCGTTTGTCAAACAACTTCGTACTTATACGACAAGCCCACTAACTGTACGATCTGCAGTACAACGAGCGCAGATTGTACAATAAATTTGATAGTTAGTAGCCTGCAGTAGAATTTACTAAATCGGCTACTTTTCTAAAAAACTTATTTTGCTTACAAACTTACGAATAAAGAAAGGACGCAAAGACAGGAAAGTATACAGTTAGCCTAGTACAAATTTCTAGTCTGTCGCTGAGTACGTCTCTCTTTCGCCTTACATAAGTCAGTGAGGGATGCGACAAGTCAAGCAACAAAATTTTAGGTCGTGGTAGATATACTTATTCTCACACCTACAAGATGAGTTCATAAAAGTAAATATGAAGAATTTAGTTTTATTTTAAATCTAAAGCAGTGTCGTCCAAAAAAATACATACACAGTTCTTTAAGTTTTGTACTAGTGTGCGCACATGTGAGAGTAAACGTGTTCTCTTGTGCAAGCATATAAAATTACGTATTCAATTGCGATAGAGGTGTTCGCACGTCTGTCAAATGATTGAAGTATATCGCGATTTTTTACTCTCTTTTACTCACTCTAAAATTTTTGATTTATTTCTGCTCACACAATTTTTTGATTGAAGTACCGATGCAGGAATTTATTGCTCTTCTGTCTACTCTTCCTTTTTTCTCTTCCAAAAACTGCTTTTGTGTTCAAATAAGTACTATTTTAGAAATAATTTACTACTAAACAACAGACAAGTAAAAAAATACAACCCTTTGACTTATTGATGCAGGTCTGGAGCTCAATCAAAATTTTGAGTGATTCGATGAAGAGTTTTAAGTTCATTTTCGCTCTCGCAGAGAGTTCATTTTTTTAACATAGGAAAGCAGCAACAAATTTTGATTGATTCAATCATTTGACAGACGTCAGAAGTTGTCAAAATTATATGTTCATGCAATTAATCATGGAAATGTGAAAAAATAAGCAACGACTTAAACATAGCTAGTCAAAACTGTCACGGCTACCTTGTCAAATAATTATACCATGCATTGAATAATTGGCAGCTTCGGTGTGCAAGCACGACAGTCAGTTTCATATCGGTGTAAAAATACGAAAGTTCACTAGGCACGCGTGCAAAGGCGTTACTATCTATGGAGATAGTTAAAGCTAAAACTTAATACTGCGTTAGGTCGGTCGTGCGTAGACAGCTAGACTAGAAACAACGAATTTTTATGAAGTAACACTAAATGCGACCTCGTACTTTGCTTCGACCCCATCCCGCAAAATGTAAAGCAGGAGTAAAGACCGATCAAGGTTGTGAGTAGAAAATTGTTCTACTAGGTCGTGCGTTTGATTTATTTCATTAATATCTTATCAAAATTGATGCATATATTAATATCATAAATAATCAATATATATAAAAAGCAAAACACTTTCTGTCTGTCTGTGTGAAGCCTATAGACTCAAAAGCTACTGGACCGATTGATCTAAAATTTGGATAGTCGATTTCTTTCAGTTAGGAAATGGTTTAGAAAAAAAATTTTTGTCACACCTCTTTTACCGCCCCAAATCAATTAAAATGCTATATTTCACACGGTATGGGTCGTTTAAGTAATATAGTTTGTATAGGTACTGTCGGAAACTATACTAAAAGTGGGTTTTCACGCCTCCTTTTTCCGCCCCCAAATCAATAAAAATGCTTTATTTCAGTCGGTTTCAGACGTATAAGACTAAAATTTAGTAATTTAGTTTGTATGGTTACTGTCAGCAACTGTACTAAAAATTAGTTTCCAGGCCCCCTTGTTCCGCCCACAAATCAGTGAAAAAGCTTTATTTCAGGCAGTTTTGGCCGTATAAGACTAAAATTTGGTAATTGAGTTTGTATGGTTACTTTCGGCAACTGTACTAAAAATAGGCGTGATCGCTATATAGCCACGCCTAATTTTGGTTTCGTGAGCTCATTTTTCCCGCTGGGAAGATATCATGTAACACATTTTTAACGAATAACTATGAAACTTTTGATAAAATGATAATTATCAATAAACCATAAACATATCAACCATACTTAAAAAAAAACATCAGGCTGCTTTAAATAATCAACTAGTAAAATAATTTCATCAATGGTCCATTTCTTGGTTAGCTTGGTACGTTTGGTGCATTTAGTTTTTCTTTCATTTTCACTCGTCATATGTCAGCTGTTTAATAAGCACATGGACGAAGCCTGTTTATGCAACATCCAAATGCATTGGATCGTGAAAACCCTTTTTTGTTAGTGTTAAGTGAAAAAGACATAAATAATTTGTTCGTGCTCTAATGCACAGCCAAATGCACTAGATCGTGAATTCCGTTATTATTTCACATATTATGGGGTTTTGTGCATATGGGCAAAATCCTTATAAATAGTAAAAAGCGTATAAATTTATCAGCCTTATAAATTTGTATGGAGAAGCCTTTGCACAAACATACATAGTATATTTGCTCTTTGATTTAGGTGAGCAAACGAGGAAGCAAACTTATATGATGAAGCAGCTGTTTTTGTTTTTCGAAATTCAATTAATTTCTTATCAGAATGCGGTAAAAAGCAGGGAGAGGTAAGTGTTTGTGAATTGGAACAAATGTAACAAATATTTAATTCTCAAAAATTTAGAAATAATCTTGAAAATTACAACTTAACAACGTATTTGCAACATATGCAGCATATGACAATATTTCATCATAAACACTGCCTGATAAAAATAGCTAATTGCTCAAATTCTAATATTGCCACTTTACACATACATTAAAAAATATTATAACTTTTTAAAATACGTAGTTTAGTGATTTTATTTAAATAATTATTTATTTATTATTAATTTATTAAAACTAAATCCGCAACCATTAAAAAATGCATGATTTGGGAAAAAGGGCAGTTTTCTGGAATTTTTTGAATAGCTGCTTTTATTGGCATCACTAAAATGGCAGTGGCACGATCTGCCAACGCAACATAAAGTTTTGCAAAGTTTTGAGGTCGTCCGTTTTGACACTTGTATCGTAAAGTTTTTACAACGCAGACCAAAGTACGATCAACAGCCGACCGACCTAACGGTTAAATTAAGGGTGCGCGCCCTTCAGCCACCGGCGCCCCGTGCGGTTGCCCCAGTCAGCCCTCCCCCCCTAAAGCCACCACTAAATACAGTTCCTTATATTCTGTAGATGTTCGACAAGCCAAAAAAAAAATTCTGTCTGAGCTGGGGTTTGATTCTCTGCTCTTTAGCGTAGGGGCCACGCACTCAAGTAGGCGACAACCACTTTACAATCACACAGTTTCTTATGCTTGGTTTTCACTATGTCAATTTCAGTGGTCAGTTGTTGTCAATCAAATTAAAAATAACAACATGTTGTCATTTTTTCTAACTTTGGCAATCTTGGAAAATTGAAAACAAATAAATTATTAAATGGAGCTATGCAGAAAAAGTTCCGGAGTTTTATTGAGGTGATATTTTAGGTGATAAACTTTTGCGTCGTCATAAGAATTACATAGTGAAAACCAAGCATTATATTCTGTAGTTGTTCGACAAACAAGGCAAGGAAAAAAAAATCTGTTTGAGTTGGGGTTTGAACCTCAGCTCTTTAGATTGCGGGCCACACACTGTAACAATAAGTTACAGCCAATTCCTTATATTCTGTAGTTAATCGACAAACCAAGCTGAACGATTTCGGTTTTAAATTTTTTAAACTCAACTAATAATTCGTACATTGTACGAATAGTTCGTACGGTCAACCAATGAATGAATGTTTTCTACTTATATTAGTTTTAATTCGTAAATAGTACGAAAGCATACGTAAATACTAGGAATGTAATAAAAGAAACTACGAAGTTATTCATACGAGTAGTATTTTTATTAATATGTACACAATCGTTCGTATAATGCAATAATAAAGTAAGGACATCACAATACAAATACTTTGTATATTGAAAGAATATTTGTTGAATGAACGATTATTTTGTTTACAAATATCATTCGTAGAAATTTTACTAATAAATATTTTAAGTGTATATTAAAAAAAAATCTTATTTTTTTAAAGGAACATATAAAAAAATGCCAAAAAAAGATCCAAACCAATCGACATTTACGCCTGTTGCCATGAAAGATGTACAGAAAATTTGGAAGATGGCAGATTTTTATTTTAAAGCGCTCAAATTAATCGAAAGTATCGGAACAAAAAAGACTGACCTTCTTGAAAAGATTCTTGAAAAGCTTTCGTAGTAGTAGTCGAAACATAACATTTTTACATAAACATTTTTTTTAAAAAAACCAGATTTATGACTGAATATTCGATATAATACTGTGGTCATTAACAAAATTTTTTGCATACTCTATATTTTTTTTTATGCTAACGTTTATATTCAACGTAAATTTACTGTTGCACAACTTTAAAAAATATAAGTGGAATGAATGTAAACATAAAATTATTGCTTTTATTTGTGATGTTTCGATGATTTTTCTTCGAAGCAATTGTGCGTTAGATAAGTTTCTCCGCGTTTCTCCAAATTCTTTTCATTAGCTGCTGCAAGTTCTTCGAGATCCTCCAGTTTTTGTTCATGTGCAATGTCCTCATCAAAAAACTCAAAGTCATCCTCACTGCAGAAATTGTGCAAAAAGTAGCAAGCTCGGATAAAGTTATACAGTTTTTCGATAGTTCTAAGCTTGCAATCATACAATTGCCGAAAGTGTTGCTATAAAATGCCAAAAGTATGTTCTATAATCAGCCTGCAGAAACTGAAATTTATATTGAAACCATTGCGTACTTTCGAAATGTGCCCGATGTCGTTATATGGAGCTATTATTTCCATGCATAAGTACGCCGATTCGCCCAAAATAATACAATCTATACAACTAAAATTAATTTGATATAATCTTTAAAAATGTACAAGAAGTATTGACTCCACAAGCAGCTCAAAGCTGTTAGAAAATAAAGGAGTTTTGAAAAACACCGGTCGATGTAGTCGCCTTTTCTGGAAGCTGGCGGGTCTATTACTATCGCAGCAAAAAAAGTGCTTCCAAAGGAAGCTAAAGTGGAAAAGAAAGTCCACCCCTTTCACTTTCATACCCAGAAGGCATTCTTTTAACATATGTATGTCATTGGGAGGAATTCTTTCCTTAGTCTTCTCTACAAGTGCTCCCAGAATTTTCAATGGAAGATTTCTGTGAGGTCTTTAATTTTGTAAGAGGTTAATGAAAATTTAATAATGAAGTTTGAATGGCCAGCTAGAAATAGGCTAAAAATCATTTTTGTAAATTTTTTATTTATCCTTTATGGAAAATTGCTGATCGAGATCTCGAAAATTAGCTGGGATAATTAGAGTAAAAAATTTTCTATGTGTAGAATAATATAAAATGCTGATCAAGAATATATATACTTTTTTCCTGCTACTCCTTATCAGATTTACAAACAGAGTGACAAGGTTAATATACCACTAACGCAGTATGCGTGGTGGTATAAAAATATACGCACAGGTTTTTAGTGCACTAATTATCCCAGTGTTCGAGATATCGACCAGTCATCTTCCACGCTGTCTGACGATCAGGTAGAATAGCTGTAATAAAGTATATTGAATTTACTTTTGGCTTTTTGATTCTTTTTTTATTTTTTTATACAAGTAGTTAACATAAACTCTTAAAATAGGCTATTTTTTACTATTTTTGTGTACTCCCAGATGAGATTTCAAAAAGGTTGAACAGGTTATATAAATGTAAGGTCGGAAAACTAAAATAACAAAATAAAGTAATTATTAAAATATTAATTAAATTCTTCTACATAATATTTTTAATTATTTTATGATAATCGACAATTAGAAATTTATACAACTTTAACCGTAGAGTGGTAAACATATTTTTTTGCTCTTTAATGGTACACTTTGCCTGTGAGGCGACTTTTTTAAAAAAAGCACATTTTACCATTAAAAAACCAAAATTCATTAAAACAAAACCAAAAACATATTTAAAACATGTTTGGTAATAAAAATAGATATAAAACAATTAATTTGTTAAATATCTTTATCATATTATTTGTAGATCTCATATTTTAATCAAT
Organism: Dichetophora obliterata; assembly: GCA_963920525.1. Taxonomy (NCBI): domain Eukaryota; kingdom Metazoa; phylum Arthropoda; class Insecta; order Diptera; family Sciomyzidae; genus Dichetophora; species Dichetophora obliterata. The sequence goes on along the minus strand of OY986435.1, from coordinate 154,846,575 downwards.
GGCAAAAAAAAATCGCTTTTTTGTAGGCGATATTTACCATTCTAGGAATAAGAAAGCATTCCATAGAATGGAATGTTTTTTGTGGTTAGGGGGATTTTAAAAAAAAGCTACGAAAAATATTCCTTTCCAGATGTTCTCGCGATTTTGGTGTTGAAAATTAGAAGTGTTTGGGTTTTGTTGGGTGTGTAAAAAATCTCACGTAAAATAAATATTTTCACGACTTTTAGGGCATTTTGCTGTTAGAAGTAGGAAGTGGTTGGGTTTGTTGGAGGTTTAAAAAATGTATATATTTTGTATAAGACTAAGAAGAAGCACAGTTAGATCTATATTATTCTTGTGTAAGCAGTGTTCTTAAGAATGCACTTTTTATTTGTATCAAAAATTTTGCTGGGATGTGGCTACCGTCAATAGCTCCTTAATTAATTATTCAAACTTATTTATCACGTGTGGAAATCCTTTTTTAGTTTTAAAAACTCAGTGCTAGCCTTATTTTCATTATAATTTAGCTAGAGAAGTACCTCACTAGCGTAGCCACTTATGAATATTATTGCTATGTTTAAGACCATGCTTAACGTTGAGAGGAATAGTTCGAATATATCACCCAAATCTCTTATGCAGCATGCCAAAGGGAAAACTGCGATGTGTTTGTTGGGGGGGCATTTTTAATCTGGTCGCCATCTCGAGTAGATTTGTGAACCTTTAAATCAAATAGACTTCGACTTACTCGGAAATGCCTCTTGAACTGGTCCTCACTATAGGAAGGTACCAGTCATCCAAATAGTTTTGAATTCAATTCTGAGGCTTTTTATTAATAATACTGCACTTCATCACATGTGTCTTTCTTCGTATAGTTCTTTTAAAATAACTTGTTTCACGAATTCAGCGCACATTTTCGTTTATTTTTCATTTCATTGTATTTTTTCTTATTTTGAAATGAGAGATCTAATTTTTAGTGCTTTATTTAATTGTCTCTCAATTTAATTGCTTTAACGTTCTCAAATATTTACCCAGAAAAATACGCGAACAGACCCAATAGGTAATCATTCCCAAATTTTTTTTTATCTAAGAGAAAGTTTAAAGAAGTTAAGCTGCATCTAGACGACACGTCTTAAGACAAATTTTCATGTGACTGTCAAATTTTGTCAGATGTGAAAAGTATTTTGCAGTTTGCATCCATACGAACGTTTTTTCTGTGTGACAAAAATGTAAGCAACAGCTATTTATGCCAAAAAGAAAATTTTTAAAATGTTGGCAATTAATGCGTTATAATAGTTAGCAACTAGCAATTATAAAAACAACCTGAAATAAATCAAAATCTGTTTTTACATATATGTTTATTGGAGTGAAACTAAAAGTATGTAATCAAAAAGTCTTCATCAGCTTCATGTATTTTTGAAAACTCCTCGTCAAAACAAATTTTTCTGCATCCTTGGTTTTTTCTGCAACATAACTTTTGACTTTGCCCGAAGATTTTTGTATTTCATTTCCATATATTTTTTCACTAACATTTTTGACATTTTTTTTTTAATCTGAAATCGAAAAATTTAAGTTCCAATTTTTTTTCATGGAAACCTTTTAATAAAGTCAACCCAGCGGGGAAAACACTCCGAAAGGCCTTTTTGAGTACAGTAATTATCGCTTATATGCACTATGTTTATAAGCATATCCCGCTTATATGCATACGAACTTGAGATATTTAACTTTATCATTTGAAATAGCCAGCATTTTTTCGCTTATAAGCATTTCGCTTATATGAATTTCTCTTTTATATGCATCAAAATTAGGAATTTTTTAAAACTAAAGTAATAGAAAACTAACCAGTTATATGCATCCCTACTGAAATATCATTAAAATTCCGATTATAAATTTCACGTCTCTATTGAGCTGTCAAATATGAAATAGCCCGTCACTGTCTTTAAAAGTGTCAAAGTTTCTTTACTTTTTCCTGTGCAGTTTTAAAATTAACAAAAATAAAAAAATAACCTTCTCACTCAAACAAACAATTTCAATTGTAAAGGAAGTTGAGACAAATTAAATATGATAGAAGAACATATGAGCCAAAAATTCTGCAATGTACAAAAGAAAATAACTGACTTTTTTCGAGATTGAAAGGACTTCAAAAATTAAAAAAATTAAGTTAAGTTTTATGTAGTATGAACCAGGCTGTTCTTAAATTTAGTTTTGTTTTGTAAGCATATTTTTTATATATATTTTTTTGAAACCATAAGTGGTATAAGTCTGGTAGAAGCCCCAATTCAAATTAATTTAAGTCAAATCTGACTGTTATTAAGCTTAAGACTTTGTTTTATTAAAACTTATTTTGTTTATATATTTTAAAAACCCTTAAGTGATATAAGACTGCTAGAAGCGGCAATTTAATTTAATCTATTTTTTATATTTTAATAACGCTTATTTGACAAACTCTAATTTGGAAATAAATATAACTAAAAATTAAACCAATTCATAAGATAATTTTTATTGAAACAATATTTCAATTTTTATATATGCTTCGTTTAGGTGATATAAGACTGCTAGAAGCGGCAATTTAATTTAATCTATTTTTTATATTTTAATAACGCTTATTTGACAAACTCTAATTTGGAAACAAATATAACTAAAAATTAAACCAATTCATAAGACAATTTTTATTGAAACAATATTTCAATTTTTATATATGCTTCGTTTAGGCATTTAACCGAGTTTTTATATAAGCACTGTGGACGCATATAACCGAGTTTTTATATATGCTTTCCCGCTTATAAGCAGCAAAAAACAAGCAAATAGAGGATATGCTTACAAGCGATAATTACTGTAGTTACAAATCAGTTGAAAGCGTGAAAGTTCTGATCCGACGTACGACACACCATTGTAATTTTAACATTGTATGTCATAGGAAAAAAGTACTCCAATGAAGCTTACTTTGAATTGCTCTAAAAGGCCTCGCTTGGAAAGCTTTGGATCAGCAGTTCGTTTTTGTTTTCAAGCATTTTGAACTGTTCGCTTACACATCAACAAAATAAAGTACTTTCCGGCCCGTTGGGAATAAACAACCTTCCTTGAGTTCCCTAAGATACCATGTGCGCACTAGAAGATATTCAGAATCAAAGTTCACTCCTTTTTTTCTGACATAAAATATGATTATGTACAACAAAATCTATATATATATATATATATAAAAAATTAAGTGTACATGTTGATGTCACCACTAACTGCAGAAACGGGCCGACCGATTTCAACGAAAAACCAGGATACGTTGGGGATGGTCTGTGTATGTGAAGTTTGCACAAAATCGGCCCAGTTATTCAGGAGATACGGAATTTTAAAGATTTCCCATATACTTCCATACAAATATGAAAACACTGTCTGTTTGTCTGTGTGATGCCTTTAGGCTCCAAAACTACTGGACCTATTGACCTGAAATTTTGGCAATCGATTTGCTTCAGGTACGAAATTGCTGAGGAACAATTTTTTGCCCAATAATAGCATCCCCAAATAAATAAAATGCTATATTTCAGTCGGTTTGAGTCTTAAAAGACTAAAATTTGGTAATTTAGTTTGTATAGTCACTGTCGGCAACTGTATTAAAAATGGATGTCCACACACTCTTTTTCCGCCCACAAATCAATAAAAATACTTTATTTTAGACGGTTTTGGTCTTATAAGACTTAAATTTGGTAATTTTGTTTGTATGGTTACTGTCAGCAACTGTGCGAAAATTTGGTTTCCACACCCCCTTTTTCCACCCATAAATCAGTTAAAATACTATATTTCAGGAAGTTTTGGTCGTATAGGTCTATTATTTGGTAATAAAATTTGTATGGTTACCTTGGGAACTGTACTAAATATGGACGTGGTCGCTCTATAGTCACGCATGTGTTGAGTTATGCATGTTTTATATTGAAACTTCGTGTATATGTGCTATGAGACCAAATAGTGGTCACTATATACATAAATGTGTCTACTCCTAGTTTTACCGCCCCTTCTATATACACAAAATCGTTTGTGCAGTGTCTTTTAAGATCTCAGGTAAGGTAACACTTTAGGCCACTAAATTTACAACATCTGGTATCAAGGTTTAAATCTCAAATTATATAAAATCAACATTGCCAAACCCCATTTCCCCGCCCACAAATCAATTGAAATGCTATATATCAGTCGAATTTTGCTGTCTTGTACAAATATTTTGTAATTAAGTTGGTATGGTTAGTCTCAGCAATTAAGAGAAAATGGGCGTAGTCGAACTATAACTACGCCCACTTTTCAGAAACCATTATAATTTTCGAGTTAAGCATATTTAATAATGATATTTGGTGTATATGTGCTATGAGACCAAGTGGTAGTCCACTTTATATATATATATAAATGTAGCAACGCCTACTTTAATCGCCCTTCTATATATATTTACACAATATCACAATCTGCACAATAGTTCGTGCGGTATCTCTTAACATCTCAGGAACGGTAACACCTAAGGTCACCAAATTTAAAACAACTGTTATTAAGGTTAATATCTCGGTTAATAAAAAAGGCACACCCCCTTTTACCACCCACAATTAAATAATAATGCTTTATTTCAAACAGTTTCGATAGTCACGAATTGAACTTTCAAAAGGAAACGTGTGGCATGTGTGGCTCAAATGGCGCGTTTTTTGGACACTTCCACACTTTTCAAAAATTCACAAAATGATCACAAACAAATAAGTTGAATTGGGGCAGGACAACGTCTATCGGACCCGCTAGTTGTTAATAAAATAATTATCTTTAAAAATGTCTCACATAGTTGTAACGCAAAATCAACAGTACACACGCTATGAGACTTTTTTGTCTTACTATATAAATATCTTACTATAACAAATATTACTTCTATGATTACAGTACTTATTTTAAATATACACTTTTATTAGACGATGTGTTTGTTTAAAGGTAAATATTCGAAGCGAAAAATAATAAACAAATATTAAAATTCTGCCAATAAGCTTATTATTATTAAAGTTAAAAAATATGCTCATAGTAAGAAATTTCTACTTTGCACTGTTATGACATAAACAGTATCATACCATAAGATCTGTGGGGTTTATGTTAAAACTGTTAAAATATTTTTTTAAGGTTATTATCTGATCTACAACTTTGCTGTAAATAAATTTTAAGTCCGACACAGAGGAGCGAAGATATTGGCGAATGACTGATTTCGGTGAACTTTGAACCCGAATATCTTCTAACGCGTACATAGCATCATAAGCAACTCATGACAGGTTGTTAATTATGACTTAATTAAGAGGTTTGTCTCTCCCACCCGAATAGTAGCACCTTGGCGTAGGTATGAGGGCTTAAGTTGTGAAGCAATGGGCTATAATGGCGGGAGCGTAAGAGAGCTCCCATGCTATTGTGGCATTGGCGTCGGAAGCGGGGGGGAAAGGTGGGCAGTTGCCCCCCACTTTTTTAGCTAGATAAACAATTTAAAAGGAAAAGTTATTCAAAATATCAGTTTTTTTACAACGATAATATTTTTGTATTATATATTTTCCTCTTCTTTCTCTCTTCTTCATGTTTCATGTGAAGAAATTTTCGTGAACTTTTTTTGCACCACCATTTGTACTGCCCCCCCATTTGTACTGCCCCCCCAGATGAAATTCGCTTCCGACGTGCTTGTATTGTGGAGCAATTAACAAAGAGCTATTCAGTCCTACCTATATCCCTCCTACTCACCATACCCTCACTATTCATCCTATCTGCTCCTTCTCCTACTCCCTTCTTCCAGCCCCTTCCATGGCTCGAATCAAGGTGTCATGCGACTCGTGACGTGGGTTTACTAGGCTGGAGACCCATCAAATATAGTCCAGTCCTAAACGCATCGTATCGGAAACCTGGCTACCTCCGATACTATTTAGCCTTACCCGCACACAGGGACCACTGTGGAGGCCAACTGTCCATTGTCCTACACTCGTGGGAACTATATGGAAGTCAACACAATTAAAAAACCTTGTGAGTCCGGAACTCCTAACTCAGCTCCCTTCGCTGCCAAATTGGTGGCTCAAGCCAAGGCGTCAAGCTACGGCGAAAATAAGGTGGAGTCTGTAGCGCCAATAAAACAGACCAGCTCACCGAGAGCTAGAAAACCGATCATTAAGGCAGCTTCTGGAGAAGTGTAAGATGGTCCGAGCACTTCGGCACAAGCCACGGCCAGAATTAGTTCAGGCACTGGCTCGTCGGGTGTGAAGTCCTAAACTGTACTCGGTCAACCGGCAAGAACAAACGGGTTCTCCCATCAAAACAGGAATGGTACGACAAATGTGCCAAAGCAAAAACGCTAAAGAGTTCGACAGAGAAAGGGGGTCTCCTCAAAAGGCCGAATCTGCTTTCGCATACAAAAGGCAGAGGTCAACAGAGGAGATGCCTGCTGCAAAAAGCCCAAAGAAGGTCACAAAAACCACTGATGCCAGATCATACTGTGATGTGGCCAAGGGGCAAGGCAGGGTGCTGGGTGTCATTGACACACAAAGGGAAAACGGGGCACTTCCCCTGGGAAAATGGAGGGGGTTGGAGGCCGCATTAGTCTTCACCTACTTCGAGGTCCTGGAGGATAACCCTGGACCCCCTCGGTGTCGAGACGCTGGGTGGCACAACTCGGGCCTTGTAAAGCTAATCGTCTGTGACGATGACAGGTCTGCCGTGCTATACAAAGCGGCCATTAGTAAAGTCGGTGAGGCTTGGCCTGGGGCCAATTATAAATTCTAAGAATGTTCCGGGCTTGCAATCTGGACATAAATATGGAAAGCTGGGCAATTGGCAAGATAGAGGAACCTTTAGGTCCCTTTAGGCAGGTTCTACTGCTTATGAGTGCCGAGTCGCTAAAGCCGCTAGAAGAGAGGAAGGGAGTCCTCTGGTATTTTTTCTAAAGGGTCTTCCTGAAAATGTGCAGCAAGGACAAGCAGTCCAGGGGCCCTACAACAGAAGCGCAGTCAATCCAGGCTATAGCGAAAGTAGTAGAGACCCCAAGCAGTACGCCAGGTTCAGACCTGGACGAGGTCATGTCAGAGGCCTCGGTTGGCCTTACCGTTGTTTCAGGCCTCTATTACGAGGATGATCTCTTGACTGAAGAGACGTCCTTAGAAGAGGAGGCTGACGTAACGATGATGGCCAGTCAAAAATCTTGAGCGGATGAAGGTACTCCAGATTAACCTTCATCACTCCAAGCTCGCCTTAGCGAATCTCCTAGTCCACTTTTAGAGAGGTGAATTCGATGAAGCCCTCATTCAAGAACCCTGGGTATGCGGTGGCCGGTTTTGTGGATTGAGGATGGAGGGTAACAAGACGCTGGTCGCACAGTACCGTGTGGGGTAGCACAGATACCAACGAAAGGGTGAGTTACTTTTTTGTTATTTATTAAGTACCAGCCTATGTATATGTAATAGGGGTGAAGAACCCACTTTTATTTTAAAAAACAGAAGTGAAGTTCTGGACATAACATTAGTCTCAGACTTCATTTTTGACAAGATTGGTGGCTGGATTGTGTCAATGGAGCACTCCTAATCCGACCACCGATACATTAAGTATAATTTACACGATATGTCTTCTAAAATAATACCCCCGCCAAACATTCGCAAGACGAACTAGGGAGTATGCAAAACGGCTTTAGCAAAAAATTTGCCATCGGGTCCGATTGATAAACTTAAATTGGAAGCTGATTTAGGTGATCTAGTCGATGTATTAACCAAAGCAATGAATTGCTCTCTTACTTCCTCATATCCTAGAAGGACAACAAGAGGGAAGCTTAAACCAAAGTGGTGGTCCTGCGTACTGAATGGGCTGAGACTGAAAGTAGAAGGCTCTTTAACGCAGCTAAGCGCTCGAGAGCTGAGCTTGATTGGGTAGCCTACAAGGTATCCCTTTAAAATTTTAAAACTGAAACCAGAAAAGCTAAAAGATCCTTTTGGTAACAACTCTGTGGAGGAATTGAAGAAATTTCAGAGACTTCTAGGCTGCATTCCGTCTCTCACTCCATTCATGTTAAATGGGTCTGCATTGCCCTTATCGGAAAATGCAAAATATCTAGGACTCATTCTTCATAGGAAGCTTAGCTGGAAACTTAATATTTCTGAGCGTACGAAGAAAGCGACAGTTGCGCTGTACACTTGTAAAACAGCTATAGAGTTTTTCCCCCAATATCGTTCACTGGATGTATACAGGGGTCACAAGACCTATACTTCTATACGGAGCAACGATATGGTGGCCAGCTTTCAACAAGGTCACATATTTCAACCAGATTAAAAAAAACCAAAGAATGGCATCTATTTGCATCAGCGGTGCTCTGAGAACAACACCGACTGTGGTTTTGGAGACCTTACTCCACCTTCTACCGGTTGACTTGGTTGCTAGGCAATATGCAGCTTGTTCAGCGATCACATCAAGGGAAACTTTAGTATGGACAAACCTAGGCTCAGGACATGCATCCGTACTTTACAAATGCAAATTCATTCCACCAAGAAATGATTACTGTAAACCACTGTTTTCCTTTGATGGAAACTACGGCTCGCTTATTCCATCCAAAACATATTGGAATAAAGATACACCATGGAAACCAGGGTGTCTACAAGTCTATATAGATGGGTCAAAATTAAATGACAAGGTCGGGTATGGGGGCTACTTGAATGAATTAGGGGTATCCTTAGTTCGTAGGTTACTGGATCACTGTAGTGTTTACCAAGTCGAAATGATGGCGATTAAGCAAGTTGCAACATGGTTCTCAGAAAATGTCATCTCTAAACGAGAAATATACATTTTCTCGGACAGCCAAGCAGCGATCAAATCGATAGAGCAAGTATCCATCAACTCTAAAGTAGCCAAATAATACCGTGCTGCATTAGGCGAAAGGGCATGCGGTAAAATGAAAAAGCAGACGAGCTTGCAAGGAAAGGTACATCGGTGACTTCACTGGTTCGGAACTCGAAGAACATCCTGATGCTGCTTAAAATGCTGCTTAACGACGCTGCTTAAATTGCTGCTGTCAAAATGCTGCTTAATTAGTACACCACATCTAAAGCCAACTCAAGATGGGCTGTACTCTCAACATGCAGAACAACAAGGCTTATTTGGCTGACCCTAGGCCCAAAGCGATCAAAAGCCCTTCTCTCCTTAGGAAGACCAGAGATAGACACGCTACCCGAGAAAAAAATTCATATTTTGTGTCAATAAAGTATCTGGTATATGTCCGGTGCCCGTGTCAGTAAACTTCCGACCTCTGCACCGAAAGAAGTGCTATTTCTGAAACACCTTAGGCAGGCACAAGGTAATTTATTGACACAATATATACATTTTTCACGGGTGTTGTTCACTGAAGCTTGTTTGCATTCGGCTTAATATCAATGTGCGATTAATTCTGCAGAAGCTGCAGGGACGAAGAGGAGGAAGAAATCACCTCCCACTTTCTATGTTCCTGTCCCGCGCTTGCTAGAAGAAGGTATAAATATCTAGGGTCATTCTTCTTTTCTGAGCTTGCAAGCTTTATCTAGAGCTCAATGTGGTTCCACTCGGTCTGAAGGCCAAGTGCGTAACGGTATGACAATGGACCTTATTGGCCGTGGTACGTGTGTATGGTTTGAGCACGTAAGTGGCTGCCGTCTCAACCAAACCTAACGTAAGAGTCAAAAGTTATGTCGGAAAAAATAATTGAAATGCAGAAAAATTTGTGTTGACAAGGAGTGTTAAAAAAATGTATATTTTATAAGCATTTTATTAAAAAACTTACTTTAATGCTGTTTTTCGCCTTACTTAAAACAAATATTTTATGCAATGAAACGTTTAATTCATATAAAAACAAACTGAACATGTTGTTTTTTCTTTGAAATCAACCCTGTATCGAATAAAAATCATAAGAAAATTCTTAAATTTATGTGTCTCTAGGCCCAACCAAAATAGACGAAACGAGACGATAGCAACTTCACGAACGTCTGCACTCGTTAAGGATGTTTACGGATTTAACCCAAAATGAAAAGAGAGCTCAAGTCGTCTGATCAGTTGGCAATCGAGTGATATTTATTTATTTAGTTTGAGCATTTTTTAATTTATAATAAAGATTTGTGAAAGATGGGTAAAAAAATGGTGAAATTGAAACAAATTGATGAAAATAAAATTAAAACGCACTCTGCAAAGCTGTTGTTGACGAGTTGCTAAGCTAGCAGTTTGGTTCTTATAAATTAATAAGTCTTGTCAATCTATTTCGCTTAGTTTCATTCAGTTAAGTTTGCTCATTTTGGTAAGTACATTAAAATGTATTTAACCCAACACTTACGTTTTTAGTCGTTGCGAAGCAAATCGTCTATTTTGTTTGGATTTTATGTGTTTGAACTTCCACACGATCTGACATCAAATTTGAAAGGACTTTTTGAAATGACATTTGTCTTAAGACAATGTCAATTTGATATCGTCTAGAGGCAGCTTTAGCTGAGATATATCATACAATTTGTTTTGTCAGATGTGAGATATGACATAGATTTTAAGTAAAATACTCAGAGTTACTCCAGAGACACAGGTTTTTTTTGTCAAGAGTATATTTATATATTTTCTATTAAATTCAAAAAGTGTTTAAGAAGAAGAGTTTTAATAAGTGCAATTTTTGAAAAAGTCGAAGTGGTGGAAGTGTAAATTACGTCTCAACGCAATAAGTAGTGAAATATTTTACTCGGTCGTTCTTTTAACATTTCTTGCTATTGGATTTTCTTTTTTGTTGAGTAAGCTGAATATTTTTGTATTATTGATTTTTTATTGTTTTATTTTCATCACAATTATGTAAAAGATTTATTTCACTTGCACTTCCCAGCGTAATTTGGAAAAAAATATTTTTTTGCGATTTTTTTTTGGTTGCTTGAAGTGGCATCATCTGAGTGACAGATTACTGAGTCTTTTTTTGTTTATCTTATATCTGTTTAACTTAAAATAATAAAAAAAAATTTTACTATTCAAAAATTTTAAATTTTGAAACATTTTTTTATATCGATAGAAGTTGTTTTGACAAATATTAGACATATACCGCACGTTAGATATTGACGTGTCTCACATCACTCCATGACCTTATAGTAACCTACTTTCTTTTACTTTATATTAAAATCACTTAAATATATTGGGTAAATATTGGTTCCTGTAATGAAAGCTATGCAAATGTTGTGTTGCTGATGCGGATGTCGATGCGGATATTTATGTCTTTATTTAAGATGAGGATAAAGATGCCAGAATTATACGAATGTTTAAAATAATCGAAGTAAAAATATTTTAATAATTTAAATGATTTAAAAAACCGAGTAAAAATAATTAGTGACCGAACAGCGGTCAAATACTGGTCGATATTTTCGTCACATCCATATTTTAAACAATACTTTTTAGCAGTAAAATTTAAACAACTGACCCTAATTTTATCTTTTCTGAATGTTTTTAACCTTGTCAACAGATATTTTGTCTTATTTAATTCTTAGTTTTTGTTTTCTTCAGTGTTTCAATTAACCGTTATAAGATAAATTGAAAAACTAATTATATATTCTACATAAATGAGATCCTCTTCTGAACAATAGGGTGTATTTTAAAATACTTTTTCTTAAAAACGAAGACGGCACACTTCTGGAACTGCTTCAGCTGCTGCTTCCTACACGAAGCTCCGCTGCTGTATATTCAATGCAAATTCATCTTAAAATATAAACTAATTAATTTATGCAAGTTCTTTTTGCCCTCCATGACTTGAGAACTACCTTCCAAACACTTTGGCCATTCGTTCTTTCACTCCATTTGAATTTGAATAAATTCATCATTCTATAGCGTGATCTTCTCAAGAGACTTCCAGGCGACTGCGGCCTGTTCCACCATTGAAATCACTCAAGCGAATCGAAGTTGAATAGCAGAATCAGTCATCAGCAGGTTTACTCAGCCCAGCCCAGCAGAAGGCAGCAGCTAGTAGCTTGCTGACTGACTGCCACGCACCGTAGCAACGGTGATTTCTTTTGCGCACTTGGCTGAAATATTGCCTTCATTAAGGCTATGTTGTTGTTGTTATTTGTGCGATAAGACGACCTCCACCTCCTCCTCTTTCTCCACCTCCCTCTTCTTTCGGTACATTCTTGGGTAACAATCATTCATTGCCTCCTCATGCTCGCACTGATGTCAGGCTGCTGTCAACTTGCTGGAATCTGCATTCCGGAATTACTTCATACCTACGCATTGCTTGAGTTCATCTTTCAACGTATCTGGGAGAAAATGTTGTGTTTAATTTAATGAAATGTCAGTGAATACTTAGGACAAATTAAATCAACTTTTCAACGCACAATCTTTATTGTAAGTATTATATAGAACATGGTAAAGATGTTGATGTTTCAGCTTGAATTGTTGAGCTTGTTATTTACTGTTTTGGATGGAATAGAAATGTTGATTTGATTCTCCAAATATTAAAAATAAACAGATAGTTTTGAAATGAATCCAAAAAAATTAAAAGAGTTGTCAGAATACCCTGAAGTTTTATTTTCTATAAAAAAGCTACAAAGGTTTTTATAATACAAACGTAACGCTATTATAATAAAGAAATCCCTAGAAGTATTTCTGGTTAGTTATCAAAATTTCCGATAGTAGCAGCAGTTAAAAATATTTTAAGAAAAATTATTTTGAACCAGTTAGTTATAGCTTCTTTTCAAGTAAGGCGCGTTTGCACAGTAAATTTTTTTGCGTAAGTTTGTCATTGTATGTTATTTTGAAGGTGTAATTACTTAATTGCACGCTATTTATAAAATTGCATGCAGTTCAAAAAATGTTGGTTGGCTTTCAACTTTTCTTACGCAATTTAGAAACTGAAGAAATATTTTTTAAGTTTTGTTTATTTCTGTGTTTTCTTTACCATCTTTCTGATTTTGCAAGGGGTTAAATTTGTATTTAGTAATTTTTATATGATCAAATATTAATAATGTTGAATATAATTTCTGACATATCGAAAAATTCACCTAGCTTCCCACTGAACCATATGCGAAGGTTTTGCGTAAAGTGATAGTTTTGAGTACGTTTTCGGGTAGACATTCTTTTTGTGAATCTATTTTATTTTTTTAATTTGTATGATCTTTGTAAAGAATATGAAATTCGTGAAAAATTTTTACATAAATAACAAAATTATTAAAGCCCAAAAACAAACATTCTATTATCATTTTAGCAGGAAACCAATTATACTTATAAAAGAACCATTTTTGTATTTATGAATAAGTTCAGAAATTTATACTAAATGTTATTTTTTACATTCTAATGAGAAATATTCAAATAAACATATTATCGATATGCAATAATAAGACAATTTATGATTGAAAAACTTTAATTTTTGAGTGCCGAAAAAGTGGTTTTCTATGGTTCGTTTATCAACTCGTTTTCGAACAAAAAATATTCGTCCAAATATATATTATATATATTTATATATTGAGTCCAAAAGGGTTCATTTATGACTCTCGAAAATGAACTTTTCTACCTGAAATGTAGAGAATTTAGTTCATAAATAATTTAAAAAAACATAATTTTGGCTCACTGGGTTACTTTTTCCTAAAAACGTTAAATTTGCATTACAAACAGAGTTCTTTAAATTTTTTTAAAGCTATTGAATTCCCATAATTTGCTTTAAATTTTTAAAAATGTGTTTATGTCTGTGTAAACACTGTCTTTGGCCCTTTTTTCTGCTTCGATAAGTCAAAATGGTGACATTCGAAGACAGTGCAAGCAGTGTAAACAGTTTTTACATGCAAAATTCTATATTCCATAAGAACATATTGACTGTGGAAATGCACCTTAAAGTTATTTTCTCTAACTCCATAAAAAAAACTGCTCGGATGTGTGCCAACACTATTTTCAATTTAAGCAATATTTAAAGAAGACTTTTAATTTTTCTTTATAGAAAAATCTACAAATATAATAAAAAGTACACTCAAAAATATTTATGTGTAAATATTACTTGTAACTTCGTCCATTATACGAATTTTATTCGTAGTTTTCAGCTACGAAAAGGTTTCGTAGAATCGACGTATATTAGTACATATTACGAAAGTCTAACAACGAAAAAAAAAACATTCTGTCTGAGCTGGAGTTTGAACCTTGGCTCTTTAGCGTACGGGCCACGCACTCTACCAGCCACTTTGCAATCATACAGTTCCTTATATTCTGTAGTTGTTTGACAAGAAAAAAAAATCTGTCTGAGTTAGGGTTTGAACCTCGGCTCTTTATCTTGTGAGCCATACACTCCAACAGTAGGCTCCAGCCACTTTAAATCAAACAGTTCCTTATATTCTGTAGTTTCTTGACAAACGAGGCTGAACGATTTCGGATTTAAATTTTTTAGACTCAACTAACAATTCGTACACTGTACAAATAATTTGTGCGGTCAACCTACGAATGAATTTTTTCAACAAATATTATTTTTCATTTGTAAATAGTACGAAAGCATTAGTAAATACTACGAATGTAATAAAAGAAATTACGAAGTTATTCGTACGTATATGTACACAATTATTCGTTAAACGCACTGATATGAATTATTGTATTTTTGGTATACGAATATCATTAGTAAAAAAAACAAATATATTCGTAGATATTACATTAGGTATTAGAAACATTTTATGAATGAATTGGTAAAGATACCACAATACAAATACTTTGTATATTTTACGAACATTTGTAGAATTTACGAATACTTTGTTTATGAATATCGTTCGTAGAAATTTTTTTAATAAATGTTTTAAAAATATTGTGACACGCCATAGTGGTGGCCGAAAAAAAATAGCTACTGGGCCTGCAATGGTTCGAAAAGTGACAGAGAGAATTTGACGTAAAACACGGACGAGCGCACGTAAAATGGCAAATAAAAACTGAAAAATTAACTAAGATTTAAGCCATACAATACACAAAAATTGCACGATCTCACTGGTCAGCAGAATAAGCAGCTCGAATGGGTTACTGTCTGACCAGAATCATGTCGTTGTCGTGTCGTTGAGAGAGAATCGCTAAGAGTTGGCCCAAAATTGTAGCGTTGGCTTTGTCGTTTTGCTTTTATTCAATCTGCCATTGTTGATTTTCTCGAACTTGCTTTAGTGTTCTCATCGTACTCCGATTGAACTAATAATTACTCCACTTCCACTTATTTCACTACTTTTTGCAATACTCTTCATATAAATTTACTGCATTTTCAACTGAAGGCTACACCTATCATTATTAAAGCAAGTAGGAGCACTGTTTACTCACTACATTGGTTGACAGATTCTTCAAATTTTGTTAAAATATGGCAAGATTTTGAGAGAAAAGCGGAGAGAGCTGTCAAATACAAAAGAAAGTCAAAATAGAAATATAAACATTTCTATCTTGGGGTTTTCGCTGTCGTATTTTGCCGTAATTTTCTCCCATAAGGTTTGCATTGCCTCTGTCAGCGCTCTGCCTGCCAACACGACAACGACATGATTCTGTTCAGACAGTTAAAGGGCTTGCACGCGATTGGCGCGTTTCCAAATACCATCTTCTCTGACGAGAAAGTCGGTTCAGCAAGTTGTGAACAAATAAAATGATCGCGTTTCACTGCCGAAGAGATAGCACGAGAATTTGAGCCCTCTATCGACTCTATCGACAAAGCCTGCCTCTGTTATGGTTTGGGCTGTACACAGGGATGGAATGAAAAAAAATTAAAAAACGTTATTTTCACACCATGAAAATCGTCACTTACTAAAAATCAGTACTACAACACAATCAATTTTTCTTCAAAAAAATATTTATTTATATAAGTATACTTAGGCTGTGTGTCAAAAGGAAACTTTTCAGTCGTGGTAGGATAGAAAATATCAAGTTGAATAAAATTTGTGTGTGTTGAAATAAACTTGTCTTTTTTGCGTGTCAAATGAACGATGAAATTTTGACAATTACAAATTTTGACGTTTCACGTTTCGGTCGTGTTTTAGCGCAAATATTTTATTTAATTTGCATTCTATTCAATTTGCGACACATTCAATTCGAGTGCTTGTACTTGCAACTTATTTTGCAAACTTGCAATATTGTAAACTTGAAAAACTTAAAAAATAACAATATATTAAAAATGTTGGCAAGTAAGAAATTTTGCACTGCTTTTGCTTGTGCTGCTGGTGGTGGCACTTGGAGGACGTTCGCCAGCAAAGAAAGCCAATTTAACTTTGCTGGACTTGCTGATGTACCCTGAGATTGTTGGCCCATACACACGCAAACACAAACTCAAGCACTTTAGATTTTTTAATTTTATTATTTTATTTTTTAAGTTTTTTAAGTTTACAATATTACGAATTTACGAAATCAGTTGCAAGTACAAATACTCGAATTAAATACGTTGCGGAAATTGATGTGTTGTTTTTTTTTTCTTTATTTTTGAATGTGTCAAAAATTCGCTTTCGATTGTCAAAATTTGTAGTAGCCCCTGGGGCTAGCACAAATTTTGATAGTTATATTCACCTCACAAATGCCACAAATTGCTTTACCAACTGTCAAAATTTGATTATCCGACTGAAAAGTTTCCGATTGACACACAGCCTTAGGTGTAAATAAAAAACTAAAGAACATCTTTAAAAATTTACTGACTATTAATATAAAATTAGTATAAAATTTTATAATAGATGTATAAAAAAAGTGAAAAATTATTAGATTCATTTAGAGTTTTGAATTTATAAAAAACTCTGATTAGAATTTGATTTCAAGGTACTACTCTACCTCAAGGTAATATTATATCAAGATTAGAAATAAGACTTTAATTTTAAGTAAAAACTGCAGAATAGAATACTTTATTTGAACTACACTTGCGGCAAACACCAAGAAATAAATAAAACCAGTAAAGAAAACATAAAGGGCGGCACACACTTCATAATTGTTACAATTTGACAGTAACGCTTTCAGAGTGAAAATAAGGGGGAAGTTAAATTTGAATCTAAAATTGAATCTCCTGCGAATTTTAATTTTTAATAGTAAAATAAAAAACGAGTCAATTAAAAATCGTAATTTTTGGCATAAAAATAAAAGAAAGAAGTGACGTCATAATTGGTGCTAAAAGTCGTCAAAAGAACGATAAATGTTAACAACACTGGCTGCAGAGTCATCCGAAAGTCGCTTTCCGATAGTGTTTCTTGATCCTGGGGTCAAGGTCAATGCAACTGAGTATCTAGTGCAAGTGCTAGAAGCTGTGTTTGTGTGTATCACGAATTGTTTAAAAAAGAATATTCCGCACTTCATTTCCCACACACAGTGGCTCCCAGGAATTCACCAGGCGAATTGCACCTTGGAGGGAAAGGTCAATGCTAAACCTAATTAAAACCCTAATGCGTATAGTTTGAATATTTGCTAGGGCTACTTTAACTTGCATTTTTGCCTAACTGCAACACGAAAATAAATTTCATACATTCAAAACTTTGTGAAAATAATAAGTAACGTCGAAAATATATCGAAACATATGTGCTTAAAAAACTTTGAAGTTGTAAATAATATGATGGATAAAGCATTAAGTCATTCATCCGGATGTATCAGTGCTAACTATAAGGAAACTACAATAATATTATAATGAAATATTTCAACTACTTAAGCAAAATTTCAATGCATTTAAAATAACACGAAAAAGTATTCAAAATACATACATACTATGTACATATATAAAAAAATTTTAGATTTCAATCATAAAACTGAAAATCACACACAGTTTAATTCAGATTGATATTAATTACTTATAAAAAACCTTGCAATTATTTTCTGTTATAATGGTAGCTTTTCAGTTATTTCAATCTGTCAGCATATTTTTCCCAATAACTTCTCTTCATTCGGATTAAACAACCCGTCTCTCATATAAATTTCATTAAAAAAGTCATAAAACTTTATTGCAGATATTGAACAATGACAAATCCATCAATTTGCTAAGCAATTTCAGTTGGAAGCATCATAAACTAAATATTAATCAATCAAAACTTGACCACATGCGTTTTTCATCGTCTTTCTTTACACACACTAGCTAAACAGAATTTATTACGTCCCAGTAGGCAATGGCAGGGGTTCAACGCGCCACAGCAGGACTTCAAAGTTATTTTAACTTTAAATGAACAAATTAGACCGAAAAAGAAACAGAGCCACTTTTTTAAAAAGAAACAAATAAGGAATTATGTTCGACTGGACTGATTTTAAAATACCCCCACCGCCGTATTTCAGTATATTCAAAGTTTTGAATATTGTATTTTTTTGATGACGTCACTTTTATAGGGCGTGGTTTTTATTTAAATTTATTTCAAATTTTAAGCTCAGAGAACATTTCCCATTTGAAAACTAATGTCTAATATGTCAAGCTTAAAGGTCTCTGCCCACTTGCGGCACGTAACGAAACGACACGAAAATACAAAATATAACTACCATGTGTTCTTAAATGCATATGCTCACTAAGCGACGACGAAACGGCAACGACTGCTGGCACCGACGAAAAAGCCGGTAGTGATCGTTGCAAAAAATTCTTACCGGTTTGTAGTTCGCTTTGTTTACAAAAAATACAATGGATTCCAACAGTTTATTGTGCAAAGTAAAAATTCGACATCGATAGGTCGTTTTTAAAGCATAAAATTAATCCAAAATCTTTGATTTTTTCAGTTTTCTACATCTTCATCTAATAGCTATTTAAGCTAATTGTGTATTAGAAAATTCTGCGCTTATTGTATAGTTTAATTAAATTTTTTGTTGCCATTTCGTTAAGTGTGCATTGCACATTACGTTGCCTTTTCGAAGCCGATTTACATTCCTTAAATCATTATTTCAATATTTCATTACCAGCCACTTTTCAGGAGAGCAAAAATACTGATTTTTTCAGAGCATTTCTAGTACTGCAAGCACATTGATCACTTCTAAACCAAAAGAGATCTAAAAAAACGGCAAATGCAGAAATATGGGCGATAGATAGTGTTAATAAAATATGCAATAAAAAAATTTACAAAAATTACATGACCATTTTTGTAGGCTCAGCGGCGATATGCAGGTTTTGCTATTTTGATGACGTCAATTTGTATAGGAGGTGGGCAGAGTCTAAATTCCAAACATCGAGTGTATAGTTTTTTGTGGAATTTAAAGAGATTTAACAATTTTCATAAAGTCACTTTTTATGGGAGGAAGGCGTGTTTTTCATCCGATTTAAATCATTTACAAACTTGATCTCTATTTTTTAATCAAAAAGCTTACTATGTGTATATACTGAATTTCATTACGATAGCTATAAGATTACAGCTGTTACTGTGATTGCAGAATCGACTCGGAAGGTGATGCTGATCAAGACTACATACATTTCTATACTTGCCACGCCTGCTTACAGGCGTTATAAACTTAGAGACAAAGTTAAAATATGTACACATCCTTTACGTAGTACGCGTGAGAGTAAAATAATACTGTTATACTTTGCGTTGATCGGCAGAAAGGAAGGACTTACAGAAACGCTAGGTGGAATAGCAAGGCAGGCGTGTGTTTTGTTGCCAAAAGCAGCAATGAAAACATGCCATGCTTCGAAAAAACCTTGATATTGTTGCCTTTTGGGGTTGTTCTATGATCACATATTGACTTATTTACAGGAGAATATTAAACTGAAAGTAATCACATCATCAACCACAATGATAACAAAATAATTAAGCCAATTCCAGTTAGATAAATTTTGCAGTAATCCTGCTTCATTCAAAATACCGAAATGTCAGTGAGATAGTTAAATTAATCAGCTATTTCTCGGTTGAGACAAATGAATTTAATTGCCAAAATTTAGGCATATGCACACATTTGTTTAGCAGCTGACTACTTCTATAGTTCGGTATCTAACAGTTGAAGCTGTACTCAGACATTGAAGCATTTGTCAAAGCTAATTCGAAAACTACAATAACAACAGGAACAACACAGATAATAACAATGACGAGCTGACAAGGTATCAACCAAATTGGTACCACCCTAAAGTGCACTTGTGATGTAAATTAATGATACACATACACACACTATTCACATATTTCTAGCATCCACTGCTTAGACCACCAATCATTGCCAACAACAACAACAAGGATTCTGTCAATACCTTCCATGAAAATAGCAAAAGCAACAACTACAACAACATCACTCAATTAATATGGGACGCACGACATTACATCAAAAATTTCATCACGACTCCATAAAATAAACCTCCGATGCCGCCGCACATCACATAATCCTCTTTTCAGCAGCATTATTCATAAAGTCCCTCTGATACTTTAACGTTGCTGATTAAAGTTCCACAACGCCTGAAACACATCTGTTCAATTTGCATCGCATATCCAAGGGATTTCATTGCAATGCTCTGTTTTTAACACCTATCAAGTTATTGGCCCAATTTACTGCATCAACGACACCGATGCACGGTAAAATATTTTCTTTTCACCCTTCATCTCCCCCTCACCATTCATTAGGTATTCCCGCACTAACTTCAATTAATTGTAATAGATTAGAGAGTGTCATTTTGCAAGTTATTCCTCTCTTTCGAGCTTCAAAATAAAGCTTTCAAGCAACTTCAAGCTACTTGAATCGAGTACGGGAACAAACCTATTAATACATAATACTAAATCAGGAATGATAGAATAAGAGATTGCGCTTTGCGCAGGTCCGTTACTTCTGCTAATCGAGTTTGACAATCAAGATTATGATGGATTAGCTGTACCCGGCCTGCAATCAACAAAAACAGCGTTTTTTTGTGAATAAGTAAAAACAACATGTAATATTTTTATTATAAGGCAAGAAAATATACAATATTTGTAGTTTTTCTATTTAATGCATAATGAATTAATTTAATTGTAGTTCATATATTTTTTCTGAACACAAATATTTATAGCGGTTACGAAAGTTATAGAGTTTTGAAAAATATTTATATTTCTATGATGAACGCCAACCACCGAAAACATTTTGTATTACGTGCACAATAAACACCTAGGCGAGTATTTTTTGAAAGTTTAAATTTAATCGGACAGCTGAGTTTTTGGTGTTTTTTACGCCCAATTTTTTAATTTTGCATATTTTTTTTTTTTTTTTTGGAGTGATGAGTTTTAATAAAAGTATTCTTTTTTGCTCAGTATTCCTTGTTCAATGCAGAGGATAGAAAATCTTATAAATAAATAAATTGAATTAACGAATAATATATTGAATATTTTATCACTACTTATTAATAAACTGTGCAAGTAAATATACGACTCACAATATGGAATGCCAACGATCTTTCCAAACACTCGAATGAGCTTGAAACGTTTTTAATGTGAAGTAATATCGACGAACCAAAATCACGCTCTATAAATCGCTCATCATGCCCGTCCTACTTTATGAATCACAAACCTGGACGCTGAGCAGTTCAGATGAAAAGACTTTAGGAGCATTCGAGAAAACGATTCTTCGTAAGATCTACGAACCAATCTGCGTCAATGGCGAGTACCGAATACGGTGGAATGATGATCTGTATGAGCTTTACGCTGACATCGACATAGTCAAGCGCATTAAAATCTAGCGGCTTCGCTGGCTTGGTCCTGTTCAGTGCATGAAAGACGATGCTCCAGTGAAGAAAACATTCAATGCGATACCCATCGGCGGTCAACGCAGAAGAGGACGACCGCATCTTCGTTAGAAAGATCAAGTAGAGGACAACCTGACGAAGCTTGGAATTTCCAACTGGCGCCAGCAAGCGAAAGACAGAAATGGCTGGCGCAAATTCTTAGATAAGGCCAAGACCGACATACGGTTGTAGCGCCAACTAAGTAAGTAGTATTCTTTTTTGCAATTTTAACGCGTTTAGCTTTCATAAGTGGCAAGTTATTGAGTTTGAGATATTGAAGTTGTATAGAAATAGTGTGAATTAATTTTGGTAACAGCAACTTTTAATTTATTTTTAAGACTCTTGCTTTGATATATGCCAAATCATAGAGTTTTAGTAAATTTCGATTCTTGTACTAAATTGAATCGCGTAACGCGTTTTTAGTCTTTTTAAATGGCAATATATGTAGTCGTTTTAGAGGTACCACGTTCGATTTTGCAATATCACATGGGCGTAGTTAGGGGGTCAGGGGGGCAATGGCCCCCTAAACTTTAGGAAAATTATTTTTTAGTGTTAAAGTTAGAAATTTAAAACAGTTTTTTTTATAATTAAAATAGTTTTGAAATTTTTAATATTTATTAAATTAATTTATTTTTTTTTTACAAACTTAGGTCTGGCACATTTATAATTTGGTAAAAAAGTTTATGAAAAGCCTTAATTGAACTTGATTGGTAACTCTGACATAGATGTATATGACAATCTGAGCTGCACAACTCGTAAGTCGATTTGTCACCAACACTGATGTTTATGCTAATTTAAAACGTTTACTAAAACTTATAAATCATATATTTAAAACAATTAAAAGTAATAAAAATTAAAACTACTATTTAACTTAATATGAAAACACGCCACTTTGCGTTATGAATGTATAACATTTTACTTACTCTCAACTAATTAAACCAATTTTCTTTTGCTTAGCCTATAAGTTATTTAAATTAATTTTATCTATAATCTTCTTCTTCTATATATATAAAATAGGATGTGTGTATGTATGTAACGTATGGACTCCAAAACGGCTGGGCCGATTTTAATGAAATTTTCAGGTAATGTTCATCTTGGTACGGTGGGTAACATAGGCTTTATTTGGACCCGATAGGTGGCGCTGGGGTGGACTTATATCGAAAATTTGAATTTATGGACCAATTTAACTGAAATTCAGAATGTATGTTTGTTTGATCATAAGAAAATAATTTGTGTATAAATGGACACGGTAGGTGGCGCTGGGGTGGACTTATTTCGAAAATTCGATGGCGTGAAAAATATATAAATACTTTTAATTTTATTTTATAACGAGGGGAGTAGCGAAGCACACCGGGTTCAGCTAGTATTATATAAAAGGAGACTCACAAATTTGATCCAGAATAAGCTCGGTAACCGCTGAACCGATTTTAATAATTCTTTTTTTATTCGATTCCTATGATAATGAAGATTGTTATAGCTTACCAAGGTTTTTGAAAAATGTATTCTTTAATTATTGCAAAATCACGCATTTTATTTGATGCCTACATTCAACCAGCAGCGCAATATAACAGCAAACAAAGCTTTTCTCTCTTTGTCAAGAGAGCTTCTCTTAACAATATAACAGCAAACAAAGCTTTTCTCTCTTTGTCGAGAGAGCTTTTCTCAATATAACACGACAGCCATGCTGTGTAGTTAAGCTGAACTCACTGATAACCTTCAGCATGTTTTTGTGTGATTTAAAATAATGTTAATCAAGGTGAGAGCGTACAGACATTTTTCTCTCTGAGCGAAAACTTCATATGAAAAAACTTTAAAAACATGCTGAAGGTGATCAGTGAATCTAGCTTTACTTTCAGGGAGATTCTTGCTTTCATACAGTCTTAATTAATTTTCTTTGTTAATGTTTTGAGGGGAGCTGCCAGAATGTTGTTATCAGCATTAATTATGTTTGTCAGCCAGCTTTTCTCCACTTGAGATTCTGTTAGTCTATCTATACGAATATATAAAAGCGTTGTGACACTGCACGGCCGATTGACAATCACGCAAGAGCCACTGAACCGATTAACACGATATAGTTATCAAGCGATTTGTTATTCCAACTTTATCGTAATATGCTATGTTAGATTTGCCATGTCTACTTTCCATGCCCACTTTTTGCAAAAAATGCTATATTTCAGACGATTTTGATCGTATGAGACTAGAATTTGATTATCTACGTTGTATGATTACTTTCGCTAACTTTACTAAAAATGGGCCTGACCCACTTTAGTTAAGTCCACTTTTCGGGGGATAAGCTTGGAGTAAAGCAAAGCGCATTAGGTTTAAGCTCAATTAAGCTGAAATTTGGCATTCTATTGTTTCGAGTATGAGATGGTTTAAGTAAAAACAAATTTTGCCACACCCCCATCACCGCCCAGAATTAATAAAAAATGTTAGACTTCGAACGGTTTTGGTTGTTTTAGACTAAAATTTGATAATTTAGTTCATACGGCTACTTTCGGCAACTGCACTAAAAATGGCGAATATATAAATTTTTTTTCCCGAACAGCATGAAAATTCGTATATAGCAGTAAGGCATGACAACGTCTGCCGGGCAATACAATACATCAATAAGAATGCTGTATATATCAGAAAATTCTGATCGTCATGCATTGATGTTTCAAACGGAAACGTCTAGCATGTGTTTTGTTCGAAGGTCAATTTACACTTTTACAAATTCATAAAACGATCATAAAAAATTCAATGAATTGGGTCAGGACAAATTCTACTATAACTATAACGTTAACTATGAATATATAGATAAGGAAATAGATTAAAACACAGATTTATGTATATAACTTTGGAATGGTTTGTAATATTTGAAATATTTTTCACAGAATCATTTTTTAAGCTACATTTGAAAATTTTTTTCACATAAATTAGTTTTTAAGCTGTAGCACATTGCAAAAAATATAACAACATTTTAGTTTTCATCTAAAAATCATAGGTAGGTGGCTCATGATTTTTAATGATAGAAACTGTTTG
The DNA here is from genome assembly GCA_963920525.1 of Dichetophora obliterata. Taxonomy (NCBI): domain Eukaryota; kingdom Metazoa; phylum Arthropoda; class Insecta; order Diptera; family Sciomyzidae; genus Dichetophora; species Dichetophora obliterata. Next base: position 154,821,983 of record OY986435.1, on the reverse strand, counting down.
TGTCAAAATAGAACATTTTTTGCAGGTAAATTATGCTATATGAAAGAATAAAAAAAATGAAAATTAAAAAAAAATATGTACAACAAAAGCAACTCTTGGCCTATTGTTTAGTACAAGTTGGATATTTTAGAGGTTTTTTGAAAACAATATAAAACATTGCATTGGTTAGGTAACGGTAAACCTTTTCCCTTTTTCCCAATTTACTTAATTTAACTTTCAAACAAAGAAAATTGGATGAAAATCGATTTTAAAATGGCGGAAATGCTTGCTGGCTAAGTCAAAACATAAAATTTCATACACTGAGGCTTATGAGTTATACTGAGAAAATCCATAGTTTTGAGATATCGCAAGAATTTTATTGTCATAATAACAGGTTTTTTTAAAACATACCTAATATCCGTACAAAACATTTCCGAAAAGAAAAGAAAATTACCGTTAATTGTATTAATCAATGACTGTCCATACAAGAATGCATTGGTATGCATTGAGAAAGTCTATAGTTTTTGAGATATCGCCAAAAGTTTGATGTCATTATAACGGTTTTTTTTAAATTTAAGAAGAATTGTTGTTTGGCCGAAGCCCAATAACAACAATTAATAACTGAAGAAGGCAGATTAACTACAACGATTTAAGAAGAATATATTTATTTTCAGACTATTTGTAAAAAATTACATTTTTGATTACAAATTTTAAAAATATTTTACCCAAATTTTTTTATAACGCTGTTATGCAGGACTTTTTCAAAAGTAAAAAAAAAAGAAAGCCATGTAAATTTATGTCATCATAACAATTACTGTTAAAATAAGTTATTCAAATAAAATAAAGTAATTTCTTAATATATATACCATTTTTTCATAATTAAACAAAACAAACACAATAATTTTTATATTTGGAATTTGTTTTAATACAACTAAATACTTTCATTTTAAGATTTAAAATTTTTACATGGTATTTAACATTTTTATCGCAGGCAAAGCAGCGGGTATTTGCTAGTATATAATAAATCAGTTGATTAACAGCATTCAAGCGAAGCGTCTTATTATAATTCTTGTAAGCGCCAGAAGCTTAGAGCAGAAGTTAACTCCCCTAGCACAAAATAGTGCAGGAGTGAACATTGGTAGCAGAGCAAGGTTACTTATAACCTTAATAACTTCCACTCTTACTTTGTGGATTTCGAAATCGATTCCAGTTTTGATGAATTAAATAATCGTAACATTAAAATATTATTGTAATCCATAACTATGGCGGACAACTGAGCACGGTCTGACGACATACTGCACTTTGGTCATCAGTGGATATAGCACAGATTACGTAAGGCAAAAATTATTCTTTTTGATCAAGGAAAGGCGAAAGGTATTAATAAGCCTCGTGCAAGTTGGTCATACGTATGTAATAAAATTATTTCCTTTAAATTTTAATTTTTTTTAAATTGTTATAAAATAAGGGGAAAATAGCAAAAAAAATTTTGCAAGACACGAGGTCTACAGTTTCATATCGAACGGGTTATACTTGTATAATAGGGTGGGGCGATTAGTATAGAAGGAAAAATATGTTAAAGGGCGCTTCGCGTTTCTGATTCTTGGGATTGTACTGAGCAAAAAAGTCCACTAGACCATACGTCTACTGTGAAAATCGAGCTTCCCGATTTTGACATGCAGTTTCTTCTCAGACTTTTGTCACGTTTTTTTTTTTTTTTTGATATTTTGGCCTATAACAGTCAAGCCATTGAGATTTTCGATCCAATACTAAGACAAAAATTGTAGCCAAGATAATAGTTAAGAACTTTCTAGTACATTGCAAAAGCATTAGAATGCTCCTTCAGGCAGTTTTGGCCTTGTGAAAGTGCAAATTTTTCGTGCAAATATTAATAAATTACCATTTTCAGTTGTTCATAGCGCAAAATCATAAAAATGTTCTTTTTCTTATTTTTTTCCACTTTTTTTATCCAAAAATATAATGTTTTTTTTTTTATTTTTGTTCAATATTGAAAAATATGAGAAATTAATTTAAAGTACAAAGTAATTGTATTGGTAGATACAAGGTATGAATCAAGAAGAAAGCAATTATTGTTTTAAACGATTTCACATCAAAAATTCCAATTCAGTGTATTTTTCATTCAAAGATTGCCTTCCAAATCTTTTCGAGATTCCATACGAGGCGCTTTTTTTGGCCTTCAGAAACAGATGCCATTATACCTTCACGGTTCTTGTATTGGATTAGTATTGGATCGAAAATCTCAATGGTTTGGCTGTGATAGGCCAAAATATCCAAAAGAAGCGTGACAAAAGTCTGAGAAAAAACTGCAAGTCAAAATCGGGAAGCTCGATTTTCACCGTAGACGTATGGTCTAGTGGACTTTTTTGCTCAGTACAATCCCAAGAATCAGAAAGCGCCCATTAAGATGTCCAAATCACCCCACCCTATTGTATATACATAACATCCGTTAGCAAGAACGAAAGACACGCAGTTTCAATATATTTGTTCATTACGTCATCGTGTTGCAAACAATACATACAACAGTTTTTTTATACTTAAAGTTTTCAGTCGGTTTTCAAACGTTTTAACTCGTTAAATTATTTCGAGCGCAGTTAAAATGCCTCCTAAGGCGAAAAATTCGGTACTATGCCCGACTCGGGAAAACTTGATTAAATCCTTAGAAAAAATAAAGTCTACAGTCGAAGAAAAATCGAATTCAATGACAATTGCAGAACTCGAAACTCGAGCCGGTATAGCTGAGTCGATATTTTTACAATTAAATAACGTTCAATCGGAAATTGAGCAAAATGAGCAACCAAATGAGTTTGATAAGCGTCAAGCTTATGAGGAACTATACCGCGAAGTAAAGTCGTACATTTTGAATAGTATTTCGGAACATAATCGTCGCAACGTAAGTAATTTGGAATCAACTCACCATTTTGGTTCGATTACTCAAAATGGCACTACTATCGCCCTTGCTCGTTTGTCCAATTTGCCAAAACTTAAAATTCCGTCATTTTCTGGCAGGTACACGGAGTGGATAAATTGGTTTAACGCATTTTCATCGTTGATAAACAACGACTCGGAATTGGACAATTTATCCAAATTCGTGCATTTGCGCTCGGCATTGGGCCCAATTCCACTGCGTACCACTGTATCGCTGGAGATTACTGGTGAGAATTATGCTCATGCCTTAAGTCTTTTAAAAAGCCGCTTTGAGAAGAAATCGATTATTTTACAAGCTCACGTAAAAGATTTGTTTGAATATCCGCGAATTCCTCGCCAAAGCCCATCAACCTTAAGAGAGTTGATTGATAACGTTAATTCTCACTTAAGGGCTCTGAGTTCTTTAGGCAGCACCGAAGAGGTTGCCAATGTTATTATTTATTTCCTCATTCACTCAAAGGTTGACATAGAAAATGTCAACGTTTAAATTGTCAAATGTTCAAAGAAATGGGAAGATCATGTTAAAGGTGATGAACTGCCTTCTTTCCCTGCTTTTCTTGCGAATCGATGCACTACTCTTAAAAATCGCAAGTTAAACGGTTTACACTCTTCATTTGAATCCAAACACGACCGGCAGCAAGCAACAAAATATACTTCTAAATTTGAAAAATCAAAAAAGCCACAATCATTTTCTCTTACAACCTGCCAAGAGCGGGAAAAATTAATTTGTCCAAGCTGTAAAGGAAATCATGCAGTAGCTAGTTGTTCAGAGTTTCTCAAGTTATCACCCATTCAGCGCTATTTTGAAATAAAAAAGCACTCTCTTTGTGTTTTATGTTTACTAAAAGCAATTGCGGTTAAGGAATGCAAAGCTCCTCATTGTGTAAGCTGCGGTGTGAGTATCTGATTATGCACAACATGGCAACGCATGGCAATGCTCAGACAAAAACAGAAATGCATCTCTGACTACATAGATAAACATAGAAGATCTATTCATTTTGATTTCTCTGCATTCTTCTATGTATTTGACGTTTTGGCAAAACAGATGTGAAGCTGTAAAATTGTTTGACCAAGTGCTGTTAATTTATTAAAATAAAATCGTTTTATTTTTTTTTTTATTGTTTTATTTTGACTATGTGACTATGCGTTGCATAATCACCATTTATTTGGCTGTGTGCTAGCTGCTTATCTGCGCTGCATGCAGTGCTGTGCCATGCGAGGCTAACTGGACCATTATTGCATAGGGAAGAGAAGCATAAAACAAAGATAAAATCAGCGTAAGAGCAAACTTAATGCTTACGTCACCAGATACTAGTTTAGTAGAATCGACAGAAACTCCTGAAATATCACGCTATTCAAATTCAAGCTCTCTGTACAATTCGTTATTAGGATCGAACGCTGTGAATTTTCTTGCAACCGCAATATTATATGTCCCTGATACGGCAGGAAAATTAGTATCTTGTCGTGCTGTTCTAGACTCTGGAAGTCAGCTAAATTTTATTACTGCTGAATTTGTTGAAAGGTTAAAGATGAACATAGAATACAATCAAGTGACAATTAATGGTATAAGCAGTGTGAAAACTGAAGCTTTAGGCAAGGTAAAGACCGTAATTCGTTCAAGGCTGACAAACTTTTCGGATAGTCTTGAGTTCTTAATAATGCCTTCCATCACTCAGTATTCTCCGAATGTTGATTTAGACATAAGCAAATGGAATTTACCGAAAAATTAAGAGCTTGCTGATCCGAAATTTAACGAATCAAGGGTTCTCGATATGCTGTTTGGAGTATCAAAATCTTTTAAACTCTTATCCGTAGGTTAAATCAGGTTAGGTGAAAATATGCCTATTATTCAAAAATCCCTTTTAGGATGGGTTGTTGCGGGCGAGTATAAGAGCTGTTCAAGCTTAAAATCTAATATAGTCTCAAATAGCGCCGTGGAGAAGGAACAATCGCTGATTGATATGGTAGAACAATTTTGGAAATGTGAGGCCGTTGATACGAAGTCACCAAAATTTTCTCCTGAGGAACAAGAATGCGAAAACTATTTTTTGAATACCGTGCAGCGAACTCTTTCGGGGCATTTTGTTGTGCGTCTACCGTTTAAAAATCCAGGCGTAGGGGTTGGTGAATCTTTTTCGATCGCGTTGAAATAATTAGAAGGTTTAGAAAGAAAGCTAGGTCGCGACCCAGAGCTCAAAGAAGAACATTGGAAATTTAGCCAAGAATATCGCAAGCTGGATCATTAAGAACGAGTTCCACGTCTATCTTTCTCAGAATTAAAATATTTTATGCCCCATCACGCGGTTTTAAGACCAAATAGTTTGTCTACCAAATTTCACGATGTTTTCGACGCCTCTTGCAAATCTTCTAATGGCTATTCTTTGAATGATAATCTGCTCATCGGTCCTAGGATTCAACCAGAGCTTTTTGACATTTTAATAAGATTTCGTCTCAATTAGTACGACTTGACAGCAGATATATCTAAAATGTACAGGCAAATTTTAGTAAATTCAGAAGATTGTAATTGGCAGTGTATCTTGTGGCGCGATGAAAAGTCATAAAAGGTAGATGTTTTGCGTCTCAAAACCGTAACGTACGGTACGAGTTCAGCACCATATTTAGCAGTACGATGCTTACAGTTTTTAGCTCAGACCTTGAAAGAAAAATATCCGATAGGTAGTAAAATTTTGCAAAATAATGGACATGGATTATATGTTAGCTGGCGCAAACAATATCGATGAGCTTCTTCTATTGAAAAACGAGTTTATTCAGCTTCTTAATCTTGGCAAATTTCAACTACATAAATGTCCCAAGTTCAATCTCCAGATATTAGTTTAGAGCAAACGCCATTGAGTATTGAGTCGGATGATTGTGCCAAAACTTTGTCACTATTATGGTATTCAGGAGAAGACAATTTTAAGTTTGCATACACGAATGAATTCTCTTCAAAAATATCAAAACGAATCGTGCTGTCAGAACTAACGCAATTGTTTGAGCCGTTGAGATTGCCTAATCCGATAATAGTTTTAGGAAAGGTTTTTCTGCAGAAGCTTTGGCTACTTAAGTTGTAATGGGACGAGTCTTTTCCACAACACTTACATACTAGATGGCAAAAATATCGTCAAGAGCTGAGATTAGTTTCCAAATTTAATTTTCCACTGCAGTTTCTGATATTTCTTTAGCACTAAATATAGAAATGCATGGCTTTTCAGATGCCTCTAATCGTGCGTTCGGTTATACTATTTATTTGAAGACGGTAGACAGGGCAGGAAACATTTCAACTAATTTACTTACAGCAAAATCACAGATTGCACCTGTGAAGGCTATATCAATACCCCGTTTAGAATGACAGGGAGCTGTTCTACTCCCAGCAAAATCACAGATTGCACCTGTGAAGGCTATATCAATACCCCGTTTAGAATGACAGGGAGCTCTTCTACTTGTTCAGCTAATGGAACGCGTTAGGCAAATAATATCATTTAAAATAAATTCCGTATTTTATTGGACCGACTCCTCGATGGTTCTTCGCTGGTTATCATCACATCTATCTCGATGGACGACAATCGTCGCCAATCGAGTAGCACAAGTTCAGGAGCTTTTTCAAATAACGGATTGGCGCAAAATATATTCCAATTCTAACCCTGCAGATATTATTTCTAGAGGAATGTGGCCAAGCGAACTTAAGCATTGCCTCCTTTGGTTTAAGGGTCCAGATTTTTTGAGTTTAGATAGGTCGTGTTGGCCTCCACAACCTCAATTCGGAGTAGTTAACGAAATGTTAGACCTGGAAGAACGTCGCAATAATGTGGTCCTTACTGCAAATTCAAATGTTATTGTAGATCAAGTGACTACTTGTAAATTTGTTAACAGTTTTTTAAAGTTAAATCGTACGTTCAGTTATATATATCGTTGGTTGCGTTATGCTCGCTTAAGATTATTAGTGGGATCAAATACACCGTATTCATCAGCCATTACAGTTTCAGAACTTCGAGGAGGACTTAATTATATTTTGTTCAACATTCAACAGACCGCGTTTGCTTCAGAAATTCTATCAATTAACTCTAATTACTTCATAAAATCATCAAAAATACAAAAATTAAATCCATTTATTGATGATTCGGGTAGCGTGAAAATTTTGCGTTTTGGAGGTAGACTATCTAAGTCTGATTTTAAATTTACAACCAAACATCCAGCAATTTTACCAAGTCAGCATGAGTTTTCAATTGCCCTTGCAACCTATTTCCATAAAATTTATTCACATGCAGGACCTCAAGCTTTATCAGCGTTTATAAGACACCGGTTTTGGGTCTTAAATGCCAGAAAGATAACTCGAAAGTGAGTAAGGTCATGAATTTCATGTTTAAGGCAACGACCAAGGGCTATAGAGCAGCAAATGGGCAATCTTCCTCAAGCTCGAGTAGTCGGAAACTCTCATCCGTTTCAGAAGGCCGGTATGGACTTCGCCAGTCCTATAACAATTCATTTTAAAATTCGCGGCAAGAGACCTGTCAAAGCTTATTTAGCAATTTTTGTTTGCTTTCTCACAAAAGCTTGCCACATTGAAGTTGTTTCAGATTTGTCTACCCAAGGCTTTATTTGCGCATTAAGGAGATTTTTTGCTCGTCGTGGTCTGAGTTCAGATTTGTACTGCGATAACGCCACAAATTTTACTGAAGCAGGACGCAAGCTAAGAGAACTAGCACAGCAATTTGGCGACAACGTAGCGCAAACTGAAATATTTGATGCTTGTGCAGAGCGAGGCGTTAACTTTCACTTTACACCTCCCCAATCCCCACACATGGGTTGGCTTTGGGAGAGTGCTGTCAAAGTTGCAAAAAATATGCTGGTTCACCACATCAACGGCGCATCTCTTACTTTCGAGGAATTATCTACTGTTGTCGCAGAAATCGAAGCGATAATGAACTCGAGGCCAATGTATCCCACGTCATTGGATCCAAATGATTTGGAAGCTCTTACACCGGGCCATTTTTTAACTAGTGGACCGCTTAACTGCATTCCTGAGCCATTCAGCGAAGACGAATTAAATGTTTCACCCGTGAACCGCTGGAAACGCATTCAGCACATAAGACAGATATTTTGGAGCAAGTGGTCTAAAGAATACCTCACATTGTTGCAAGAACGCCGTAAATGGACAACAGCAAAAATATTCAAATCGGAACCTTAGCGCTGATAGCTGAGGAAAATGTGCCTTCTCAAAAATGGCTACTTGGAAGAATTCAAGAAATATTTTACGGTGAAGACAAGCTAGTAAGAGTCGTATCAGTTCGGATAGCTTCAGGGATATTCAAAAGAAACATTCATAAAATTTGTCCGCTTCCTTCGGATTATGTTTAAGTTTTATTCTTTTCATCTTGAACACACATTGTAGAAATTCATATTTAACTTTTCAGTGCAACCTTTTATGATCTCTTGCAATCTCTCCATTTTAATTTTTTGTATCAATTTTTGTTTTTAGAAAGAATCAACTTTCAAGGTGGGGAAAATGTTTATACTAATTTTAAAACTTTTACTAAAACATATTAATCATATATTTTAAACAATTAAAACTAATAAAAATTAAAACTACTATTGAACTTTATATGAAAACACGCCACTGTGCGTTATTATGGATACCAATTTACTTACTCTCAACTCTCAACAAAATTTTGCCGGAGTGTATAACTGACGTTCGTTGTCATAACTAACGAAACAAAATCAGCTGTTCAAAATAAAATTTCTGATTGGACTTATCTGTGCCTTTTTTAATTTATTTTTTTTTTATAGATGTAAATATAAGAAAGTTTTTTGGTGGTTAGTTTATTTTAAGCTACTGCAAATTATAAGGGCTATGTTTATTTTCAAAAGAATTTGCTTTACAGTCAAGAAAATAAAATTGAGTGACAATATGAGCAGAATAGTTGCTTGCACCCACTTGCGAGCTTTTAATTGCAAAATAATCTATCTACGTCTGCTTCTTCTAGCACATGCTTGCAGATAGTGAGAGTTTCTATGAACACGATTTGGGCAAGTGGGTTGGCCGGTTTTCTCTTATGAGTAAGTCTCAGAAATTGCAAATGCTCAAATATTCCTGGGTTCCTTCTCCAATCAACGGCTTTAAGTAGCACACTATTGGGCCAAAACTGAAATTTTTCACAATTTTCTACAAACTTATGCACCGTGGTTAATATACTCAAAAAAATTAAGAGATTCACTTTGCTGGTACTATTCCCTCTTTCGACCTTAAAACGTTCAAGCCGTTACAGGATCACTCATTATAAAGCCTTTCACAAAATATAAAAATGTTCATGAGCATTGTAGAAGCCAAGTTAGTGGCACATAGAATCAGCAGAAGCAACTCACGCATTAATTACCGACCTGCTTATTGATGTTATGATGCTGTCTGGTCACAAGAAATTACTGGAACAAAATCGAATGGTTTTGTCTTTGATTATTTCGGTTAGTTTTTTGTGAATCTCACGACTTGCCAGTTCGTGGAAAAGACCAATCCTCCAATCATCCAGTTTAGTAAATACTGCTTTACGCAAAAATTAAAATCAGCTTACAATCCTTTCCAGCAATATTATCTTTCGAATATTGGAAAGTGTCACTGGTCATACCATATTTCGACTTATTAAAAACATCCTTACAACGGTGTTTTTAATCCTTTAAAGCGTTCACAGAAATTTTATGCAGGAGTTTAAATCAATTTCGTCTGCATTTTAATTTTATTTTTTTCTCAATAAAGCCAATATAAAAATATTATTTATCAGATATATGAAACAAAAAATGTTCCCTCCTGAGTAAAATTCTGGCTACGCCCTTGCAATGTCACATACATTTTTTGTGATAGTTTGTCTTAACAAAGGTCTTCCCAATTTCAATGTTTTAACTCTTATACATTAGTAAAAAGATATCGCGTTGAAAGCATTGGTGTTGTATAGGAGGTGCTACAATCCATTACCTAATACTACCTTTCAATACTCCTATGCCATCATGTGCTCAATACATAGGAACAACCAAATTTTAAGCTCAATAGGCCCAGTAGTTTTAGTGTCTATAGCGAACAGCAATAGAGACAGACAACAACTAGTTTTTGAACATAAGGATTTGCTTTTCGATGACTTTGCTCACTTTGTATGGGAGGTAGGCGAAATTCTAATTTTAGTAGAGTGCATAATAAAGACTTAACATATTTATAAAATTTGAAGGCATTGAATTAATTTTTGTGAAGTTTAAATATATTTTATTGTTCCTATAAAGTCACTGAGTATGGGAGGTAGATGTGGTTTTCATTCGATTTTGAAAAATTTAGTACTTAGAGTCAATTTCATTTTCTATTTATTGAGTCTTTATAATATTGGATTGTTACAATGCATTTAATCAATAATTTAATTTTTAGACTATTTTGTATTGTCTCAAGCGATGACAGATATGTATTTTAATGCAGTTAGTTTATATTGAATGTTAAAATCAACAGATATTATATAAATTTAATATAGTATGGAAAAAAAGAGTTTCAAGTTTTGCTCAATACTTGGTAGTTTGACATGGAGGAGCTATTCTGAATAACATATAACTCAAAACTAATATAAAAAAAATTACTAAATTTTACAAAAAAAAAACACTTATAAATATCCTAAACAATGAATAACTCATGTATCAATTTAGTATACGTAGTTATAAAAGTCCAAGAAAGTTCTATTTTTTTAACATATAATTAATATCAACGTCTGTGTGTGTTTGGCAGCTTAATTTTGTAAAATTCGGGTAGATAGGTGGGGTAAGCAGAATAAGAAAACGATGCATTTATGATGCCAATTTGAGACAAATAACATGAATTAGACCAATTGTGTTCCTTTTCGCGCAAATATATTTCACTTATTAATGAGCTTTCACGAAATTCAAGTTTACTAATAAATGTTTTTTGAAGAGCCATAAGAGCTCTATTATATTTATAGTAATTACAATATCCTTTATTTGATGATTCAAAATTTCTGTTCACACAAGATCTGAGATATTTTCTTTCAGAAATTTCTAATTTTCTGGCAACTGTTGGAGAGATTGAAAACCAGATGGGAAATGCATATAAAAATGCAGCACGAATACTTACTTTATATAAAAGTAATTTTGTTTTTTGACCAGGTGACTTGCTGTAAAATAGTCTTGAAAGCATTGCTATAATTTTTGCAATTTTTTTAATAGCTAGTTTTGCATGTTCATTGAATTTAAACAATTTATTAAAAGTTACACCGAGAAATTTTATTTTATTTTGAAAAGTGATATCGAAATCATTGAATCTTAATTTAAGATGTTTGCTCTCTGAAACAACCTGAAGAATTTACGTTTACCTGAAGAATTTCTCACACATATGGATTGAGATTTTGCAGGATTAATAATGATACCCAAGATTTATAGTAGTCATTGATAACTCTAAGATGAGTTTTAACTAAACGAAGAGCATCAGCAGGAGACTTATTGTGAGCATAAATAGTGAATCATCTGAGTAAAGAATGCTTGTTGAGCCATTTATTTTATGAGGAAAGTCGTGAATTAGGATATTATATAGATGGGGGGGGCCAAAATTGCACCTTGAGGAACTCCACTCATGATGGAACCACAGTTTGAATTTCCAGAGAAACTGCTGCTGTACATGATTTCTCTCTAAAATTATTTATTACGTCATCATGTAATTTAAGCAGTGCATGGACTGTCGAATGGCCTGACTTAAAACCAAATTGATGATCAGGAATATATCGTAAATTTATATTTGTATCCATTTTAGATTTTATTACTCTTTCAAAAAGCTTCCCATAGGCCTCAAATTATTCATAATAAAAGAATTAATTTTTTTTTTTAATTGGAATAATTTTAGCAATTTTCCATGCTAAAGGAAAATAGCCATTATTGATGCAATTGTTAAAAATTATTGATAAGAATTTAGAAGACGAACTTGTTAATTTTAAATAATAAAATTTAAATTTAAATCAGGGCCTGCAGATTCTTTTGAGTTTATATTCTTTAAAAGATTTTGCAAGATATTCGCATTGATAAAATATACGTTGAGAATACTTCAAAGAGCATCAAAATTTTGAATAAAAGTAAAAATGAGATTAGTACACTCAGATAAAACTTCATTAATTTTTGTATCAATTAAATTGAAATTTGCTGTAACAGGTATGTTTTCCCTGTAAATGGTCTGAAAGTAATTTTTGAGTTTTTCTCCAATTTCAAAACTATCCTATAATACTAGAATACTATAGAATACTATGCTATATATAGAATACTATAGAATAGAATACTATAAATAGCCATTGTATTCTATCTTATTGCAAAGTTTCGAATTTCTTTTTCCAATGAATCTATATAGCTCTTTATAAGCAAATGGTCCAGGTTTTATTTCAGATAAATTCTCATTAGGTATAATTGCTTGATACCTATAATTGTTTTTATTTGATTTTTTTATCATGTTGCTAAGAAATTTAATTTGCGCTGATAGTAGTTGATATTCAGAATTTTTTTTATTAGAGTTAATATGATCGATATTTTTTAACTGTCTTTGCCATTGATGCTTTAAATTAAAGACAATTTTGTTATTATCTGGAACTAAAAATGTTTTGCTAGTAAGATCAATAGTTTCAGAATGAAGATTCATTGTAGAGACAACTGCTGTTGAAAATAATTTAATTGACTGATCAATTTCTGAATTTGAAAGATTTGTATTTGAAGATGGAATGATTTCTTCCAATGCAGTGTCTGATTCCGAACGGCAATTGGTCCAAACAGTATTTTTAAAGGATTTGAAAGAACGTGGAGAATTTATAATAAAATCAAAACCTGGTAACGTTATTTTAATTTTTACGGGGAAGTGATCTGAAAAAGTAGGGATGCTCGAAATTGAAAGATTATTATTTATGATGTCAACGCTACTTGTATTTATTAAAAAATGATCAAGGTATGAAGAACCATTTGGGAACGAAGGATTTATATCACAGAATCTATGAAAGTCAAAAGAATATGAATGAAGCCAGTTTTTTAAAGTTTTGCCATAAAAGTTCTCCAAGCAATCAACCCAGTCTTGGCTTTTAGTATTTAGATCACCCCAAAAATTGTACGGTCAAAATTTATTGAAAAGTTTCGAATTTTTGTAAATGCATTTAATTCGAGATGGTGAAGCATTACTTGGAAAATAACAACTTCCAAATAATATTTTTTTAAAAGTAAAATTTATTGTTAAGGTTATAATAGTCAAGCAGTTGGGAAATATAAGATCAGGAATTGACGTTGTAATATATTAAATATTCATTTTAATGGTTCCAAGTCGGGGACTTTCACGAATAAAGCTATATTTATTTATTACTATGATTGAGTGTTTTCTATAAATCAATTTGTCTACTTTTATCAAATAAAGATCCTACGTTTAAAGTAAGAATTGTGAGTGAATTATGGTCCATAATTTATAAAAAACTTCTTTGATTAAAATCATGTACTCATTTTTGGTTTGATCATTAGGAAGACTTTTGTAAGTGGAAATACAATTTCTTATTTTATCTTCAAGGGTTAATATTGACGTGTCTTTAAAATAATTAGATAAATTTAAAAATTCATCTATAATTGAAGATCTTTTATCTTTCATACTAGCTGATCTTTTATGAGATGCTTCTGATAAAAAGATGCTTGCATACGATTTCCCGGGAATCACAAAACTTGATCCATGAATGGCTGAGAAAACGTTATTTTCAACAGCCATCATTTTTTTCCCTTGCTTCCCTAAGTGGGAATTTTTTGTTTTCAAAATATTTTTTAAAAGCTGGACAACCGCGGTAATAAGCTGGATGTCCTTCTTCATTGCAGTTAACACAGAACGATGGAGAAGAATCATTATCCGTACGTGCACACTGACCTGGGTCGTGATTTTGATTGAATTTTTTATTGCAATTTTTGAAAATGTGCCCCCAGTACTGGCAGCGTTTGCACTGAATTTCTTTAAGATTAGATTTGGATGCTTCCCATGTTATTACTTGTCTTAGAATGTGTTTAATTTTACACAGGTCCCCAATCTTTCCACCAGTAACCAGAGTAATTAGGAAAAGTCCAGAATCTACGCTGTTTAGCTTATAATTTCAATTTATTTAATTTTATTTCCTCAGCAGTGGTTCCCTGACATAGCCCTCTAAGGACTATATTAGACTGCTTAAGCTCACTGGGTGTAAAGGAATAGGACACTATACCTTTTCCTCTAAGTAAGATCATCATTTCATTATGAACATTGAGATCTTCAAAAAATATTTTACTTTTAAATTTGCTTTTATTTATAATTTTATAATTAATTTTTGGGATTCTAGCATTAAGTTGGTTAACGAGTTTTTTAATGTTGATCCTAAAAAGGAAAATTGGTGGACAATATTTTTTTCCATTTTTAGGAATATGTCACTGACCAAATTCTATAAAGCAGTATGCTTAGCACGTGTATTGTTATCAATATGGTTATCAAACCACAAATCTTGTAAGATTTGAAATCTATTTTGGCTTTTTTGAGTATGTCCTGTATCGTTATCCAAATTTAAATTAGATAAAGTTACATTACCAGCTGTATCAGCATTTCAAGTAAAACTAGAATTGGGACGTATACACTTTGGAATCTGGAATCCATCTAAAGTAGTTGGTAAGTTTGAACTTTGTAAATGTGCATTGAAGTTTAAATAGTGATCTTCAGAAAAAAGTTTGTCTGGAGAGTTAGAGAGAATATTAATTGAGTCCATTCGGTCTTCAGGAGATTGTTGATTATCAGTTCCACCAGGGCGCAAGACTTGCGATGACTTATCGGGTGGTATTGGCAAACTATTATTACTCATACTCGAATACATGATTGGAAGCAATTTTATCTGAAGATTTTTTGATATTCCGGTGGCTTTTAGAACACGAGGTGTTAGAAACGTCCTTCTTCTTCATGGCCGTATTATTTATAAAGCTCGACGAATATTTTTCTGTCAATAAATTGCAATAAAAGTTTGCACAAAATATCGTCTATATATATGTTTTGAATTCATTATATTTTATTGAAAAAATATGGAACGTAAAAACCATTTTTTACAGTTAAATTTGTATTTAATTGTTGTTTTTATTCGACTGACCAGTATGACTTCCAAAACTCGAATCCTAATACTTAAAGTGTTTGAGAGTAAATGTGAAAAATTTGAAATTATTAGATTTATTTTTGTGAACTTTATATAGATTTCACCATTTTTATATAGATACTTTTTATTGGAGGTAGTCGTGGCTTGTATCCAATTTGACTCATTTATGAATTTGATCGGTTTTTAAACAAATCGGAATTTAATTCCGATAGCTCCGGATTTGCGGCTGTTATCATGATTACAGACAAGCAGTCGAATATGACTAAATCTGCTCAGAAGGTGATGCTGATCAAGAATATATATCGTCACCTAAAATGCAAGAAGGCGTAACAACACTTTTTATGATTTCACAGCAGAAGCAAAAAACTTTCACTGAGGGCTTTTAGAATTTTTTTAATAAAAACGTCGCTTTTAGTTCGAGGAGTGTACAATTATGTAGGAACATGTTTTTTGGTACGGTGCATCATAATCAATCAAAAAGTTGATTTTGAATTTTTGTTGTTACGCTGTCTTGCATTTAAGGTGACGATATATACTTTTCTATATTTAACAGGCCTCCTGATGGGTGTTACAAACAGAGTGACATAGTTAAAATACACCTACCCAGAATACTTGGGGACATAAAAAATTAATTAAAAATGTGGCTTTCCCTCCAAAAAATCTGCACAAAAATAAAAATTAATGTAATTATTGGAAAGCACCGATGCAACGCGGTGGACTATAATAAAAAATGCATATAATAAAACTTATCCATATCATTGCTGGCATTTGCAGAAACAACTCAGAGTGTGGAATTGAGAGGCACGCAATGTTAATAATTAAAAATGTACTGGAAAAATAATTACATGCATTATTTATAAAAAATGTCAACCCGAGAGAATGAGTGCAAAAAACGGTTATATGAGCTCGTGCACATTTTTGACGGTGTGAAAAAAAAACAATAGCAATCAATGAGTTTATTATTTTGTTTTATTTACAATTCGTTACAAATATACAAACATACCCATTAGGATGGGTCAATTTTATTCAAATAAATTTTTGTATGAATTTTTTATTTGATGAAAAAAAATTCGTGGGTATGATTTTTTCTCTTTGATATAAAACGCAGTTATCCTTATATTTGTTTTATTTTTGTTTTCCTAAATTGTTTTCCAAAAATAAAAGTAAAATTTTTGTTATTTTCCAAAATTAGTACGAGAGCGTGTAAATTTTTCATATGCAAATTTTTAAATCGGTAAAAAACGAAGTTACAGCACATCAAAAGTAATTTAGAAATTATAACCTTACTATTTTTCTCACTAGAAATACGCCCAAGATAAAACTTATCCCAAAAGATTAAAGTGAAATTTTTCAGGTAACATTTTAATAGAATATTTTAAATATCTTCGACTACGTATGAAAGTACATTTTAAAACCTTTTTGTGAAGACGGTAAAAAATACACATTAAAAAAATATTTACATGATTGTTAAACAAAGTAATTGTATTTTAACAAACTTTTAACAAAATATAATTATTTATAGTATTACTTAAAACTTAAGTTCGTGACTTACACTTCAAAATAAATTTGAAATGCAGAAAGAATTACAGAGTTGTAAATAAAGTTTTTATTAAGTTCAACATAGTTTTAAGTTATACAGTTGTAAATACACTTTATATTAAGTTCAACATAGTTTTAAGTTATACTTAGTTATATATGATTTTTAAGCACATTACATTTTCATATTTATTTGTTATTTTAACACCTTTTGTCTTTAAGTCTCATCGGCAACTTTATGAATAATAATGAAATTGAAATAATAATGAATAACGAAAAATAATGAAGTTAATTTTCTACATTAACATGAAATTAGGCAGAATATAATTTTTGTGCATTTGATGTGATATAACATTATTTTCGATCGATCGATTTCGTTTGAGTGAGAAAGTTTTTGAGATGAGAAAAGAATTGTTTACATAAGTTTACCAAAAACCGACATTTAAGGGTCTCTAGTACAAAATTTTAGAAAAAAACAAAAACAAATTTTACAGAGAAAAAAATATACCCCCGGAAATATTTTTTGCCTTTAAGAAAAAAAGTTAATATAAAAACCTACCTTAATCAAATCGATCCACCCTAAAACCCACAAATTATATGCGGAAAAATGTATAATAGGAGGAAAAATAATTGCGCGTAAAGTTTGGTGTGGTCAGTTTGAAGTGATATTCACTTTATAGATATTAATTATTGAAACGTTGCTGTTGGCAACTAACTATAGCTCGAGTGTAATATTAACCCCTTATTACAATAGTTGTGAAACTTAAAAATCTGGAGCTTAATACAGACATCCAATCAAAATGTTGTCATATTTTATGCAAGATAATAAGCTTTTCAATCTTCTATACCCAGATAATTTCAATCCTTACAAATTCTCCGCAACAAAATTAGATTTATTGCCTTTTATTTCTCTTTGATTACATCCACTAATATTCAAGATTAAATCAAATTACATTATCCCGTCCTGCTGCAGCCATTCAATCAAATTTATAAACCAACAAAAGCGCACTTTTCAGCACCGTAATAAAACACCGCAATACAAAAGCAAAAACGGGGAATAAAAAATTCCAGCCCAATTCAATCATAACCACAAATTTAAAAAAATACCAAAATTCAAATTCACAAAAAATTCCTAATGAGCTCGCATGTAGATATGAGAAATCACAAAAAACTAAGCTTATATAATTAGATTTGGAATTCTGTAAAATATTAGTACGCAGAGCTACCGTTACACAATCAACCAAGCATTCAACATTAATTCATGCAACAAAAACTCAGACTCTGCCGCCCTTTCGTCAGTCAGCCAACCAGCTCTGCGTCAAAGCATTACGAAGGAATCAAGCATGAAGGGCAATGTCAGATTTTTATGCCCACCGAGATGAATGAGGGCAATTTTTTACGGATTACGTATAAGCGGCATGCCAAAAGAAACGCACGTGCATGTGATCTCGTGTTGAATTTGATATGATGTGGAATTTCTACATCAGGAACTGTTTTTCACTTTTCGTTTTTTCAACTCGTATTTTGGTTATTTTTATGAATCTCTAAGCAGCAGGTGAGAGGGCGTGAGTTTAGAGTAAAAAAAAATTATCGATGCCAAGTTACGACTTAATATGAGGTCTGTACAAATACAGCACAAACCGACAGTTGTTCTTCGACAGTCGGAACTTCCATTCCAGGCAAGTGGATTTCCTGATATTGATCAGATAGCAATAGTTTTGGCCAGTCATGTAATGAAAAGACAAACAACAAACAACAAACAACAAAAAACCAAAAAAAAAAACTAACAGAGATTAAATTCTCCACAAAAAAAGGCCATTTTAGAAAAACGGCATATAAGAAAATGAGCAGGAAATTGGCAATATAGCAGAAGAAAGCTTCATGTTACAAGCAATTTGAGAAAGTAAACTGACAGATAGAAAAGAACTAGAAAAACCTTTTTAACAAAGTAAGAAAAAAAATCATTCAAAGCTGACCACGGAATGCAGAAAATCTCGAATAAAAATAAAACCCAGAAAAATTATCCAAATACACGAGATGTAGTGGGAAAAATTACATTACTCTTGGCCAACCTTAATGCGCAGTAGCTCAACTAGTCTCTGGCTATTGCCAACATGCAGGGGTGTGAATTTGGTATGTGCCAAATCCCAAGAGCATCCATCCATTCATTCATTCTACGTGCATTCGTTGGTAATCAAATAAAAAAAAAAAAGAATGTCGAATTTCAAAACACCGAACAGTAGTAGTAACGCTGAAGATAAGTAAATATATATACTGTGTATTTGAAAGTACGTGATTACGGTAAGGGCTGATTACAAACGGTTGTTGGTGTTGGTCTATCTTGGGGTGGGCAGTAAAAGACTTTTCTGCACGCTTGACAAATGTAGTGAAAGCGCACAGATGATTCATTGCAATAGGATTTGCAGCAATACCACGTCCCTCTCCTGCGAACTAGGTATGGGAGGACACTCAGTCTGTTTAGTTTTACACTCGGGGGAGTCTCTGCCTGTTTGCCGGACAATCGTGGTGGTTGTTCTTGCCTGTCTAAAGATAATAATGTGTGACAGCTAATGGAATTAAGTTAATTTTTAGTTTACAAAAGTAGCAGAGTAAGTTTTTATAGCGAGAATCTATGAGTTTTTTAATGTTCTATTGATAAGTATGACATGGAACTTCGTCTGTATGTCCATAGCTAGGATGCAGGAGAATGGTTTTCATATAAGATTTTCCTTAGCTGCGTAAACGAAAGGTCCGCTTTGGAGCCAGTAGGTGTATACCGAACTTTGGAGTAGGTGGGACCATAGAATAGAATAGTATATATAGGATAGTAACCAAAAGTATGCGATGAAGTAGGAATTATTCAAAAGAAATTTGTTAGCACGGTGCTCGTTACAGTTATCAACCAAATGATGAGAAACCACCTGATATGTTACCGACATTATACCTGGAGTTTAATAACAAGAAACCCAGTGTAATTGGGTTCGAGAAATTGAATTCTTAGGCATTAATACCAAAGTAAACATATGGATACGCTATAATAACGAAACAAATTGGTCATTTGATCCCTTAAAAGGACTTTGACCGAGCTTCTATTGATCAATTTTGTTGTGTTAGTTAACGACAAATACGCTGACTGTCGGTCAATAACTGACCTTATTAATTATGCTTACAAATATCCATGTTTCGCTGTATATTGCGAAATATTGCGCTGACAAATATACATAATTCAAAGTTATCGGTGGCCAACTACCGCTCCACTTATTTATGCTGGCATTCGGCCTGGCACTTTTTATATCACTCCCTATGCAGATGAGTCAATAAGAAAAGCAATAAACGATAATAAAAACAACAACAACAGCAGCGTCAGTGAAACAGCAGTGCAGCTTTAGACAATAAGTTAACTCAAGAACATTTTATAGTTTGGTCTAGATTCAGAATTATATTAAAAAATTTTTAATTAAAATAAAAAATAAAAAAAGATTTTTTAAAAACCAATTTAAGTTTTGATATATTTAACTTGCTTGTTAATAAATTTTTGAACACAAATAATCGCGAACTGGACCAACGAGTTTTATGCCGATTCCGAATGGCACACAGTGGTTTTTTTTTATTTTTTTTTAAAATTTAAGTTAAGAAATGTTTCCGTAACATATTTACTAAAGAATTTCCAAGATAGGTCTTCTCATTTATTGTGGAGGAGAGAGTAGTGAACGTTTCTAAATTTTTTCCTTTCAAAACAGGTAAATTTTTAGGCTTTTTGCGGTAGGTACTGCTTCGAGATAATTGTGATGTACCTAAAAATCTTTTTTTAATGCTAAATACTTTTTGTATATTATTTTTTGTTTAATAATTTTATAAATATAATTTTTTATTAGTTTCCGAAAGTTGGTGGATCAGAACAAATAACAAAATTAATGTGTTTCCTTAACATTTAATAAGTTTTACGTTTAAGCACTTCGTTTTGATTTTAAAATTATTTCATTAAAGCTTCACGTGAGGTTTCGGAAAGAGAAGATCAGGATTTGTTTTAGGGACAGAGAGCATTAGAAAAATAGAAAGCGTGGCAGAAAGTGTTTTTATTCTAAACATTTGACGGATTAATTTCATTATTTCAATGTAATAAATGCTCAAAACTAAAAAAAATACGTTTCAACTCTTCGTTTTGTATTGGAGGTAGGCGTGGTTGTAAGGTGATTTGAAAATACTTTTGTCAGTGATCTAAAATAGGCAATTCAGTCTTATATACCAAGTTTGTAAAATTAAAATGATATATATATATATAGTTATGTAAAATCTTTAAGTCAGATTCTTGATTAACTTGTTTTATTAAAACTTTAATAAAAAAAAAAGTACAATGTGTTAATTTTTTGTTTTATTTGGGAGGTAGGCCTGGCTATTTGCGAATTTAAAAAAATCTTGAATTTGATATAAAAGAGCTAGTTCTTACTTATACACCGAATTTTATTGGTCTACTATTGACTCCTTCTATTTCATTACAAAAGTGGTATGGGATAAAACCACTGTGAAGGGCTTATTGAAAGAAAATGACAAATATTTTTAAATAATCAATTTTAAATTTTTAAAAAAATGTATTTTGTATGAAGAAATAGAATTAAACACGGAAACTTTTACAAAATCTCTTCAGTCGTTGTTGGCAATGCATTGAATTATGTATTCAGCCTAAAAAATGGATTTTTTAGATAATGTAGCTTATCACGTTATTGCAATAAGCCCTTCAGTTGCAGTTTCTGTTCGACTTCTGCAAAGTTTGTGACAGAAAGTTAGCAAAACTATCAGAATCAACCAAGGCTTAACAAAACGAAATAATTGATAAAAAGGCTGTTGTTAGGTTATTCCGAAATTAAATTCAAAAGCTTTGTAAAGGTTTGACTTCAAAGTTTCAATAAGTTTTCAAATCTTCCTTTAAAAGTTTTATAGAAAGCTATAACTTCTATAGAAAATGAATGTCGTCTTCAACAGTTTCGAGGACCTGTGCTGCAATTCTTTGCAAAGTTCTTGTCCTTCACAAGTTGTCTTGCTTCTTGTGAATGAACGATAAAAAGAAATGCGAGTGTGTGTTTTTGTATTTATTTTTAATATTTATTTCTGAACAGCTATGGAACAGGAACAAGCAAACTAGGATTTTGTCATCCTTTTTGTCATCCATTTGTTAACATCATTGCACCTTTTATTTAAATATCAAATACAAAACTCTAGCAATAAAACCAACTAATTGGAACAACTTCTGTTAAAGAACTCATAATTAAAATCATGTAAAAATTCAATTATGTATCAAAATAAGCTTCTGGTTATACTTTCGAGAAATTCAAGTTTTGAATGGGAGTTTTATACATTAAAGAGGAAAATGTAAAGTTACGAAAGCTGAAAGAACATTTAAAAAACTTTGTTTAGCGAACTATCGGTTTTTAGAAGAAAAATAAAATTTTGTGCTAGATCGGAAAAAAATTGTTTTAGTCTCAAATTTAATTTAGTTTGAAAAATTAATTATTTTACATTAATTATTTATAATAAGCTTGCGATATAATATATAAAGGAATTTATTCAAACATGTGTCAAATCATATAAAACGTAAATAATGATATTTAAATAATGATTTCAGCTGGTCATAGCTGAATCATTCAAGACTACTGAAGATGGAAGTTTAGCTCCTTCCGAAACAGTCTGTCCAATCTGCTGTGTGGTTGACTCTATACAAAGTTTGTTGTTGTTGTTGCATTCTTCAAAACTTAATTGATCTTAATAGCTTATTATTAAAATCATGTAAATATTCATATTATAAAATACTTTCGATTTTTCGAAATTATTTTTTTTTATATTAATTAATATAATTTCATAGTTCATCCTCTTGAAATGAAATAAAAAAATTAGTTTATGAATTTTTTCTACAGAAAAGCAGTACTTAGGACAAATATAAAAATAAATAAACTGGCCATTTCAGCCTTTGAAAGGACTTTGACTTAGCTTCTATTGATCAATTGTGTTGTGCGTGTTATTAAATGTTTGATCACAAATGATCGAGAACTGGACCTTCTGGTTTTATGCCAAATCCGTACGGCTTATGTTCTCAAGAAGCTTTACATGGCAGTTTTTAATCTCTGAGGTTTGCCATTGTCTGCAGAGAGGTGGCGGCCGAACAGAAAAGTTAATTCAATTGAAAAACAATCTGTCTGACCTGGGGTTTGATCCCCAGGGGCCACGCACTTTACCAACTAGGTTACGGCCACTACAAGGATAAATATAATATTTAAAATATATGAATTACATGATTCCATTAAGCTTGAAAATTTAAAACATAATTATTTTGTTTGTAATTTATAATGGTTTTGATATTATTATTTTTTAGCTTCATAATAAAAAAATTTATTAAGTTTCCGAAAATTTCCGTGTATTTTTTCAAAGGACTGATATTATTCTATTTTAAATTTTTTACAAATTATATATTATTTGATAACTTATCATTAGTAACGCTTTAATGTTTTTTTTTATCCATCTGTCAGCTTTGTTAACTTGGCACCTCCACATAATTTTATGCACTTTCACACCAATTCAAAATTTGAACTATTTCTTTAAGCAGAATAAAGGGAATTGAAAAAATATAGATATATTCAAAATCTGGTTTTATTATTTTTCTAACTAATTGAAATTGTCTTAAAACTGTCCAAAAAACATTGTCTTAAAACTTCAATATTTCTTCTATATTCTTTTTACTTTATTATTTTCTTGAAATGATAATAATTTGTATTATTTGTTTTTAACAATGATAGCTTTGAGTTTTGCTGGATATGAGAAATTTTTTTTTTAGGAGAAAACCATTTTTTTTTCATAGTAAATCTGTTTCTGAAGATAGGAACATTTGGCTGTACCCTTTGTAAAACTTTACCTCGGATTCTATTAAGAAATGATAACATTTATCAAATATATCCTTAAAAAATGCAATTGAAAAACAAACATTTCTAGTTTCTCAAGGAACACAGAAAAATATTTGCTAATTTTTCAAATCAACAGCAGAGCAATTTAAATACCGACAGTGCAACTATCAACTTCAATTTGAGACAGTCAGCGCCATATGATAATATTTTTGGTAATAATTTGTTACTTCAGAGTGTAAACCGAGGGAAACAGTGCGAGAAAATACTAAAAATCTACTGTATGAAATTTACCAAACCCGCCAGAGGACCTTCGGGGAATCTGCCTGTCCCAAGCCAGGAATGGAAGGGTGAGGGTTTGTTGTTGGATGGGCAGTTCATGGGGCACGGCCCATGAACTGATCTCATAATGAGTTCTTTCTGGAGGCACGGCTCCTGAATGTTCGTCTGATAACTGTAAAAGAAAAAGGTTTACCTAGAGCCTGGGATGTTGCTGCCAAATTCTTGGAGAAAGCATTGTTTTGATATTAAGTTATCATAACACCGTTGTTGTTATATGCTTTCGATGGACGATCAATCCAACATAACTTGAAGAGCGGGGACAGTCATCCATCAATGATGAGGAGACCTGATCTATCGTTGTTCTGCAGACCTATCTTAAAATAAAGGTCATTATGTAGGAAACATTTAACCTTCGGACCGTTGTATAAGCAAATTTGTATACAACGGCTCATGCTTCTTAGTTTTCTGTTAAGGCTTTTTATTAAGTCTTAATTTAGGATAACGACGTTGCATAAGTAGAATTGAGGTTTACCCGGTTTTACTGGGAAACCTATGGTTAATTTTTTAACCTAGTCATGTACAATTCGAGTGGTTGAAGGTGTCACAGTCAAATATAAATGTTCTAAGAACTTTTGGTCTGTAAGACGGGATGTTGAAGAGCCTTTAGCCCAGGTATTGACTGTCGTATGGGTTAGGCCCACGTGGGGTTTTAAAAACGCTCTGGCTGTGGTTAGGCCAGAAAGGCCGGTGTGAGTTACACTTTAGTTGAACTCGGGTTGGTGATTCCCTTAAATTACTAAGAGAATGATGGTAGATTGAATCTCGCTAATTTCAAACAGTAAATGTTAGGAAGGTAAGCAACTACCGGATCAATATACTGTTACCTTTGGAATTTGAGTACAGGCGACGGGGAAACCTAAACAGTCTGAGTTGTGTCCACTCAGATTGAAGAACTTGATAACATGTTTACGGTTCCTGTGTAATTGCAGCTTTAGTCTTCGTATCAAGGAGTGATGACCCTTGATACGACGTTGGATGATTATTGCGGCTGTAAAAAAGGTAGTGGGTTATTATTGGTATTGATACCGAGATATCCCAAGGTTATTAAAATAACCAGTCATGTACAAATTCGAGTAGCTAAAAGTGCCACGGCCATGTATAGCGTCAATCTGACGACTTGCAAGATGATGGTTCTATTGCATGTTGTTAGGGGAACCTTTCAGAGTGGTCTTTCTTGAATTCCGAAGGGGCGTTGACCGACGCTTCATATTTGTCCCAAGCATTGGAGCACCGTTGAGTTAAGCCTTCGCGGCAGGGGTCTACGTTAAAAACATAGTGACTTTCTGTATGAAATTTACCAGCGGAACAAATCTTGTTGCCTACAGTCCATACTGTAGGTATTTTCTTAAAGAGGGATACTATGTTTTTTCATTTATTTTTTTTTTATTTTTACTTTTTAATTTGAAATTTCAAAAATTTGCAAAGGCAACAAATTGTGTTGCCTGCAGTCCATACTATAGGTATTTCCTTAAAGAGGGATACTATGTTTTGTTCATTTATTTTTTATTTTTACTTTTTAATTTGAAATTTCTTTTTTTTATTATAATAAAAACTATGCATTAATTTTATAATATTAACTCAACTTTACTGCTAGTCTACTTTCAATGATTTCGAATGTATTTTTCGATTTAGTCTTTTTTTGCTCAGCAAATATAAGATGCAGTTGAGTGGGTCAATTTTCACAAATTTTATATTTTACACAACATTACAGAATTTTTGCTCTCACAGATGAGCAGCATATCAACGCACACAGCGAAATACTGCCAAAGTGGCTGCGTAATTCAGTAAAAATAAATAATAAAATTTAGTGTGAAATGCTTAAATTAAGCAATGTCACACTTTCTTTACTCAAGCAAAACATTTTCGAAATACAAGAAAATTATTTCTGTATCTCAGAGCAAGCATTACACTTAAGAAATTATTGACTCAATTTTAGTTTTATTTTAGCTGCTATAATCGAGTAATTTGTTCTTGTTTCTAAATATCATCAATTTAACTGATTATAAGAAATTTCTACTCAAAGTAAGAACTTTTTTCTAATCATTTAGAATTGATTCAAGCAAGTTTGAATTGATTTTACACATACTCAAATCAAGCAAAATAATTTCTCAACATAAGGAAACTACTTCATCCGTGTAATAAAAGCGTTGAATGGCAATGCAAAATTGAACAGAAGTTGTTTTTAATTTTGTTCAAAGCCTGTATTTTTTATATTGATCGAAGCTTTAGAGAATTGTAGCCAATACTTCTGATAGGACTGGAAGCTGTAAACTCTATTCCGCATAATAGTCTTCATTAGCATAAACTGATTCAAGCATGTATGTAATACTTCTATATTGGCAGCAACCTACTTTTTCAATTAATATAAACTCCAAAATCAAAGAGAGATAACCTATGTTAGTATATTTGAATATTTACGAACTACTACATACAAGCATAAGTCAAACCATTTCAGGGGCGGTTAAAATATAAGGTCTATTTCCGTACTAACTTCAAGTAATTGTTATAGAACAGAGAGTGACATTTTGCATATTATTCTTCTCTCTCGAGCTTCAAAAATTTATAAAAAAAAGCTTTCAAGAAACTTCAAGTTACTTGAATCGCGAGCGGAAGCAGACCTATTCTTCTCCTGATTTTCTGCTAGAACGCCGCAAATTTCTACCCATTTTTAGCGCATTTCTGTATCCTTTAATGTCCTGTATCCGTAAATAAGAAAAATTTTAACTGAAAACTTTTTGAAAGCTGTTCCTGATTTACTTGATTTTGAAATTTCATTTCGGGTACATTCGTTTGTATATTTTCTCGCTCATATAACAATATATCTGTACTCTAATGTTGGGGAATGTACCTTTAGTGTACTGACAATATAAATGTATTGGATTCAAGTAATCTCTATAAACAATAAAAATCTTCCTTTTTGGCTATTATAAAGTCTTAGCGAGCGAATGCTAACAAAAGTAATAGTTACTATACGTTATGGTGATCAAGTGCTTGAGTGTTGGTCCGGAGTTAATTTTATATTTTCAAATAAAGAAACTTTTTAATTAACCTAAAATATGAATACATTTTTTCAGAGAGGTAATAGTTTCTTTTCATGTTTTCATTTTTTTGTCTATTGCAACAAAATTGCATGCAAACTATATCTAATCTAAGACAATAATCGAAAATTTTTCACCACCGAAATTCTACATTGTGAAAAAATATTTCAACATCTTACGAGATGTACAATAAAAAACCAAAATAAATTTTTCAATTCATTATTAAAAATTGCAAAGAGCTATGCACAAAGCCTTAGAAGCTTAAACGAAAGCATTATTCCTTAAAAGAGACTTATAGTAATGAGATACACCATTTTTTTTTTTAAAAAGTAAACAAAGTATTTCTTCGAAAACACAAAAAGGCGTGGCTCACTTCAATTTCATTAATATAATTCAATATGACGGGAGAGAACAAGAAATCAAGTTTAAATTAATGCAATGTTGAAAACAAAACCCTTTTAATTTGATATATCATTACGACATAACAACAACAAAAACTTCTTTAACTACAAAACAATATGGCGCTATAAAGCGCATTGTTGTCCAATTTCACGAAACCACAATTCAAATGCAAAACTTTTGCATCTTTGTATCTGTTATAAAACTTTCTGTCTAAGAAAATTCCAAATAGTTTCAATTTATTTGTATTTAATTTTGTGAATTTTCATTTTCAAACTAAGCAGCAACTAGCTGCAATACGAAGAGAGAAAAACTTTTTTGATAATTTCCATTTTTGTTTTCTCAGTTGAGGGTACTTAAAATTGCTGAAATTTGCAAAATTGTCCTTTGGTCGTATTAAGCCGCTTGTGAAGCTTCTTCGTTTTCTTATTATTATGCAGCATAATCGTATTTTTGCTTTGTCCTAAGCTTATTTCTCGCATTGGAATTTGTAGCATTAAGAATGCACTGGGACAAAATGCAGATGGTGCTAAAGGAACAGGAAAACTTTACGCAAACAACGCACAGTGTGAAATTTTTTAATTCTAGCCGAACTTAATTCCAAATACTACTGATTGGAATAATTGTAGTCTAATTTGACTGAAAAATAGATTTTTTTTTTCTTTGTTGTAGCAAAGCAAATTTTAAGTTTTTCTATACTTATAATAAAAGATAATAATATAATAAGAACTGATTATTTTAAGAAATAATAAAAAAAAATTCAAGTTTTCGTTAATAATTTCATTGTCTCTTTGCACACTCTTTGCATTTTTGATATTTTTTTACATTGATTAATATTGATAACTTCAATGTATGTATATAAAAGGAACTTTAATCTCTGTCTTGATTTTTTCTCAACTCAACAGAAGTTGGTAAAGGAGCAGGAGCAGTTGGTGTTTTGAGTAGAGATATGGTTTCTGGAGGAAGGTTGTGAATTTTCATTCACGAAAATTGGATTTTGTCAAAAGCACTGGGTTACATGCAATGAGAAACCTTTTAAGGATTTCTGAGTTTGTATCCTTTTTACTAGTTTTTCGGCTGAAATACTCACGATTTCGCAGAAATTCCTAAACCGAGGAAAACAAATCGTAAAACCAAAAAAAAAAATACACTTTGCCACAACGACATTTATGGGTTAGATTGTGCCCAAAGATAAAACATCGTTACGGCAAAGGCACAAAGAATCATAGATTATCATGAAAAATATACTGTAAATCAAGGGCTTAAATTCTTTGGCAAAGACGTACGTGTTTAAAAAAAAGAAAAAAAATCGTAAAAATAAAGAAAAGGCACTTTATCGCAATGATTTTTATTCGTTAGAGCAAAGAAGCAGACTGTTAAATTAAAAAAAAAATACTTAAAATCAAAGATTTAAATTCTTGTGTCTTCAAAAAATCGTAAAACTAAGGAAAATTCACTTTGGCACAAAGACTTTAATTCATTATGGCAAAAACGCTGACTGTAAGATTCCCAATAAAGTATTATTTAAATCAAAGACTAAGGTCCTTGAATTCAAGTACATACATATGTACGTACAATGTACATTGTACATATAATAGAGGAACCTTGACCCATATTTGTAGAAGACATAAATATGCAGAACACCGTCTGCCACGTAATCTAGTATATATAAAAAAATTATATATATTAAAAAAAAAGAAAAGGTTTTTTTTATATAGACATGCAAATTAACGTGCCACTAACTTAATTTTTTTTAGGCCCAGTTTTTTTGCAGATTTCACTAGATTTCACCACTCACCCGAAATCTGCTAAAATATATTTTTAACATATGCTTTTTAGGATCTTCCTATATAACTGCTACGATAGACACACTCAAAAATCTTTGGGTGTAAATACCCTGCAGTGTAGCCAACTAGTTAAAAAGCTAGTAAATGTACTAGGTCAAAAAATACTAGTACTAGTTCAGCTCAAATGCTTTTTACATTACGCAAACTGGTTATTTTCCTGTGTTGATGTCATAGGAAAAGACAATTGTCCTGTTCTCGATATGAATTGAGGTCGTATTTTGACTGGCATAAATTGAACTAGTTGTGATAGTAGCAACTTTTAAACCAGTAAAATACTAGTACAATCAAAACTAGGCTTTTTACTGGTATGATTTGCGGCACCTTTGTGCTAGTATATTTCTAACTAGTTAAATATTAGTTTATTATTAGTTAAATATTAGTGTCATATTAGTATTATTTTAGCCAGTTCAATTATAGTAGTTTTCATGCTAGTTGTAAGCTAGTATTCATTTTGTTCTAGCCTTTTTTAAACCAGCTGTATGCTAGTACTACACCGAAAAAAAAAATGTTGTAACATTAAAAAAATTTGTGTGCCTATTAGGCCGTAACGATGGAAACCGATTCAATTTGGTTAGCAAAAAAAACTTGCGAATAAATGAAAAAACAATTTTGGACAACTTTTTTTTTTTTTTTAACCCATACCGACCCACCCCCGTGACCTTTTGTAAACGTAAAAAATGGATTTTTGCTATTTTTCACCATAGCTGCCAAAATATTGATTTAGCGTGATTACATTGCACTAAGCATTAAGAGATATTCCAAATACAAACATTTTGCCATATCACTCAGTTATCTGGGACATCCCGTTACCGAGATATATATTTTTTAAGAAAAAATCGAAAAAGTTAAAAAGTTCAATTTTTTTTTACTTTTTAATTTTTAATAAAAAAACTATACGAGATACGTTATAGTATGTTTCACGATATTTTTCAGCAATATATGACGCGTATTTTATAATCATTTTTTAGTTCTTCGGTTTTATTTTAGCCCATACCGACCCACCACCGTGACCTTTTGTAAACGTAAAAAATGGATTTTTGTTGCTATTTTTCACCATAGCTGCCAAAATATTGAATAAGCGTAATAACATTGCACTAAGAATTAGAAGATATTCCAAATACAAACATTTTGCCATATTACTCAGTAACCTGGGGCATCCCATTACCGAGATATATGTATATTTTTTAAGAAAAAATCGAAAAAGTTAAAAAATTCAATTTTTTTTTACTTTTTAATTTTTAATAAAAAAACTATACGAGATACGTTATAGTATGTTTCACGATATTTTTCAGCAATATATGACGCGTATTTTATAACCATTTTTTAGTTCTTCGGTTTTATTTTAGCCCATACCGACCCACCACCGTGACCTTTTGTAAACGTAAAAAATGGATTTTTGTTGCTATTTTTCACCATAGCTGCCAAAATATTGAATAAGCGTAATAACATTGCACTAAGAATTAGAAGATATTCCAAATACAAACATTTTGCCATATTACTCAGTTACCTGGGGCATCCCATTACCGAGATATATATTTTTTAAGAAAAAATCGAAAAAGTTAAAAAATTCAATTTTTTTTTACTTTTTAATTTTTAATAAAAAAACTATACGAGATACGTTATAGTATGTTTCACGATATTTTTCAGCAATATATGACGCGTATTTTATAACCATTTTTTAGTTCTTCGGTTTTATTTTAGCCCATACCGACCCACCACCGTGACCTTTTGTAAACGTAAAAAATGGATTTTTGTTGCTATTTTTCACCATAGCTGCCAAAATATTGAATAAGCGTAATAACATTGCACTAAGAATTAGAAGATATTCCAAATACAAACATTTTGCCATATTACTCAGTTACCTGGGGCATCCCATTACCGAGATATTCGAAAGTTATGTGCCAATAATAAAGAAAAAGAATAAGCTCACAGAACCATGGCTAGACAACAATCTCAGATTTTTGAGGAATCAAAGAAATAAAATCTACAAACTTCTCAAAAACACTGATAATATAAGCGATGAACTGAAGCTTAGATATGACGAGCTATCAAGAGAGTTCTCTATCAAGTCAGAAGAAGCGTACAAGTTGTACACGAACATCATCGGAGAAAAAATTGTCCAAGAGCCGAGAAAATTCTTTGACTTTGTTAACATGAAGCGCAAATCTAGCGGCTATCCATCGTCTATGTTTAAAGGTAATGTCACTTCGTCCAATTCTCTTGAAATAAGCAACTTGTATGCCGATCACTTTAAGGAGGTCTTTTGTCTTCCTACCACCTTATCTGAAACTTCTCCTAGCTCAACTATTATAGTTGATAGTTTATATTTAACCCAGGAAGAGATTTCTAATGCAATAAAAGAACTGGATATATTAAAGGGACCAGGACCAGACTTAATACCTACAAGCTTTTTGGTGCGATGTTTAGACCAACTGCTATTGCCATTACACATAATCTTTAACGAATCACTGGTTTGTGGGACATTTCCTTCATATTGGAAATCATCCCATCTTACGCCAATTTACAAGAATGGTGATAAAAGATCAGTTGAAAATTATAGAGGCATAGCAATCTTGTCAGCCATTCCAAAACTTTTTGAAAAACTTATTTGTGAAAAGCTTACAAGTTTCATTAACCCACGTCTAAATGAGCAGCAACACGGGTTCCGAAAAGGGCGATCTACCACCACTAATCTCATGATTATGGTATCAGATGTTTTAGTCAAAATAGAAAAAGGGCACCAAATAGATGCTGTTTATACTGATTTCAGTAAAGCTTTTGATCGAGTTGATCACAACATTCTTATATATAAGTTAGAAAAGTTTGGTGTTGCAGGGTCCATACTAAGTTGGCTAAAATCATATTTAAACGGCAGATCCCAGTTTGTTAAATTCCAGGGAGTTCTATCGAAAAAAATTGCAGTCTCCTCGGGAGTTCCGCAAGATAGTCATCTTGGTCCTCTTCTTTTCAACATATTCATATCCGATCTGTCAGAAGTTCTAAACGATATCCCACATCTTATGTATGCAGATGATTTAAAAATGTACTATTCAATTCAATCAGATGTAGATGTAAATTTTTTGCAATCAAAATTGTTGTCTCTTGAGCAATGGTGTTTTCAAAATAAACTACATCTTAATGTCAATAAATGCAATGTTATTAGCTTTTCTCGTAAAAACAACGTAACATTACATACCTACCACCTCAATAGTATCGAACTAAAAAGGGTCAACCATATAGTGGATCTTGGAGTTGTCTTAGATTGCAAGATGCGCTTTAATCTGCACTATGATAAAATTGTGTCCAGGGCCAGCAAACAGCTCGGTTTTATAAAAAGACGTGCAAATGAATTCAAGAATATATGGGTCACTACATCCTTGTACCGTGCATTAGTGCGCCCAATACTTGAATATGCATGCATAATTTGGAATCCATCTTTCGATTCCCATAGAGAAAGAATTGAGTCTATTCAAAAGCAGTTCTTACTATACGCGCTTAGAGATATGTACAACCCCCATGATTATTGTAGCCTTCCATCATATGAACATAGACTCAGCCTTTTAAATTTGATGCCACTATCAACAAGAAGATCGTTATTGGGCTCATGCTTCACATTTGATGTAATTAATGGTGCTATTCACAGCGAATATATTTCTAATATGATTTCCTTTAACGATCCAATTAGGCGCACTAGGCATACTCGATTGTTAACTGAATATCAGCACCAAACTACATATGCAAATAATGAACCCATCAATCGTTGTTGCAGAGAATTTAATAATATCTCTATATACTACTCACCTTCTATGTCCAAATCCTCTTTCAAGCAAACCCTATATAAATCACTCAGAAATCAGAATTAACACAGGCCTCAGATAAACTACATACATGTATGGATTTATATGTATAAGCATTTAGTTTAATAAATCAAAATTCTTTAACATCCCTCTCCAAATCTCCCATTTACATCCTTTTGTCCTTATAGTCTTTAAGAATAATATATATACATCGTATCTTAAGTGTGTATACAGTCTTTCTTGTTTTCTTCCTTTTCTCTTAGTTTTGACATGGTTTTTGAAATCATGTCAATCCGGTGGGCGGAGTATGCCCACTAAGAGCACCAAATAAAAAATAAAATAAAAACAAGGAAAGGGGAGAAGAAAAACAAAAAACTTAGTAATAAGTAAACAAAACCTGTTAGAATAAGTTAGAATAAGTAAATTGCATTGCCTTGTTTGGCCAATAAATAAATAAATAAAATAAATAAATAAATAAATATATTTTTTAAGAAAAAATCGATAAAGTTAAAAAATTAAATTTTTTTTTACTTTTTAATTTTTAATAAAAAAAACTATACGAGATACGTTATAGTATGTTTCACGATATTTTTCAGCAATATATGACGCGTATTTTATAACCATTTTTTAGTTCTTCGGTTTTATTTTAGCCCATACCGACCCACCACCGTGACCTTTTGTAAACGTAAAAAATGGATTTTTGTTGCTATTTTTCACCATAGCTGCCAAAATATTGAATAAGCGTAATAACATTGCAATAAGAATTAGAAGATATTCCAAATACAAACATTTTGCCATATTACTCAGTTACCTGGGGCATCCCATTACCGAGATATATATTTTTTAAGAAAAAATCGAAAAAGTTAAAAAATTCAATTTTTTTTTACTTTTTAATTTTTAATAAAAAAACTATACGAGATACGTTATAGTATGTTTCACGATATTTTTCAGCAATATATGACGCGTATTTTATAACCATTTTTTAGTTCTTCGGTTTTATTTTAGCCCATACCGACCCACCACCGTGACCTTTTGTAAACGTAAAAAATGTATTTTTGTTGCTATTTTTCACCATAGCTGCCAAAATATTGAATATTTTGGCAGCATTAACGTATCTCGTATAGTTTTTTTATTAAAAATTAAAAAGTAAAAAAAAATTGAACTTTTTAACTTTTTCGATTTTTTCTTAAAAAATATATATCTCGGTAACGGGATGTCCCAGATAACTGAGTGATATGGCAAAATGTTTGTATTTGGAATATCTCTTAATGCTTAGTGCAATGTAATCACACTAAATCAATATTTTGGCAGCTATGGTGAAAAATAGCAAAAAAATCAATTTTTTACGTTTACAAAAGGTCACGGGGGTGGGTCGGTATGGGTTAAAAAAAAAAAAAAGTTGTCCAAAACTGGTTTTTCATCTATTCGCAAGTTTTTTTTGCTAACCATCTTAGATCCGACACAAAAAGTTCGAGAGCGTTATGCCCTAGTGCCTATTTAAAAAAATCTTTTATTTTTGACTCCAAAAAGATAGCTTTTTAATGCAACAGGACAGGTGTTGTTGAAAACAAAAAGAAAGCATTGTCAAACAAAGAAAAACTGTTCTTATTAAAGACAGTTTTGTAAATAGTAAAACGAAACATAAATATTTTTTGTCAATAGGGAGAAAAATCACAATTAACAAAAGTAGTAATACAATGATTAACAACATTGTTTTTATATGAAAGATGCTCTCTTTATTAATACAAAATTAGTATGCAAAGAATTTAACGAGAAGCATATCTTTATAATAACAAGCATGTTGCAATTCAGAGAAATGGCAAATCTTTAATATTAAAGACATTTTTTTTTATTAACAGGAGTCAGGTAATGTTAATGAAAATTTTTAAAAGAAATTTAACAATGCTACTCTTTTTAATAATACAAAAATATTTCTTTGTGTGTACGTAAACTGGCTTTATACTTGTATTATTAAAACTATATTTATATTTCCATTTTTAAGCAGATTGTTATTTTTAAAAAGTTGCACATTTTATTTTTATACTGAGTTTTACTAGTTGAATTGGTATTTGTTTTAATGATTTTTGTTATAAATGGGTTTTTTTATTTTATACCTTAAAGCGATCGAAAATTTGAGGTATTTTTCGGTTTTTTTTTAAAGGTTAAAAAATTAACTTTTATTCAAACTTTTAATTTATATTGTAACACTCATACAACATTTGGGCAAAAACAAAACAAAATGGTGAAGTTTCGCATATTTTTAAAACTTTATTTTTATGTTAGATCGCACCAAAAAAGGTTCAATATTATTGAATATATGCAATTGTGCTACATACATATTTAAAATTTTAGTCCGATCGGTTGAATAGTTTTTTCGTGACAACATCAAAGAGGTCGAAAAGTGTTGTTTCGAGAAGAACGTGTAGAGCCGGACTGCCTCTTAAACATATTTTAATTTAAAAAAATAAATATTAACAATTATAAAAAATACATTTATATTTTAATTGAACACATCCATAGATATGAGTTTCTATTATCCGCATTGTAAAGGAAGGCTCTTTACAGATCTGCATCCGCAAAGTGACATCAGCCACATCCCCAAATGTTACTGTTCTTACAACTAAAAATCAATTCATTTAATGTTTAAAAACTTATGCCGAACTAGAGAGTTTGCAACTAGCAAAGAAGCTAGTACATTTATGACTACTTAGTTATGAGATAAAAAACAGTTGGTATTTTTTTAACTAGTCAAAATGCGACTAGTTAGTAAACTATAAATTAAGCAAATATCTCTTTTATAACTAGTAAAACAGTTTGTATTTTTAGCTGAAATACAGCTGAATACAACTTGCTGAAATACAGATAGAAACTTTTTGGTTAGTAAGATTTTACTAGTTCAACATCTAGTATTTTGTTGACTAGTTTTATTTTAACTATTTTAGTTTTATACGATTTTTATTCGTAGTTTTCAGCTTTAAATCGGATTCGTAGAAACGAGCAAGTATAAAAAAATAAAAACAATTAAAATCTACTTAATTTCACGTAAAGTGTTAATATTATAGATTTAAAATATTTGTAAATTTTTTTCACAATGACTAAAGGCTCAAACATACTAGGCTCGAGCTGGCTGCAGCTAATGTCAAAAACCAACAAAAAGCTAGCTCAAGTTCTGTCAAATACTTAATTTGACCAAAATGACTTGATCGAGCTCGTCTTTAAGTCATTGAACAAATTCGCTTATTTGTAGATCAATTAGTTTTTTTTTGTTTGTTCAGTTAAATTTTTAATAACAGGAATGAGTCGCAAAAATATGTTCATGTTTATTTAATTTAAATTCGTTTGAAAGAAAAAACAGCTGATTCCTTACGAAACATTCGATTTGAATCACTCTGGCTGCAGCCAGATTAAGTTAATAAAACTTGACGAAAAAGCTGGCTTCAACAATTATGGTTTTTACGCATCACTTCTATGTGTTCGTATAAAATTTGACATTAGCTGCAGCCAGCTTGAGCCTATTATGTTTGGGCCTTAAGGAATCAAAACAAAAATATTCAATAAATTTTATGCTTTTGATAGTAAACCTTGACTTTGACCGCCTTGTTAGGTTAGGTTAGTGTGGCTGTCTAAAACGAGACACTCTTAGGCCAATGAGGCCCATTGTGATACCAAGGGTTAATTTTTCCTATCCGTATTTAAACCAATTTGGGCTGTTCACTAAGATTAGGATTCGGTAAACCGAAGATTCCCGAGAGTTCGCAAAAGTCACTCAAGAACCATTTGTAAGTAAGTGCAGGAAGCGTTTTTGAGCCAGCGCTGGGCACGTGCAGAGGAAATGTACTGTAGATTCTGCCTCCTCTGCATATCTACAGCTTCTGCAGAAGTCGTTGTGGGATATGTTCAATCTTTGACCGTAGCTGCCAATAAGGCAGTGACCTGTAAGGATCCCTACCATGGTGCTGATGTAGTACTCTACTGAGTGAAATGAGTTCTATTGAACGCTTAAGGTTGAGTTTGGGCCAGATTTGCCGCGTTATATTAAACGTGTTGCCAGCTGACCATTTAATGTTGGTTTTGATGCCGGAAATTATATACAGTAATATTAGGCAAAAGCAAACGGTTAGTATTACTAGCATTAATTAATTAGGAGCTGAAAAAAAATTGGTTCAGGAAAGACCAACTTAATTTTTTTAATAAAGTTCCGCTAGAATGCGAACATTTCACACTGTGCAAAGGTGGAAACCCACACCAAAAACAGCTCACAAACCATAATAGTGAAACAAAAGTAAGTACTTTTGCTACAAAAATACTTTTGCTTTTCTGGGATAGTAACTAAAAGTGAAAATTCGACAGGATAGGAAGGGACAAAACAAATCATGGCACAAAATATAAGAAAGAATGAAATGTTAACCTCAATTACAGCAACACTTGACGCCACAATAAAAGCGTAAGCCAGAATCCAAGCAATTTAAGCTAACAGGGTACATTTATGGAAACAAGAAAATTTCTTTAAAAGAGAATAGTTAGAATATTTTTCAAAAACTATGCCGCAAGCTTTAAAGTAATAAGCAAGGGGAGATTCCACAATGAAAATACGGTAGAAATAAAAATAATAAATGTAAAGGAAAAAGAAAACCAAATTCAAACCCAGGAAATGACAAAAGCAGTCATGATGGCAACAACCTATCGAGTTTAATTATGAGTAAACACCAACCACTGCGCTAAACTCACCTCGCCAGGTTGGCGTTTGTTTTTTTTTTAGCTTAGAGCGTGGATTTGAAATGCCGGTTAATTTTTGTGTGCATTAATTTGAAATTTCCGCGTAGAATCGCTGGAGGCAAAATGAGCGCGAGTATGAATGCAAAACGGTCGCAGTTTTACAAAGTGGAATAGCTTTTTAATTTGGGAATTGAAGAAAAAAAACACGTAGTTTACGTAACAAAATCCGCAATTACTATGTTTGGTATATCAGAATAAATTGCATGAGTTAAAATTTCTAAATTTTTGTTTGAAATATATTCCCTTGAGTGTTTCAAATATTATCCCTTTTGGTTGCAATGCAAATAAATAAAACAGCATAAGGAATGCTGATTAAATAATTAAAAAAAAATTTTGCACCGCGGGGTATTTTAACACAAAACAATTAAAGGATATTGAATGTTGTTATATTTGCAATGAATCATTATACACGTAATGAGTTAAGCAAAATTTATCAAATTTCAAGGTATGTTTATATTTAAGTTTTGCTTCTCTTGCAAGTGGAAATCAGTTTCAAGTGAATCAATCTCTTTCAAGTACTGACATGATCCGGTTATTATACGAAAAGCCCTTTTAAGGAAAACTTTTAAATATCTGATAAGGTGGCAACCAGGTTTTCCTGAGGCTAGACTTGCCCAAGGAGGCCTGTTCAAAATCTGATCAGGTTAATATTAACCGTTCTGATAATATTTACATACATTGACTCCTGACAAGGTTTCCCTGGTACCCGAGTCAATCACCTAAATGAGTCATTTTTTACTACTATTTGTGACCATAAAATGATTATAAGTAAGAACTGAAATAGAATAAGAAAAGAGACAATGCCCAAAATCACATTTAACTATTCCCAATGATCCAAAACTGATTACAAAGCTATAAAAATAGAAGAAAACATTATCAATCTCTTTTTGATCTACTAATGACTGAAAAGTGAGTTAGGAACTGAACTTACTTCTGTAGCTTGCACAGCAATCGTTTATCGCGCCGGTTGACCGTTATAACGGGATAATATTTTCTTCGTTTGGAGATCAATTTTGTGTTGACAAAGTTGTTCTTGTTTATGTTTAGTTGTTTCAAGAAGAGTGCAGTGTGTTGTTCAAAGTTCTTAATTTGTGGTAATTGTCGCATTTTTGCAAATAAAATATAAGTTGTGACACAATAAATAATATTATAATAATAACATAAAACTGAAATCAATGTCAGCAAAAAAAAAATAAACGCGTAGCAAAGAGAGAAGCTGAAAAATTACCTCAGCCAAAAAAAATAAACGCGTAGCAAAGAGAGAAGCTGAAAAATTACCTCTCCAGTAAATATTACATTTAGAAGTGACCAAAATATCAGTGGGTACATTTTAACAAGCCAAGAAATACTTATATAGTCAAATAAAAAATCAGTTAAAAATTACTGAAATAAACAATCAGCTAGTAAGGAATAATCTTCGACTGGACCGAAGATTTTTCAAAAATGTAAAAAATGACTAGAAAAATTAATCATATAATAGTCACAAATCACTTAAAAAATGGCTGAAAATTGTTTGAAAGGAATGATTATTAAATACTATTAATGTGGAGTCATGTCTAGGTTACAGTTTTCTCTCGACAACTGAGTCATATTTGATCAAAAAATGAGCGCAAATTAGACTGTTTTCAATCATACTGCAGAGTCATAAATGATTCAATTTTGATCAAAATTTTCACAAAATGCTAGCTGGGGCGTGATGTGAAGACAATGATCGGCTGTGTATGTGTGTTTGTGAATGTTTAATTGTGTGTTAGCTCGTCGTTTCATCGCATTGTCAGTTCGTGTTTGGGTGTCGGCTCGTAAAGTTGATTAACTTTGGTTTTATTTTATAAAATTTTTCGATGTCGCGCAAACGAAATGCGTCTTAAGCGGTGTACACATTAACACTCCTGAGTGAGACTCAAAAATTCAACCACAAAAATTTCTGTGGTTGACTGTTGAATGACGAAGGAACACAAACGCGAACTTGCGTAAAAAGAGAGAATTTCAGCATGAGTGCCACTCATGATAGCTAATGTGTACCCCACTTTATATCGAAATGAATGCTTCTGTAGGCAAATCTACTAGCGCAGCGTCACCTAGCTACACAAAGTGGTGCTAGGCCATCAAACCCCACTCAAGCCTCCATAACCAGAAAAATGTACCATCATAGAGATACCATCTTGTACAACAAATAAAAAGGCTGAGTAGACGTTATTAACCAGGTGTCGTCTAAATGTAGCATCAAACGTAAAACAACTAGATGGCCATTTTTTACAACATGGTCTATCTATCATTCATCAAAATGCCAAAAAAAAAGACGAAATTCTCGTTGAGGAATTTTGGCATCACTTCGCTTTGAGTTTTACGTAGGAAAACATGAAACCCATATGAAAGCGCCACTCATAATCGAACAACCCGATACTCCAACGTCCTGGGTGCTTTTGAGCATATGATCAACAAAAAAATCTCTGAGTCAGTTTGCCCGGACGCTGCAGTTCCATCCGGTTAAACTGGTCGGATGCCATCGAAGGGGTCGTTTGCGTGGCAATTGATCCGAAATCATGTAATAATTGTATTTTCAACACAATTGCCCACAGTAACCAAAATAACTTAATTTCCAAATTTTAGTCTAATACGACCCAAAACGTCTAAAATATAGCATTTTTATTGTTTTGTGGGCGGTATAAGGTGGGTGTGGCAACATTTGCTAAACCATCACGTTCTTGAAACAAATAGACTGCCAGAATTTTAGCTCGATCAGCCCAGTAGTTTTGGAGTCTATAGCAGAGTTGGGCGTAGTACACTAAATTTGCAGTTTCAGCTTACATGTACTGATATTGTAAAACTATTCTCTATCTTCTTTTATTTTTGACTGTTGAATTGAAAAATAAAAGCCTCACTTATACATGAGTGAAAGTGATAGTGAAAAATTTTTCACTCAAATTCATGTAAGAATAGTGGAAAAAAAAATTTTTACAGCTTAGTGGACCATTTTTTTTTTTTGCACTAAATAAATAGTGCAAAAAAAATACTTGCACTAATAGCGGTACAGCACAGAAAGTTATCACTCAATTGAAAGAAAACAGGAAAAGTTTACGTGTAGTATTGAGTATTTAAATATTACACAGAAATTTGTATGTTTCTATGCTATTC
This sequence comes from Dichetophora obliterata, assembly GCA_963920525.1. Taxonomy (NCBI): domain Eukaryota; kingdom Metazoa; phylum Arthropoda; class Insecta; order Diptera; family Sciomyzidae; genus Dichetophora; species Dichetophora obliterata. The sequence goes on along the minus strand of OY986435.1, from coordinate 154,781,170 downwards.
TTAGTAAAATATAAAAATATTAAGTAAAACAAGAAAAATAAGCTATGCTAACAATTATTTGCTGTAAGCAATTTAACTTTCATGAAACTATTATTTTAAATAACACCAATTTTATATAAACTGTCTATCTGATCCTAGCTTGGTGATGCTCATTCAGAGCTGTTGTTGTTTTCTTCGTAAACATATATGACCAGAAGCTCGAAAAATAGTTTTTCTTAATTATAGATTTTTTCATTCAGGTCTAACTGAAATAGTAAACATATATGACCAGAAGCTCGAAAAATAGATTTTCTTAATTATAGATTTTTTCATTCAGGTCTAACTGAAATAGTTTTAAAACCAGTCATATTTGAAAGTTGAGTGGAAAAACTTTCAATTGCAGCTTTCATTTAGTGGCTGTTCAAATTTTACACTATTTGAGTGTAGTGGATATTTAGTAACTACCACTCAATTTAGTTATAGTGCAACAATATAACACTACCACTAAAATCCCTAGTTATAGTGAAGCATCTCTTCACTATCACTAAGCTGTTAAAAAAATAGTGAAAAATAGAATTTCTTTCAATATATTTTAGTGCTAGTGAAAGGCTGAGTGCACTCAACATTTAGTGCACTATGCCCAACTCTGGTCTATAGACATCACACAGACAGGAAGTTTTTTATAAATATCAGATTATACTATTGATTATACTTATTGTATTGAAACAACTTCAAATCCTTTATAATCAATAATAAAATAAAAAATGGCCTTAAAAGAAACCAAAAATTACTTTTATATCACATTCTTCATACAAAATGTGTGAAATCAGAAACCATCCACTAGGGTGGCTATTGTCAAAGTCCAAAGTTAAATTCTTCTGAAAGCAAAAACAACCTCTTACCGAAAAGGTTTGAAAAGAGGAAAAAAATTAAAAAACCAGATATTAATATATTTCAAAAAGGTTTTTAAAGAGAAAATTAGAACTTTAAAGCCCATTACCAGATTTCATGGATTGAACTCCTATTTAATCAGGAAAAAGCAAAAAAATCGTGGTTCTTGCACTTTTCAAATAGGATTTCTCAAAATTACGTAATATAGCAATTCTGTGTTTGACAGTTTTCCGATTAAATATACCTCACAAAAGTTATTGTAGTTTATTAGATAATTAATTGTGATCTATTCTTTGAATTTTTATATGCTTTTTGTGAGCATTTTAGAGACTTAATCATGTGAGTCTTAAACAGTGGGTTGGTTGGTCACAGCTTAATCACTCAAGACTACTGAAGAGCGAGGTTTATCAGCCTCCGAAACACTTCCGTCTAGTCTGCTGTGTGATTGACTCTATACAGAGTTGTAGTTTTTGTTGCCTTCTTCAAACTTACTTTATCTCAAAATCTCACAATTAAAATCATGTAAAAATTTTACTTTGTGTTCGATGACCATTAGTGATATGTGTTAATCTCTGTCAAAGTTTTCGAAAGAATAAAATAAGTCGAAGATTTTATTACCAATAAAAGACAATTTGGCGTTCTTAAATCAATGTTTTTTAAGTTTAATATTTTTAATGTCTTACGTTTATTCAGTTACGTCTGTGTCTGCTATCGAGTGGGCAAGTGAGCTGAAACTTCCGATAGCAAACTGAATGTGAAGTTTAACTTTAAGCTGAATGTGACGCATAGGTGTGTTTTTTAATAATAAAGAAACTCTGTAAAGAAACTATGTTATGCTGGCGGTCATATGATCCCTGAACACCAGTACACTTTTTTCTACTTTTAGTACTTTTTCAATCGATGAGTGTTGCTATTAAGCAGATTTAATTGCTGCTCTCAAACATTTCGCACTAAAAGTTTACTATTTTTATGCTTAAACACAAATGTTGTGAATAATATCACAGCGCAACACTGTTTTGATTCCATGATTTCATATTTTTATCGAATCGTTTAATGACCGTGCTGGTCAAAATTTACTCTCTCGCCCTCAAATTTTTAATTTACATTAAAACAAAAACAACGCATGAATGTGAAGAGCCCATGACCGCCAGCATAACAAGGCCTGTTGGTAGTGATGGCAATTAATCATTTAATCATGGCGATTAATCATTTGATTGCATAAATCGATTATTAATCTTTAATATAATCGAATCAAATGATTATTTTTTTGTTTTGATTAATCGGCCATAATTGATTTTTTAAAAAAATCGTAAACGGTGAATTTTTACAAGGCATTGCAACAGAATGTGTCATGTTGCTATGAAGTATCAAAAATTTTGAAGGAAAAAATTATTTCTGAATTTAACCGTCGCTTTTTGAGTACGGAGCAATCATTTTGCCGGCCGCTTCAACATTATTGGACCCCAGATTCAAAAAGTTGCATTTTACGAATGCTTCGGCTGTGCCATCAACTGTTCGGCATCTCAAAAAAGAACTAAAGAACAAGCAGCCCAGTAGTTATTTCTGACAGCTCTTCACAATCTCATTAAGATTAAGATAAGTATGATTAGTAGTCTCTACATAAAACCCTTTTAAATTAAAAACAAAGAAAGCGGCAGCGCTGTCTATTGTGAAGATGAATTTCATTTTTATTTAAATTCACCAGTTGCCGATTTGGGTCAAGATCCAATCCACATATGGGAGAAAATAAAAGGAGTGTATCAAAATTTGTATATCCTTTCAAAAATATATTGTTTTTTGCTAACGAACGCCTTTTTTCCAAAGCCGGAGCTACAGCAACTGAAAATCGAAACCGGCTTACAACGAAACGACTTTCAAAATTATTGTTTTTGAGTTCGTGGATGAAAAATAAATAGATTTTTAATATTTTTTCGGATACTCCTGCGTATGTTGAACATATATTTTTGTTTAATGTGTTATTTGATTTCAAAGTTTAAAATTTAAACGCTAAAATTGATATATAATTTTTTGACAGATTAAAAATCACAAACAAACTTTTTTGGATTTTTTATTTTTTATTATAAAAATCGATTAATCGTTTTTTTTTTCTTTTAATTTAATTGCAATACAATTATTTTCTTTCGATTAATCAATCATATGATGCGTAAATCGATTTTTATTTATTTTTAACATCACTACCTATTGACGAAGGCAAGTCGCACAGTGTCGGGAGTTGTTGTTGAGATGATTTGAAAAGTTTTAAAATATTTTTTTTTTTAATATGTAATACTTGTGCTAAGAAAAATCAAAAATAATTAAATAACTTAATATTTTAGGCCGTTTTGAAATTTGTTCATTTCTTATAAATGATTGTTATAGAATCGCTAGTTTTTTAAATAAATTTAAAAATTGGAAACGTTTTCTAAAAGACGAAAAGCAGATATTCCTGACGGTATATAAAACTTTTTTATGTGTAAAAAATTGAAAAAATTGCTGGTGAAAACAATAAGAACTTTAAAAAATTATTTTATTTCTTGGACCTTGATTTAAAACCACCTGAATATACTCATAGATTCATAATTTATAAAAGTAATTTTTCGCTGTTTATTTTTGTACAACTATTAAACCAGCAAATATTTTTACAAAAACCTCTATTTTTAGAGGTTGTCTCAAACCATTTCAGCACATGGATGGCGATAGCTAGTGTCAAATGGGGGGAATGCCTTGAACTTAAAAAAAGCTTTCTTCCGCAGGCTTCAATCACGTTTCCGGACAAAATTTAACTCATTTATTTATCTTCACTACCCCCAAAACATGGAAATTCAATTAACAAATTGACGCCTAGTGGCAAATATGGCGATTATCCTTGCATTATCCTTTTGTTTTTGCCGGTTTTGCCGACATGGTCGTTGTGACTGGGTGGCAAATCGTTTGCAAATAAATATGTTGTAAGCAACAAGAGAACGTGCTAGAAATTTAATTCTGTTGTTAAAATATTTAGCTGGTTTGGGAGTTCGAAGCTGGCAAGCAGGTCAAAGTAAAGCATAACATTTAAATTACGGCGCCTAAAAGCATGACAAAAATCCTGTTCAGAATCCATACCATGGAGAAAAATCGTGCATTTGCCACACTGCAACTGTGATAGGTGGATAGTGGCTGGGTGACTTTTCTGCATGTGTACCATCCTCCCGTTCCTTCAAATCACGTGACGTAGTTATACACTCACAAAAATCCAGTCAAAGCTTTGGATGCACTCGGTTCGTGTTTTGACACGTGCATATAATGGAATTTTGTCTGAAAGACTAAATTGCAGGTGTTTGTTTGAGTATTTTACTATAGTATGTATGTGATACAAATTACATTGTGATGTACGAAGTTGCGCCCAAGCCATTGACAATCATTTGTATTGTTGTTGCTTATATCACGCCCATAGTCTCCATTTACATCTGTTCTCAAATGCAAGAAGCCACTGAAGGGTGGAGTGCCACACCCTTTGATCACACATATTCCTCGCTTGCATTAAAACTAGCATGCAAAAAATCGGTACTCATATTTTTTCACCTGCTAGCGACATGAACATCTATGACTTTTCAGAGTCTTGCTTTAAATGTCGCGGATTAGATTAAATTCTTCCTAATTTTAAACACTACGTTTCAAAAGTAGAAGGTAATTGTATAAAAGGCAATAATTTTTAAAGGGAAATGATTATTTAATAGCCTTTTTTTCATGGGATAATACTTTCAAATCACATGTTTTGACTTTTTTTTGCATATTCACAAAAGAGGAAATCTGGCAACTCATTTTAAAAAAAACTGAACGATTTTTTTTTTCATAAAACTTTTTGAGGTCAAAGTTAACATAGTTAGGTAGTGGACTTATACATTTTCGTCGATGCTTTTTTTTGTTTCTTAAAATCTGTGAAACTAGCAGTTTTGACTTTTTTTGCATATTCACAAAAGAGGAAATCTTGCAACTCATTTAAAAAAAAAACTGTACGATTTTTTTTTCATAAAACTATTTGAGGTCAAAGTTAACATAGTTAGGTAGAGGGCTTATACATTTTCGTCGATGCTTTTTTGTTTCTTAAGATCCTTGAAACTAGCAGTTTTGACTTTTTTAGCACATTCACAAAAGTGCAACTGAAATGCAATGAAAATTTGCAACTCATAAAAAAAAAACTGAACGATTATTTTTTCATAGAACTTTTTGAGGTCAAAGTTAACATAGTTAGGTAGTGGGCTTATACATTTTCGTCGATGCTTTTTTTATTTCTTAAGATCTGTGAAACTAGCAGTTTTGACTTTTTTTGCATATTCACAAAAGAGGAAATCTTGCAACTCATTTTAAAAAAAACTGAACGATTTTTTTTTTCATAACACTTTTTGAAGTTTAAAGTTAACATAGTTAGGTAGTGGACTTATACATTGTCGTCGATGCTTTTTTGTTTCTTGAGATCTGTGAAACTAGCAGTTTTGACTTTTTTTGCGTATTCACAAAAGAGGAAATCTTGCAACTCATTTTAAAAAAACTGAACGATTTTTTTTTCATAAAACTTTTTAAGGTCAACGTTAACATAGTTAGGTAGTGAGCTTATACATTTTCGTCGGTGCTTTTTTTGTTTCTTAAGATCAGTGAAACTAGCAGTTTTGACTTTTTTAGCATATTCACAAAAGAGGAAATCTTGCAACTCATTTTAAAAAAAACTGAACGATTTTTTTTTTCATAACACTTTTTGAAGTTTAAAGTTAACATAGTTAGGTAGTGGACTTATACATTGTCGTCGATGCTTTTTTGTTTCTTGAGATCTGTGAAACTAGCAGTTTTGACTTTTTTTGCATATTCACAAAAGAGGAAATCTTGCAACTCATTTTAAAAAAAACTGAACGATTTTTTTTTTCATAACACTTTTTGAAGTTTAAAGTTAACATAGTTAGGTAGTGGACTTATACATTGTCGTCGATGCTTTTTTGTTTCTTGAGATCTGTGAAACTAGCAGTTTTGACTTTTTTTGCGTATTCACAAAAGAGGAAATCTTGCAACTCATTTTAAAAAAACTGAACGATTTTTTTTTCATAAAACTTTTTAAGGTCAACGTTAACATAGTTAGGTAGTGAGCTTATACATTTTCGTCGGTGCTTTTTTTGTTTCTTAAGATCAGTGAAACTAGCAGTTTTGACTTTTTTAGCATATTCACAAAAGAGGAAATCATGCAACTTATTTAAAAAAAAATGAACGATTTTTTTTCATAAAACTATTTGAGGTCAAAGTTAACATAGTTAGGTAGAGGACTTATACATTTTCGTCGATGCTTTTTTTATTTCTTAAGATCTGTGAAACTAGCAGTTTTGACTTTTTTAGCATATTCACAAAAGAGGAAATCATGCAACTTATTTAAAAAAAAATGAACGATTTTTTTTCATAAAACTTTTTGAGGTCAAAGTTAACATAGTTAGGTAATGGGCTTTTACATTTTCGTCGATGCTTTTTTTGTTTCTTAAGATCCGTGAAACCAGCAGTTTTGACTTTTTTAGCATATTCACAAAAGAGGAAATCTTGCAACTCATTTAAAAAAAAAACTGAACGATTTTTTTTTCATAAAACTTTTTGAGGTCACAGTTAACATAGTTAGGTAGTGGGCTTATACATTTTCGTCGATGCTTTTTTTGTTTCTTAAGATCTGTGAAACTAGCAGTTTTAACTTTTTTTAAAGTATTAAAAGTGTATCCGTTTTTAGAAGTTGTGGTCCAGTTGTTTTAACCCAAGCCGTAGGGTGAAAATTGTGTTGCTTTTAGCTAAAAATCTTATTCAAGCATTGGTTTTATCTATTTTTTTTATGTTAATGCAATTTTTTAGCATTTCGTTTAGATTTTATAAAATATTAATTAAAAACATTTGAGTAGAGTATTTATATTGTTTGCAGGTTTTTAATATCATAAAATCATTGCAGGAAGTCGGTTTGTAGTCGCTGCGCCTACAAAATTGATATGTGATTTTTGTTAAGTTTTAATTGCATATTTTTTTAACATTCATATTTCTGCATTTGCCTTTTTTTTAGATCTCTTTTTGTTCAGAAGTGATCAAAACAGCTACGTGGTCGCATTAGTTGAAATGCTCTTCTAAAAAATTTGCTGAAAAACACATAACCATTTTTGTAGGCATAGCGACGATATGTAGATTAGTCTTAACTCAATTTCGTTGCTAATGAAGAAAATAGTACAAAAAATAGAAAAGAGCTTTTAAAAAGCTTTTTAGTTGTTAAGGTATGTTAGTAACAGAGATTTTTTCTGTTAAGTTTCCTATTACAGAGATTTGTTGCGAAAATATATATAAATATATATAAAGTATATTGTCCTCTTTATCTAAGGTATTTGAAAAACTTATTAGTCTCCAAATTAATTATTTTTTGGTCAGGAATAATCTCTTGTCTCCTTATCAATCTGGTTTTCGGCGGGGGCATGGGTGTGCTTCGGCCGTTGTTAAGGTCTTTGATGATATAAGACCTCAATTTGATGCAGGGTTATTGTCCTTACTTTGCCTACTTGATTTTTCTAAGGCTTTTGACAAAGTTAATCACTCATTTCTATGCCAAAAACTTAGGTATATGTTTGGGTTTTCTTTTAGTGCAGTTAACTTAATCTCCAGTTATTTGTCAAATAGATCTCAAAGAGTGAAAGTTGGCCACAACTTTTCCCACCATAAGCTCGTCTTAAGCGGTGTTCCACAAGGCTCGATTCTAGGTCCGCTTCTTTTCTCAATTTTTATTAATGACATCTTTTCTGTCTGCAAACATGCTTCTCTTCATGCCTATGCAGACGATATTCAACTTTATCTCTCTGGTAGAATTGAATGCTTGAATGAATTCTCTGGTAGATTGAATGAAGATCTTAGTAACATACATCAATGGGCTTGTTGTAATGGTCTTCAATTAAATGCTGCTAAATCGTATGTTCTACCAATATGTAAAAATAAAACTATGTTAAATGCTGTTCCTGAATTATATATTGGTACAAACAAGCTTAATATTGTTACGAAAATTGTAAACCTTGGTTTTTGTATGAATTCGTTCCTTTCTTGTACTGATCATGTTAATAATGTTGTCCAAAAAGTTTATTATATCCTACGTAACTTGAGAATGTCCGCCAACTTATGCACTATTGAATTAAAAAAATTACTAGTCCAGCAACTTATCATGCCCGTCATAACATACTCTGATATAGTTTACAGTAAACTTGATTCATCGTCTCTGCTGAAACTTAATGTTGCTTTTAATTATGCCACACGTTTTGTGTATGGGTTAAACAAGTTTGACCATCTTTCTAGCTTTAGAAATGCAATACTTGGTTGTAGTTTGAATGATTATTTCCACGCTAGAAATTGTATTTACATCCATAAAATCATTCACACTAAAACACCTCATTATCTCTACGAAAAACTGCAATTTAGCTTATCTAGGAGATGTAACTTACTAATTATCCCCAGACATAGCTCTCTAATCAGTTCAAATCTCTTTTTTATTAATGCTGTAAGACTGTGGAATGCATTGCCTCGTAGAATAAGAGAAATCTCGAGGAGGGAAACTTTTAGGCAATCAATTTTTTCTCACTTTTCTACTACTTAATCTTATCTTATTTTTATTCTCTAAAATTTATTATTTCTTACTTAGTATTTTTAAGCTAATTAAATGGATTTTACTATTTTTTTCATGTTTTATTATTGATGTTCACTATTTATGTTTTACTAAGCTTAAGAAAAAAATAATTTGTTGTTATCTCTAATTAATTCAATATTGTTAGAATTTATTTTTCATTGTACTGTAAAAGAACTTAGTTTCTTATTTGTACTCAATTTTTCGATTTTCTAAATAAAAAAAAAATAAATAAATAAATAAATATGTTGTTAACAGAATTATGTTGCTAACAGACCTCTGTTAAGTTTTTTCGCCGGATGCTGCATTTCGCCGGATGCTAACTTCACACAAGTATTTAAAGGTTATTCTGGAGCTGTCCAAACCGAAATACATATGGAATATATTTTAATAAAAAATTCATTTATACTAATCAGAGCTTTTTTAATTTTTTTTTAATTTTTAAAATCTGCATCTGATATTTCTGTGTCGATAGGCAATAACAGCTTAACAGCCCTATTCTGGCAAATTAACAAAAATTAACGTTTGTTGTAATTTTTGTATTCAACAAACACATAGATATATAAAAAATATTGGTTAACAATTGTTAATTTGCCAGAATAGGGCTGTAAGTCTAATTTCAAAGTTTCGAGAAATCTTGCTTCAAAGTTTTTAATCCCCATATAAGTTATATGAAAGGATCTTTTGTTTTTGTGTCATAACTTTGGCTATGGTAATGCTAGATTTTGTGTGTTTATAGTGCTATATGTGTGAAATATAGCTACATCATTAATTGAGTTCTGTGTTAAGTCGAATTAAGCGATTATTGCTTATCGACAAAGATTTTTGGCGTAGCTTAGAACATGCAATTTAACTCTTAATCAATCCAAAGTTAACTTTTTCAACTTTAAATTTTATCAGTCTTCTCTTAACTTTCAAAAAAAGCGTTTACACGAGACTTCTTCTAATTTTTTCTATAATACGAAGAATTTGATTATTTTATTACAACTACTTAAATAAAAGATCAACTTAAAAAATATTTTAAAACTTTGTTTACCGGTTTTGCCTTCAAGAACAAGTGCTATGAGCAGAAAGCTCATTAATACTTATTGCATTGACAAGTGTTATGGATTCAAACAACGAACTAAGTAATGATCCAGCTGGCAACAGTGACGAAAGTAACTGGCAAACAGTTGGCTCGTATAAGAGAAAAATAGGCACCTTATCAAACCGATTGCACCAAATAGTAATAATAAAATACCGAAAAATATCGAAAACAACAATAATAACAGGTATGACATGCTTAGTAATCTTACTAATGAACTACTAACAACAAATTCAGAGTTATCCGAGAATAAACCACCACCAAAATTTTTTCGCAGTTTTCTAATGTTAAAAAAATATCCGATGACTTTAGTAAAGTTTTTCCCAAAACTAATTTTTACTATAAAGCACTCCATGACGGTCAACTTAGAGTATCAATTAAAAGTATTGATTCATATAGTATTTTTATTGAACACTTAAAAAAGGAAAATAATTCATTTCGCACATACGAACTAAAGCACGAAAGAGCGTACAGAATTGTTTCAAAAATTCTACATCACTCAACCTTACTAGCTGCGATTAAAGAGGAAATTGAAAGCCATGCCACAAAGTTAGGCAAGCTAGCAATATTCGTATCACAATAACTTAAGCTCCCCTATCAATGTTTTTTTTTTTTTTTTTACTTAGAACCAAACAAAAATAACAAAGACTTAGGGTGCGGTGGGGTGAAGCGTTTCGCTTTTTTTGGAGGCTCACACCCCCAAAAATTATAATTTTTAAATGGTATTTCGCTTAACTCGCAAGAATGGATATTTTTCTTAATTTCTATGCGCTCGAATTTGAACATTTTCCATTTTGGCAAAAAATTATGGCTATACTTCAAAAATTATCGATTTTCGTTTTGAAATATGGTGGGGTGAAGCGTTTCTTTAAGTGAATCTTTCCGTTTTCATGTATAAACATCAACATAAATCGGTTTAATGGCCTCGGGCAGGCTCCTATGTCAGCACGAAATGCTGAATAAGTCATCGAAATCAAATTTATTATTCATCACTAATATCGAGGTGAGAGTCACAGTTTCGACAGGCATAGTAGCCAAGGTTGCCCATGTTGACGCTTTTCAAGCGATATCGCCAGTCGCATTTGTTGTAATGAATTGAAAAATGCCAAAAAACCAATAAAAACGCATCAAATATACACAAAAATACTAAATACGCATTGAAACGGAGTTTGTGGGGTGAAACGTTTTATTTTGAAAACACGGCTGGTAACACAACCACTCGATAGATATTTCACAAAAACTTCATATTTTTTAAGGACAATATTAAACCAACACGACTGATATATTTACCTTGAATTTGTGCTGAGTAGTTGGCATAAAATACGATAAATTCACTCGATCAAAAAACTTTTGCAAAAATATGTTTACCACTTTTTTGGAAGGGCAACACAATGTATGTTTGAGCACTTCGCTGTATCATGAAAAATTGTGCGGCAATGAAAGCAACACGTGACGGTATGACACTTGGTTAAATGTAAGCGCGTTGTCAAAATTTCACAGATGAAACGCTTCACCCACCGAAACGCTTTACCCCACCGCAACCTATATAAGATCACTTCCATGAATAATGCAATAGTAAAAATCGAGTCTCCAAAAAAGTAAAGGAATTAATGCAATGCTATCGTTGTCAGCAGTTTAGACATGCTAAAGCATGTTGTATCAAAACTTTCAATTGTGTCAAATGTGGATCTGATCATCTAACAGCTGAGTGCCGCAAAAGTTGTCAATTCCACCTTTGTGTGCAAATTGCTCGCTAGCCATCCACCAAATTAAAAAGGTTGTGAAATTTATAAGCAAATGTTAAGACGTCTGGGCGGTCAACAGCCAAAATCCATTTCTAACAGGCAAAACATTCCAAAGCACACCTTTACCCTAAATAATACCTTCTTTATCATTCCAAATAATGACAATAATACCAATGAAACATTTGCTAATATTTTTAAAGGAAGTGAGCCACCAACCAGTTCAATGCAGATTATAGAAAATCTTATAAATATATAAATTGAATTAACGAATAATCTATTGAATATTTTATCACTACTTATTAATAAACTGTGCAAGTAAATCTACGACACACAATACGGATAATGGTGTCTAAGGCCCATTTTAAAGGCACAACATTTTTTGAAATTAGGGGTTTCGACCTTATTTCTACTAGCCATCCTGATAACAAGGCACATGGTGGTACAGAGATTCTAAAAAAATTAAGTATAAAATACTTGACGGCTTTCAAACAAAGTCAATTCAACCTTCATGCATCAGCATCATCTGTCCAAACACACCAATAACAATAAGTGCCATCTATTGCCCTCCGAGATATAGCTCCAAGTGCGTTGATTTTCTAAATTACTTTCAAGGTCTAGGCACAAAATTTATTGCTGGTGGAGACCACAATGTCAAACACCCTTGGTGGGGCTCAAGATTAATCAATCCAAAAGGTCGAGCGCTTTACGAATGCATCATCATCAAGATGAAATACTCAGTTTCATCAATAGGAAAGCCAACTTATTAGCCAACCGACTCAAGGAAGATCCCAGATCTATTGGATTTTGTAGTTTATTCTCGTATACCACAGCTTCTTCTAAGCGCATAACACTCGAATGAATTAAGCTCTGGCACAATTAAAAATAAATATAAAATCATAACTCTTAAAACCGATGTAAAAGCTTTTCAATACTGAGTAGACAAAAGTAGTAACCTTAACGTAGCCATAAATCGAGTAATGAATAAGACACTTTTGTTCAGAACTTTACTAATATCATTCAGGAAGCTGCATAATTGTCTAAACCGGATCAAAACCAGCAAAGTTTCCACTCATTCAAACTGTCAAATGAAGTTGCAGCAATGAAAGAACACTTCGGAAAATCTGGCATGTTAATCGAAATCCTAATGATAAACGCAACTTAAACAAAGCCATCAATGATCTAAAAGAACATCTTGCTGGCTTAAAAAACGAGGCATTTGAAGGATATGTGAAAAGTCTCAATCCAACAAAATATGATGAGCCCCAGCTATGGAAAGTCACAAAATATCTTACATATCCTCCTAAGAGCGAAAAGTTCTAATCAAAGACCAAAACAGCGAATGGCATCGAAGTGAAAAAGTCAATCGAAAGCATTTTTCGAATACCTTTGCAATATATTTCAACCTTTTTCCCTAACCAGTGCTTCAGGTGAAAGTGAAATCCAATGAAATTAAATACTTGAAAAATTGCAAATCGCCTGGATTTGACCAAATCGATAGTAGAACTGTTACATTTCTGGCGAAAAAGTGTATCTTACTACTAACGCTACTTTTTGTTTCAATTCTTCGCTTAAGCCACTGTCCAATTCCATGGAAATGTGCAGAGATAGTTATGATCAACAAGCCTAATAAACCCTAAAATCATTAGTCTCTGGCAAAAATGTTTATATATAGTTATATTAACTGTACATATAGATATTTAGAGTTTAAGTTCTTGCATATAAAAATGAAAATCAAACAAATCTAAACTAAGTAATTTAAATTCAAAACTAAACAGTTAAAATAATTTTGTTCTTAATGTAGAGCAAATATTGTATGTCTTTATATTGATTATATCACATTTGCTTATTGTCGTAGCCGATAGATACAAAATAAAATGGAAACAGAAAAAAAATTGGTTTTTCTTATTTTGTTTCAGAGACATTATGTTTTCAATTTTGTATTTTTGTGCAGAGTTTAGTTCAGTTGGAGTTAAGTTTAGTTTTTAAAATTTTCAGCATAAATTTGTTGTAATATTATACGGAAGACTTTGAAGTTAAAAAAATGTAAAGTATTTGGGTGTGGGGAAGCGTACGATCATAAACATATAGGGGGTCTCTAAGTAGAGAAATAAAAAAAAAACTTAATAAAGTAGAAAAATAAGAAATTGGAAAATTTTCTATTCGTAGGGTCGGCGTTCAACTTTAACCTAATGCAATTTTTTAACTATATTTTCTTTTTTCCTGATGTTGATAAGAAAAATAACTCACGTACGAACTGGCGCGAAAAAAAAACAACAAGGCTTTAAAAGTAAATTTTAGAACTCTTTTAGAAAAAGCATACTTTTGGCTTTCTCCCATTGTCGGAAGCAAAAGCTTTACAGTGGCAGCGGATTTTTTAAGAATTTTCGAAAAATGCTTTTATCGCGTATGATATATCATACCTTATCATAAATGGGTTAAGTTTTCTTGCGATATAACATATTGCCAATTTTTTGGACTATTACATTAAATAAAAACACGACAAACATTTATTTTTCCTGATATTTTTTTTTAAAAATATAATTTTATTTTATTTTTAAATGTTTTTCTGTGGTTATCTGCCCCTTGCTGCAAATACTGAGGGCTTTCACAAGCTGTCGTATTGTTGTATTGTCGTATTTTTTCACAACAGTTGTATAGTATTTGTTGTTGCCTTCCACACAAAACTAGTTTACGACAATACAATCACGTTTGGTATGTATACTGTTTGTCGTATTTCATCAGTGCTGTTCTTTCATGTTACGAATTTGTTATTACCATGCACATTTCATAGGTAACATCACTATCATAACAGTTTTCTTTTTATTTTGCCAGGCAAATAGGTTTGTAGAAGAAATTGAAAGCTTTGACGTGGTATAGATCAAAAGTATAGATCAAGTTTATACTTTTCATACAAAGCTCTTATTATTTCATTCTTTTTGTTTTGTTTAGGCATTTAAAAAAATTCATTTTCTCTAGTCATTTGTCTGTTTCTTCAGTCAGCTGTATAAATACGACATACAACAAAATAAACCCTTAGGGTATGTTCACAGTTGTTGTATTTTTTTATTGAAAACGCAATAAGACATACAACAATACGACAGCTTGTGAAAACCCTAATTGTTTTTGCTCTTCATTTGAAGTTTTAGTAAATGTAAATATGCTATGTGGTATATTTTTGAATAAATTACAGAAAATATTGATTTATTAAATCTATTTAGTATTTATAAAAGTCTGCGATGTCCTTAATTGCTGTGTTTAATACATTTTTCAATTAAGACGGTTCATTTTATTTAATAAATAAATTTAAATGTTTCCAACATACGCTACCTTTAACCATAACCAACCCATGCAATATTTCAAACATGCTATTTACTTAGATGTCTCAATTTTATACTTTTTTGTGCAAGTTTTTGACCTTTATTTATTTATTTATACATTGGTCAGGCAAGGCAATTTGTTTATTCTAAAATGACCTTTGTTCTCTTTATTTTTCCCCTCACCCATTTCCTTGTTTCCAAAACATGCAAATCGAAGTGAGCGTAATCCGCCCAACTGAATGAAATAAATTCAAGAACACATAAAAAAAGGATAAAAGAAAAGAAAAAATAAGAGGAACTTTGGTTAGGTTAGGTTAAGGTGGGTTAAGGTGGTCTTAAGATCAGCCCACTTAGACCATATTATTGTTCCGTTGTGATACCACAGAATGGAAGACGGGAGTAATCAAGTAAAACTTTTGTGCAGGATGTTCTTTATGTGGCCGAAGCTGTAGAAACATGAGATATTAAATCTGAAGCAAGTCTTATGCCTTGACCTTAGTCAAATCAAGTCCCTTTCATTAGAAATAAGGAAGGATATGTTATAGCGTAGGACCATTTGTGGTCCTACTAATTTGTGGTCCTGGCTCGGCCAGGATTAGAACCCTGGATCCCTGAGTGACAGTCAAGCGCGCTGCCATTAGACTATAGAGGCCACCGTATGTAAACGGAACTTATATGCAAACATATTTTAGTAGAAGAGGCATGGATGGTGATCGGGATAGGGTTAGATGCTTAGGGTGGAAAGAGGTTTTGGATAGGGAGCACTTGAATATGTATTTAGTATGGCTGTCAATCCGAACATCCCGGGATCGAATCAAAAAAATCCCGGGATCCCGAAATTTTTTTTATACATTTATTTTATTATTATGTAGGAAGTCAGGAAATAGATTGGTTAGTTTCCGGTGGTACTCGTGGACGAAACTTGTAAATTGCCTACCAATTCTTGCTATTCATTTCTCCAACTAGCGTTAAATCGGAAAGGTATTTTTCTACGGCGGGATATATTTGCAATAAAACGCGATCTAGTCTCTCTGACGAAATTTTAGATTGTTTAATTTTCCTAAGGTATTTTTTCTTAAATGTTGAAAAGTAATTTATGCACATTAATGTAGTCTAAAAGTTGACCTACGAACTGCACAAAACTTTTTACAGTATTTTTGTTTTTTCTATTGATCACATCATATTGCTTCTCCTGTAAAATTTTTAAAATGTTTCTTACGGCTTTTTGATTTCATACCAATGATATGTTTTATTATTATTATGATTAATAATATGTGTACATGAATTTGATTTTATTTTTTTTTTTGTTAAGTGATTATTTAATAGATTTCCCAAGAAACAATTTGTGTCCGTACCAAACTTCTCAGGCACAAAAATCCCGTGTATCGGACTCAATTTTATCTTTAAAAGCTACGAGTAGTAACGAAAAACTGCGTAGTTTATGAAAAAAATTAATTGCACATTAAACCGAATGCAATCGAGCTTCAGCGAACAAGACCCGAGAAAAGAATTCATATATTGTGACAATAAAGTAGCTGATGTGCATCGAAACAGGCCTGAGTAATAACTATAATGCACCTGAAACATACCCAGCAAGTACCTGGAAAGTCACCTGAAATAGTACCGTAGTTCAAAAACGAGCGACTATATTCGGACGCAATAAACTGACGAGTGCCTGATTCAGTCTTCGTTCGTACATTGTGCCTGCCCAAGGTGATCCAGAACTAGCACTTCTTTCGGTGCAGAGGTCGGACATTTACCAACACGGGCACTGTACATATATCAGCTACTTTATTGACACAAAATATGAAATTGTTTCTCGGGTATGATCTCAAAACTGTTCAAATAAATAAAAAAAATATAATATTGATCTAAAAGATGTTAAAAGAATGAATTCTTTAGTAAAAAAAAGAAATAAAATTAATGGGTTTTATTAAAAAAAAAAACATTGGAAAACACAGGGAAAAACTAACCAATTCAGCCGACTTATACGCCTACTCTTTATATAACCGAAATCAATAAGGTGGCATATTTTCCCCAAAAAGCATCCCAAAGAAATACAATTTGACACACCTAGTTCTTTTATAACAACAACTAGTTTGGGTGAAAACGAACCAAATTGGACGACAAATATACCCACCCTTCATATAGCTGAAATCGATAAGGTGGTATATTTCCCCAAAGAAGCAAGATGCTTCGATGGAGAGTTTTCGTACACTTATTTATAACTATTTAAATAGCAGGGGTATTATTTTTTATTTTTTTTTAATCACTTCTAAAGTTTCTTACATTCCAGTTTTTGTCAGAGACCATTTCATAAAAGTACTGGCATAACGATCACGGTACAAAAACAACAACAAAAAATATTTTTCCAGACAGACACAATTCCATATTTTGCTCTCCTATAAAATTTGTACATACTTATATCAACAATTATATAAGAAAATTAGAAAAAGTCTGCATATGTAATGTATGCTTCTCTTACTTATAAGTTAACTTTGGATATACCAACTTTCAAAAATAAAAATTTTGGAAAAATATTTTTGATTACACTAAATTTAAGTAATCTCTCTATATACATTATTTTCTGTTTTAAAAAAATTAATTATGGCCGCATTTGTTACACTGTGCCACGGTTCCTTAGTTTATGGGCCACGGGCTGTATCCAGTAGGTTACGACTGCCACAGGACTATATATTTTAAATTTTAAGTTATGAGACCTTCCTTAAGCACATTTTCTTCGTGCTTCTCTAACGTTTTAAGAATTTTAATAACTTCGAATAATAATTTAAAAGGTTGATTCTGATTATAAACCTTTTTTTTATTTTTGAATCTGGCCATAACACATTTTGACCATATTTGCACAGAACTACTTTTTGATATACACATTAGATTATTCACAAAAAATCAATGTAAAATTTATACACAAAATGGTACAAGTATTGTAAATAGAAGGTTAATAAATTTTGTTGTTAACTTCGCCTCTTACTCCGCAGGCAGTACTGCAGTAAGTCCAGATTTTGTTCAAACCGTGCATTAATTGATTCCAGTTACTCAAAAGACCTATTTTTTACAAAATTGTGTGTTCTAGGTTAGACCAGGTTAATCTATTTCTAGCTAATTTTTTAATGAGTGTTAAACAGTTTCTTTAAAGAAAGTTCTGTTAGAGCTTTGAAGATTTTTGATGAGTCTTCAATGGCTTTTATCGTCATACCATTGTTATTTGATTGAAATTCAAAATAATTCTGTATGGACAAAATTCTTATTCTTCGACCAACAAGTCCCAGTACCTTTTAGGAAATTAAGAATTGCAATAATATTTGTAGAATAGGATCAAAACAAAGAAGAACAGAAAGTGGCTTTGTTGGTAATGGAGCTGTAAAAGTTTCAACGGTCTTGTCATAAAATACCATTTAATGAATCAAATACACACTAAACATTTTACACTTATAGTTAAAGTGCAAAATCCAGTGTGTTTAGATGTTATTTCAAAAGCATAATCAGGCAAAAATAAAGCCAATTAAACACTTATTTTCACTGAGATATAACTGGCTTTCATAAAGCGAACCATTTATTTCGAAACTGGGTATATTTGGAAGCGAATGATTATGAGAGTTAACAACTCTGCCCTCGTTCCTAAAAAAAAAACTAAACTAACTAATTTGTGCTACGCTTTATATTTTTTCGGTATACGGGCATCGAATCTACAACATTTTTTGCTGGTCAAGAATTGTGTCCTTAGGTCTTTTTGTTTGAGTGTGGCAGACGTTATTGACTGGTTTTTCACACAACAACAATGTCATCGATTAGACAAGACGATTTCCGTAAATTTCTCCCTAATCAAAAGCTTATCAACGCTTTAATAACTAGCAAACGTTTTTCGAACTAGAAATTTTTGGTATTGTTTGTAGGAAACTACCAAAAAAAAAATAGCATTTATGGCATAAAGCATTGCTAAGAGAAATAATTTTTTTTGCAAAATATGCTGCAGAATTCATTAAGTGAAAGAATTATTTCAAGCATAGCTGAATACATTTTTGTTGGACATTAAAATTCCTCCCGAACTTAAAAAAATTACCATCATCATCAAGTGGCTAAAAATTTTATTATCATTAATTTCCATGAAGCAAATGCTTGAAAATTTGCAATTTTGTAAACAGTGAAATTTTTATTCAAGTCCAGCCAAGTATGGCGTTCAGGCAAGACATTTATTATGTTCTTGAGCAATGCAAGCATATTCGAAATAATCATCATCATTATCCACAGATAATATTAGACGTAGATATATTTTGCCAATTACACAGTGAAGTAGATACGCTGACAGACACTTTATCTATAGCCAATTTTTTTCAACGCCTGAATACCTCGACAGGTTTGAGAGTAAATTACAAATGCAGATGATAGTTAACACAGCTGCGTTGGCAGCTTTGTCAAGATTGATGAGTTACGACTTAATGTTCATTGCTTCGAAGGCAGATTAACATCGTGATGTGAAACAAAAATAAAGGCAATTACTTGACAATTTTTTTTTTAAATTATTAGCAGAGATTAACAGCCCTATTCTGGCAAATTTTCAAATTTTAAACAGAATTTTTAATATTTCTATGTGTTTGTTGTAATTTTTTGATTTCAAAACAAAATTTTAAGCTCAAAATAATTAATTTTGATAAAAATTGTCAACTGCTTTTCAGTTATTGACAATTTCAAAAATTTAAAAAAAAACAAACATATAGAAATATAAAAAATACTGGTTAACAACTGTTAATTTGCCAGAATAGGGCTGTAAAGCAAAAACTTGAAAACCCTAAAGACAAGGTTAAAAAAAAATAAAAATTACCCATTTCCCGGCGCCTTTTGCTACGCCTTACATAAATTTTTATAACTATGCAGCTTATGTTGTGTGTCTGTATCGAAATAATCTGACACCGAGGTAAATATTTTCTGAAAGTTTGAACTCAACCCAATCGTTAGTTTCGGAGAACTCGGAGTAATTTTTTTGTATTGGAGATGTATTTGTGGTTCCACTTTCTCTTTTCCAATCTCGCATACATTTTTTTGTGGTGAATAGTTTCTATAAAATTCATCGTTCTTCACAAAATGCAAAATATCGTCTTTAAGATGTATAGGAGGTGCCACGCTCCTTTGCCTTATATCGCTTACATTATTTGTGGTAATTAACTTTGATAACAACTTTGATTTAAAGTTCAAGATGCTAGCTTTTATATGAGCCAAGTTATTTGGTTTTTTAAATTTAATTGTTAAGCGCCACCTATTGCAAAAATTTTGCACTATTACAAATCTCAACGTAAACAAAGCCTCTGGTCCTGTTGGCATACCACCAATTGTGCTTAAAATGTGTGCTTCTTCGCTGGCTCGGAATTTGCGCAACCTTTTCAACATCTCCTACAGAACAGAAATATTTCCATCTTGTTGGAAGGTGGCAAATGTCCAGCCGGTACCTAAAAAGAGTGATGCCACGAACCCTGCAAACTACTGACCCATTGCGATTGCTCTACGCTTTCCAAAGTTATGGAGTGCTCAGTGACCGTCAGTATGGTTTCCGTAGGGCTCGCTCTACTGGTGATCTAATGGCGTTCTTAACCGAAGAATGGAATAAATGCGTTCACTTTTTTGGCGAGAGCAGGGTTGTTGCTCTGGATATTTCAAAAGCGTTCGACCGAGTGTGGCATAAAGCGCTCGTGTCAAAACTTGCTGCATACGGTTTTGGTGGTAATTTTGCTCGATGGATCACGTGTTTCCTCAAGGACAGAACGATTCGAGTCGTAGTTGACGGTATTTCGTCCGAGAAGCACGCCATCAACGCAGGAGTACCGCAGGGTTCAGAAGGTTTTTATCAATGACCTTCTGTCGTTGACGCATAACCCAATACATTCGTTTGCGGACGACAAAAGCATTTGTCATTCTTCCTGCAAAACTTCCTGTTTGAAAACACGTTGTTACTACACAGACGAATAAAGTCAAACTGTTGATTGAACAATGAAAATAAAATAATGTTAGCACATGATTCAATTACTACAGGTTATCCATTCATTTGACGTTTACTCACAAGAATCTTCATATACACCCGTAAAATTGAAGAGGAGAGCAAAAGAGTAATTTTGTAATGCCATCAAAGTAATCAGTTGCAGGAATATCATACTTTTTCGCAGTACTAAATAACCAAGGACACAGTTCACTGCTGCTTTTTCAACTACTTTCTGTACTGCATGTTTGTTTTGATAGAAAATTTAAGTGAATTTTTAAAAAACTAATTTCAATATTTTGTTGTGAAAATGTTTTCCCACCGCTGATGGCTTATCAGATCCACTGGCACATTATATTTTCGAGTTTCATCACCAAAATAAACTGTTTTGTCAAAACCGCACGTCGAAGGCATTATTATTTTAATAATTACAACTTAATAGTCGCGATTTATATTTTAATTGAAAATAAAACTGCATCGCAACAAAATTTGAAAACAATTTTCTATAATAATTATCAAAGCAATAATTATTATAAACGCAATACACACTATTTCTTTTTTTTTCCTGCTAACAGCAAAATATAGTATAACTACTTTAAAAAAAAAAAATACGCAACAAAACACTGAAACCTAACTTTTTTCATAGAAGACCACAAAACCCTGGTTGTCAGTTAAATTTGAGAGAGAATATAACTTTGTTTTCGTATTTACGGGTGTTGTCAAACGAATGGACAACCTGTAATAGTTGAATCATGTGTTAGCACAAACATGAAGTGAGCGAAAACAAAATTTTTTCAAGCGTGTACTCCCATTGTCGCTTACTGTGTTAGATAGATGTGATCAGTTTTTTTGCGGCAATGTCAGTGTTTTAGACCCATGTAAGTTAAACTAAATCAATTGTTTTAAATAAAAATAATATTGCGATTCTCTCAACCATACAATTTGAGGAGCCTCTTTAATTGAGTATTTTTGATACCACAAGTGTCATGGATTAAATTTGTATGCGATAAATAGAGTAGTTCTAAAAAAAAATAGCTATGAAAAAAAATCGAAAATGATGTGAAATTCAGAGCATTTGAGGATCCGAAATTTTTAACCAAAGCACTACTTTTACGTTGCCGGGACATAGCCCCAAGGGACATAATACCAAATTTCAAATTTGGTATTATGTCCTCAAAAAAAAAGAGGACATATTCCCAACATTAGTTTGGGATTGTGACCGCTTAAATAGGGGACATTCTTGTAAAAATGTTTATATTAAGGCCGCATTTATAGTATTGGACACTTATATATTGTTATTTATATTACTATTGTTATTTATATTACTATTATATTTAAATTGGATTAATAAATTTGTTTATTATCAAAAAAGAATGTAATGTTTAATTTGTATACTTACTTAAGTATTTAAGTAACTTTCTTAAGTTTTAAGTATTATAAAACAATGTATTTGCCCTTGTACAGAATGGTGATAACAACTTGAATTTTTCCAATAACTATTTACTAATTCACTTAAATGACAAGAAAAGAAAGCGCCGGAAAAAGAAGGAAAAAAATTAAAAATCGCCCAAATGAAAAATGGTCCAAAAAATGAAATGAAAAATCGCACAAAAAAAAATGAAAAATCATCGAAAAATGTTTTAAAGAAAATGAAAAATCACCCAAATTTCATTTCATGACAAAAAAAAAAATTAAATGAAAAATCACCCAAAAGAAATGAAAAATAGCCCAATTTTAAAATAATATTTCATTGTTTCATTGACAAAAATAACCTAACAAAAATTAATATGATTATTAATTTCCTAAATTAGAAAGCACTGCTTTATCAAAACAATTTAGTTAAGGGCGTATTTAGATCATTTTGCACTTAGATAAATGTACTTAGTTTTCTCTTTTCAATAGGCGCCATTCGGCCGCTGCTTAGGGATTACAACCCTCAGTAAGCCCAACACCGGCTTCGCTGTCTACAAAGGCAAATTATTTTATCGTAAAAAAACCATAAAAAATTGATTTGACCTTGTTGATGTTGTTATCACCATTTCGGCAAATCATTTCTTCTTATATCTATATTAAGAAAAAATAGCTTAAGTCGACTTAAGACTGATCTGAGTTATTGATGCAGCTGTGTTCCACGCATATTGCACTATAAACACATAAAATCTGGAGCTTTTAGTATGACCTTAGCCAAAGTTATGGCACAAAATTAAAAGACCCCTTCGTATAACTTATATGGCGATTGAAAACTTTGAAGCAAGATTGCTCGAAACTTTGAAATCAGACTTAAGCTGTTATTGCTTATCGACACAGATATCAGTATTTGTTGAAACCACTTGGGATTGTGACCTCTTAAAAGCGGACATAGTCCCAAGAGGACAGAACCCCCATTTGGGATTATAACCGCTTACTAAGCGGTCATAATTCCAAATCCAATTTTTTGGATTATGTCCTCTTTTAAAGCGGTCAATCCCAAATTTGAAATTTGGGATTATGTCTCTTGGTGCTATGTCCCGGCACCCACTCTTACATTTCGAAGATCAGAAAATGGCAAAAGATCCGGTTATTTTTCTCGCTGATGTGTACAGCAAACAGCTTTTTAAACAGAAAGCTCTGTCTGTAGCTTTTATAGAGTAACATTTTTTACGCTAGCTTGTATGTGCCCGTATGTAAAAATTTGTCGGTAATGACATTGTAAGCGGTATGTCACAAAATACGATTTATGTAAAGATCGATAGTTTAATTTTATTGTTGAGACAACAGTTTGACTTTATTCGTACGAGTGGCTACATCGTGTATTCTATCAGAAAGTTTTTCAGTGAAGTGTATTTATTAAAATGATTGAATCAGAACAAAATTTTATATAAAAAACTAGCAGGCCACTATTGTCCGCGGCTGCGCCACCAGGGATAGGATGAAAAAAAAATAAAAAGCCGTGAAAAGCCATGAAATTCTTCAAAATCGTAATTTACTACAAATCAGAACTACAACATAATAAATTTTTCTTCAAAAGCATATTTATTTATATAAGTATACCTAGGTATAAATAAAAAACTGAATAACATCATTAAAAATTCAGATTAATATAAAATTGAATAGATGCATTAAAATAGGTATTGAATTATTAGATTCAATTAGTGTTTGAAATTCATACAAAACCCTGATTAAAATTTGATTTCAAGGTACTATTTTGCCTCAAAGTAATTTTATATCAAGATTGGAAATAACGCTTTATTTTTCAGTAAAAACTGCAGGAAAGAGTACTTTATTTGAACAGCAATATAATTCAATTGAACTGCGGCAAACAGCAAGAAACAAAAAAAGCAAGAAAATAAAATATAAAAGGCCACACACACTTCGTTATTGTACGCAGTACGCTTTCACGGCCAAAGTTAAGTATAAATTAAATTTGAATTTTAACTAAATATTTAAAAAAAAATAAATTAATTTAGAATCTCTTGCTAACTTAAATTTTTAATAGTAAAACAACGATTCAACTCAAAATCGTCATTTTTGTCATAAAAATTAAAGAAAATCGTCACGTCATTATTGGTGCCAAAAATCATCAAAATTTTTACAACAGTGTTCGCCACGGAGGTAACTTTATCAATCTCAAAACATGTCAAAGAAAGAAAAATGTATTTTTTTAAAATTTTTTTGTTTTGGGGCGCTGTTATGAGATCCTTTTCATTAGGCAATAATTGCCTTCGCCCCCTTCATGAGGGGGTTGACGAAAGTCCCCTTTCAACTCGAATGCTTGCGATAATCGACGAACTGCTTGCGGCGAAGACAATTATTGCCTAATGAAAAAGGCCTCTATGCATTTATATGTATCTCACTTTTTGCCTTGCCTCGAGCTCACTTGTTCTTTGTTTGTTGCGCTCATGGTAGAAAAATACAGGTAGGTGCACCAGATGAGAGCATACTGCCGGAAATGTCAAAACGAAGCAAAACTTTTTATTTATTTTCTTTTGTTTCCATTCGCCACACAGCTGAATTTGACAGACATGGCAGTATGGAAAGAGAGCACAGCCAGCGCTGCAGCTACCTCTATCCTTATACCATGGTTGCGCTGTGCTAGCTGAGCATAAATAGAAAAGAGAAGAGAGCAACATAGAGTTAATTGAAACTCTCGCAACACAACAACCTGAACTTAGCGGGGCGTCTCGACAGGCAATAATTCATTGCTTTCCATCTATCAATTGGCAATTATTGCTAATCGAGACCACTCAATTGCCATGGTTGGCAATTCATGGCGAGCAATATTACTTTCCATGTATTACCAAGCAATGAGCTGTATTTTTTCTTGTTTGACAGCCATTTTTCATTTTTCTCCAAAATTTTAAATGTGTATATCTATAAAAATCAAATAGCGTGCATAATAAACTTATAAAATAATAAATTTATATAATAAATGATAGAATTATGTGTTGATTTCGTAACAAGACAAAACCCACCCTTGAAATATTGCCATTGCTTGCAACGGAATTTGACAGATGGTAAGCAATGGATTATTGCCTGTCGAGACGCCGCACAGTGGGGTATTGAACCCTGAAAATTGTGATCAAATCACCTAGCAGACGGAGGGAATTTTTGACTTTGTTTTTTAGTTAGAATGGGTCCAAAGATGAAAAAAAATTTCTGTCCGTCCGTCCGTCTGTCCGTCTGTCTGTCTATCGACACAATTAAAGCCGTAATTTTGAAGCTATTGTAATGAAATTTAGTATTAAAGCTTGTTTTTAAAATATAAAGATTAGAATCGAAAATGAACCAAATCGGATGTAAACCACGCCTACCTCCGATACAAAGTGACTTTATTCAAAACGGTAATATCTCTTTAAATTCCACAAAACTTCATATATCGACTTTTTTTTTGTATATGAGCTTTGATATTTAATATCCGCTTCAAGTATGAAATTCAACCAAATCGGATGAAAACCACGCCTACCTCCCATATAAAATTGCTTTATGAAAACCGTAAAATCTCTTAAAATTACTTACTTTTAGTTTTTTTTTTAACTTTAGTTTTTTTGGTAACATATCACTTATATTTGTTGTTTCAAAAAAAAATAGACTTCCACTGAATTCACAACTTTATGCTTACATACGAGTATGTACCTAAAAACACACATTTTATAAGCCTAGACGGGAAAATACATTAAAAATACGAACTGGGGTAATTGAGAGCAAAAAGTGTGATTACTAAGAGTCAAGCCTCTTAAGTAACGAAATTTATATTTTTTAGTTAACAAACAATTAGAAAGTATAAAAAGCATCACAAAACCATTTACTTTATGGAACTTTATTTTTTTCCTTAATATTAATGAAATACATATGCAATACAAAAATATTGCTATTCTATTACTATTCTACGGAATAGTGATATAAACCAAAATATTTCGTACTTTTACCCCTCTAATAAACAAACTGAAGCTACATCACTAACTGTTGACGTTAATTATATTATTAAAAAAAAACAATTCAGTTGATCTCTTATATTAGTTGGTGTCGGTTGTGTTTTATAGTGTTATGTAAAAGCCTTTGTTTTGTTATATTTCGTGAGTGTATTAAAACAGTTTCATCAGCTTTTTTTAATTAAATATTATATTATACTTACTAATATCATTAATATACAACTATTTTATTAAATAATAATTGTGCATTTAAGTTGTGTAAGTTTAATTCTTGCATATTAACTTTGTTTAACTTGTTTAGTTAATGCAGTGTTGTTGTTTTTGCATGCTTACTGTGTTTTAGTTTCTTCTTTGTGCAGTGATTTGTTTATCTTCAGCTCAGTGAGTGTTGTTTTTGTTTTTTAGTTTCTACTAAACTGTGCACAAACTACCTGAATATAATAACCCTAAAAGCACATTTTGCATCTGCTCATTTTTTAAAAATTAAACATGGATTATTTTTCTGCAGAAAATATCGTTGCTTGTTCTTTAGACGAACTTTGCAAAAGCCAAAACATTCTGAACCCCATGTTCAGCTGTTCTGGTCCATGTGAGCAAATGTTTCATGCATCTTGTGCCGGTATTTCCAAGTCATGCCTTGACGACTTAAAATCTCTGCGATCAGGTCTTCGCTGGTACTGTGCTTCGTGTAGGGCACTTTCCCCAGATGAACTTTATTCAAAAATTAAGCTTTTTGGGGAAAGTCTTAACTCGTTAAACAACAATTTTCGAGAAATTGTAACATTTTTTAGTGAAGTTAGGGCCGCACCCAGTACTAGCGTCTATGATGAAAATTCCATTTCGGAAAATATCCCGCTTGCTTTGTCACAGACTGTTTCTTCCGGGACACAAACAATCCTTTCATCAGAAGACCATATTATCTCAAATAGAAAGAGAAAAAATAAAAAAACCAATAAGAAGCGAAAATCATCTGGATCTACTTCTCAGGCCAAGCAGCCCTCAGCACCGCTTTTGAACAGGAACACTCCAGTTACTTCCTCGTCACCTTCTAACCGTCCTTCTTTGACTAATAGTTCAGTTTTGACTCCTATTGAGCCTAGAAATCTATCAAGCTTAAGGGCAGTGTCGAGGAAAAAAAATTTATTTATTTCACGTCTTCAGCCCGACACAACTGTTGAAAATGTATTGACTTTTATCAAACATAATAAATTGTTGAGTCAAAATGCATTTTGCTCATGCAAAAAAATAGGTAATAAACCTTCCCATGCTTCCTTTATTCTCACAGTTCCTGCTGAAGAGTTTGCAACTGTTCTAAACTCTAATTTGTGGACTGATAATATACTCGTTACAGAGTTTCAGCCTAAGAATAAGCCTAGAGGGACGACTCAAGCCGCTCGTCAATCCCAAAAAAACTGAATAGGTTATCCCTTTACTATCAAAATGTAAGGGGACTACGCTCTAAGACGCGAGACATATTTTTAATGTCTCAGAATTTCTCTAAGGATATTATCGCACTGACTGAAACTTGGTTAAACGGAAGCATTACTGACTTAGAATTGTTTGATAACAGTTTTGAAGTTTATAGAAGAGATAGACATGCTGACAATACTTCTGCTGTCGGTGGAGGTGTCTTATTAGCTGTAAGGAACTCCTTAGTTAGTTCCATTATTGTTATTCCCTGCTCTGCTAACATCGAACTTATATGCGTCAAGGTTGTACATTGCAATTCTAATGTATATCTTATTAATGCATACGTTCCTCCTAAGAGCAGTGTAGAAGTTTATGCAAGCCTTGCGGATTGCATAGAATATGTCATAAGCATAATTGACGTTAATGACGACATTTTATTGTTAGGTGATTTTAATATGCCTGACTTGAAATGGGAATCTTCTGACGATGATACATATTTTTGTGCATCTAATTCGAAGACTCGCCAAGAGCATATATTTGTTGATAATATATGTTCTGACTTACAACAAGTGAGTTGTATTTATAATAGTCGTGAAAGACTTCTTGACCTGGTCTTAACTACAGATAGTAACAATGTGATTGTTGAGAGGGCCCCTCATGTTTTGACTGCTGTTGATGAATACCATCCACCATTGAGAATATGGTACAAATCAGACAGGGAAAATATAGTTAAGTCTAACTCAATAGATAAAGTTTATGAATTCAATTTTAAAAAAGCTGACTTTTTGAAGTTGAATCATTTACTTCAAAGTAAGCTTCATGTTATTTTAGAATATGTTAATAATAACACTCTTGATGATTCAATTAATTTTTTTTATATGGAAATCTTTGCTATGTTTTCTCTGTCCGTGCCATATAGCCTCAAATTTACGAAAAATTGTTCTTACCCCTGGTACACAAAGGAGTTAAAGATTCTTCGCAACAGCAGGAATAGGGCATGGAAAAAATATGTCTGTAGCTTGGACTTGAATGACCTAGAAATCTACAAGCGTTTGTTTCTGGACTTTGAAAATTGCTCAGCTACCTTATATCAAAATTATTTAGACAGTACTAAGCTGAGAATATTGTCTGATCCGAAGAAATTCTGGGGTTTCATAAACACCAAAAAAAAATCTGATGGATTCCCTTCATCATTTAAAACCTCTGACGGATTTACTGACGATCCTGTCGTAATTTGTGGTCTATTTGCCAATCTCTTTAAAGAGTCATTTTGTTCAGACTCTTTTAATCCTGATGAAGAGTACTTTGAATATATGAACTCTACACCCAGGGTTTCGTTGGATTCTATATCCTTTACTTCAGAGGATATTTTAAAGTATATTGGATTGATCGATGAGGATTTTAATGCTGGACCTGACGGAATTCCTGCCGCAGTGTTAACACGATGTGGTTCCGTTCTAAGTCAACCACTGTCCATGTTATTCAATAAATCAATTAGCGAAAGTATTTTTCCACTTTTTTGGAAAAAATCTTTTATAGGTCCTATCTATAAAAAAGGTTGTAAGAACGATATAAACAACTACAGGCCTATCGCGAAACTCTCGTCGATTCCAAAACTTTTTGAGCGCCTCGTGTATGATCGTGTGAAAATTCACTGTGGGAAGGTCATGACAACTCGTCAGCATGGATTTGTTACTGGCAGATCCACTGTGTCTAATCTCCTCGATTTTACAACGTTTTGCTTAAATTCATTTTATTCAGGTAACCAGGTCGACTGTATTTACACTGATTTTAGTAAAGCATTTGATAAACTGCCCCACAACTTAATTCTATTTAAACTTAAGTTAATGGGTTTTCCACAATTTTTTGTAAGCTGGATTCAATCGTATCTGACAGAGCGATCTTATCAAATACGATTTCGAGGCGTATTGTCAGCTGAATTTATTGCTGAATCAGGTGTTCCTCAAGGTAGCCACCTTGGTCCACTTCTGTTTATTTTAGCCATTAATGATGTAACCCACATCATCAAACACTCTCATCTACTTATCTATGCAGATGACATGAAAATATACAGAACAATAGATGCTAAAGACAATTCAGATCTGCTCCAGTCTGATTTGAAATCCTTTGAAATTTGGTGTTCTAAAAACAATATGTTTCTAAATCCAGATAAATGCCAAACTATGACCTTCTCGCGAAAAAGGAATAATTTAATTTTTGAGTACAAGATAAAAGATACTGCATTAAGTCGTGTAGATGCTGTCAAAGATCTGGGTGTATGCATGGATTCTAAGCTATCGTTTAACGTTCATATTGATTATATTTGTAAAAAAGCATCTTCTATGCTCGGGTTTATGAAACGCTGGGCAAAAGAATTTAATAGTATGATCACAACTACAACACTGTATTATGCAATTGTGCGACCTCACTTAGAGTATGCAAGTCAAGTTTGGTCCCCAAGTTACAATGTACATGTTGAACGTATAGAGAGAATCCAAAAACGTTTTGTTCGGTTTGCTCTAAGGGGCTTAAGTGCAACTGACACTTTAAACCTTCCTCCTTATGAGGATCGTTTAAAACTATTAAAAATGCAATCTTTGAACGAGAGAAGGAAGTCTGCAGATATCGTCTATTTACACCAACTCATAACTGGTGTATTCGATTCACCAGAACTCCTAACTCTTATAAATTTTAACACTAACCGTAGAAGCAGTAGAAATGCTAACAATTTAATTTACTTACCTTTTAGTAGAACAAATTATATGGCTACTGCTCCTTTACATCGCATGAGTACCTTTGTTAACAACTGTAGCTTTTTTGATGTTAACTTATCGAAAGGTCAACTCAAAAGTAGATTGAAAACTAATGTATGATTAGATCTATGTAAACGCATGGTTAGTTGTTATGTCTTGTGTTGTCCTTGAGCCCAACCCATATTATGGTGGGTAAATTTTTCTCACTTTGGATTGTTTTGGACCACTCTTATCAGTATCATTAAGGCTATTCACGGTTTGAGCGTACTTTTAACAAATCATATTTATAGCATTTGTTATTGTTCAAACTGTGAGCACCTCGCCATGTGACTGTCGTATAAAAAGATTGTTCAACCTTGTGATGTATGTGATTATGCGGCTGTAGACAGAGCATAAAAATACGAGGTACAAAGAGCACGTCCAAGGGCTGCTTTTATTTACGCGTGCCTGCGTATTTGCATTTGTATGCAAAACAACAACGAAGCAAAATACGTTTTCGTAAATTGGCGAACAAAAAGCAGATCCAACAAATGGCAGACCAGCGTATTCGAACTGTGAATGGCCTTATTGAGATGTTTTAATGATATTTGGGCTGGTTCTTAAGATGATCTAATGCGGAGAAAGTGCGAAAAAGCTGTAGTAGCTGAACTCTATTGTTATTGCATGTATATTAAACAATAAAAAAGCACTAACAAAAGCAACATGAACACAGCAACGTACACACAGCACAGAGTACCTTTACCCTTCCAATAAACAAATAGTTGCTTCGCCACTTGTTGTTAACCTTTATTAATTTATAAAAACAAAGAAATAAAACAAATAAAAAATAACAGCAACAACAACAATAGTAACACTAACTTCATGTACACATTTCAAGTTTTCGACTATTACTTGCATATATGTATTTCAATTGCATGGGCATGAAAAAAAGTTTTTCTTAAAAACCGCAGAAAACTTGCAAACTTTTTTTTTCTTAACTTATCACTTATATTTGTTGTAACAAAACAAAAAAAATAGTTTCACTGAATTGAGTGGTATTCACAACTATATGCTTACATATGTACCAAAAAACACACATTTTATAAGCCAGCACTAGAAAAAACATTAAAAATACGAACAGACACTTTTTGTACTAACATATTTCATTTGACGTTCCAAAAATACCTGAGGTGTTTCAAGAATTGCTCAAAGAATTTTACTTATTTAATGTTTCAAGAAAAATCACTTGGAAATATAAAAATTTTTGTGTTTTTTCTATGTGCGCACCAAAAGTAAAGATAACGTCAAATTTGCAATCGTAGTGCACGGATACCGTTGACTTTTTTTCAATTTTTCTTTCACATAGTGATGTAGAATTCTATTCTCTTTCGAAAGATACCAATCATGGTTGAGTAGCTTCGATTTGATTTTTTTAATTAATCACACAAATTGGTATGAAATACCCCAATGTGCGCCGGGTTAAACGACTAAGCAATGCATGGCAGCTGTGATGATTTCTTAAAACATTTAATACCCCATTTAAATAAACTTATTATTAAAATTTGGAATAAAAATACCCCTAAATAAATCTGTAGCACAAATATTTTTTTTATAAACATCGGCCCAGTACTTTTGGAGTAAAATAGTAACTTTAAATGTACACTTCAATTTTATATAATAGTCTAGAAAGATATCGATAATGTAAGTATAGATAACAAAAGAACAGTGTCTTAGCAGCCAGGTCCAAACAAATGTTATTGAGAATTGTATACAGGCGTTGGGGGCTTGCTGCTATATTGTATTTAAGAAATAATTACTTACGTTGTGTGCCCATTTACCACTGGGTGCATACGTACATTCTTTCTTGCCCTTACATAAGCGTGAGCATAATTTTCTTTAATTTTTCTTTCGCTTTTTTTGAAATGTTTTTGGATATTTTTTAAACTTTATTTTTACCTATTACCTTTGCATTTTAATTATCTACATTGCAATTGGTTAAAAAAAAACTAACTAAATTGGTTGAAAATTGCGGGCAGCAGAGGGAAACGGACGCTTTTTGTCATTTTGTTTTATAAATATACATAGATGGTATGAAAAAATAGATTTTTAGACCTAACTTTTTAATTGATTACTTTTGATATGGTAGTTTTTTCACATAGAATATTTTTGAGACTTGAATATTTGGTAAAATATATAAAAACAACATTTTGAAAAAAAATTAATTTCGCCAAAACTATCATAAGGGTACCCTTATTGTTTTGATGACATAAACAGTTTAACAACTTTAGCGCAAAACTGGAAGAATTTTTGCAAATGAATGCTGCAAGTATGTCATATTAAAGAGATTTTGCTTTTACTTTTACAACAAACACAACATTTGAGCAATTTTAAGTGAAAAAAGTCAATATTATGGACTTTTTTTGAAAAATAGATAAAAAATATATGAACTCACCTAACAGTACTGTTGATTCTAATTTTATAAAGTAATTTTATTGGACTTTTGAACAAAAAACATTTGAATGCAATAAACTCTCAAAAAAGGCTGAAGGGGCGTAATATGTATGATTTGCATGAACAGCGCAGTTTGGTGTTCAAGATGTAATAAAATTGATAACTCCAAAACACGCAAAAAATGAGTATAAAAGTAGTTATTTTTCTTAAGTTTAATGTCAGTATTGTTTAACGTAAAGATTTTTTAAGGTTTATGTAATAAGATGAAAACACTTTGTCGTAAGTTCTTAAGTAATTTCCCTGTTAACTGATAATGTATTTTATGTACTATAAAATACATATAGTCTTATTTGTATAAATGTTTATAACAAAGAAATACTTCTTAGAGAAGAATTGTTTATTTTCCTTTGACATGTATTGCCTTAAGAAGATTGATAAAATAAATACTTTCGTGGCGAAGCTGTGAAACACTGGGGCCTCCTAGTCTTAAATACCGATTCTTTATTTATTACAAAATAGGTGGAATCCACCCAAGTCTTTTTAAATTTGTCTGTCATATTAATTTTTATTTTTTTCATATTTTTTGTTTGCTTATGCAATATAAAATTTTTGGTAAGTACAAAATAAAAATGTATTTTCGTAAAAATATATTACATACAGAATTTTTTTAAATAGTCTGTTCGTAACTTTTTTGGAGGGGAGAGCCAATGGCTGAAATTAAAAAAAAAAACAATTGGTCAAAAGTGCGTGGTGAAAAATAAAGAAATTGTCGACACAAATTTACAGCATAAAACCTTTTCATCGTTCATAAACCGTTACATTTTCGGCTTGTTTGCGTTGTCTACAATAGAATTTGGTGCCGCTGTTCAGCTGATGGAAAGTGTACGATAAAAATGCGATGGTGGCAACAAGCCAGTGTTGCTAACACCAAACGAACTGCTCAGTAACACCTACGAACGGAATTCCCGCCACTGGTCATCAGGAATGGTGTAACAACAACATGTTGTTGCCAGACAGACGGGCAGACCGGCAGATAGACATTAAGTACAATTTTGAACAATACCACTAATATTTGGAACCATCAATTATAAGGCAATCTTTTATTTTTTATTCGTTTCGCTCTTGTTTGGCCAGGTTTTAGTTGCAATTCTTTTTTGTTTTTATTTTTGTGAAAGTTGTGTTGCTGCATTGTTTTTGTGGAAAATAGATTTTCTACATTGATGACCACAAAGTTATGTGCAACGTTGTTGCGCCATATCCAGTCAGAAGCTAGCTTAGGTCCTGGCAGTTTGTTTTTTACTGACTACCGCAACGACTGTTCGTCGGTTGTTTCTGGCGGATGGTTAAAAAATCGAATTTGGCGCTCGGACTGATTCGATTTGGCGATGCAATTTCACGGTGATATTGAGAAAAGTACTTTTCACTCTTTTTGTGGCGCCGCCAGATAAAGATAGGCGGACGGACAGACAGATACAAGCACCTACATGTAACAACAACAACCAACACATTCACTGCAATGATGACGATAACACCCACTTACTCACTCATTCACTCACTCCATCAGACAGCCGCTTCCGCAACATTCTAATAGCAATTTAGCCACATCAGCTACATGCTGTTGCAGTCGTTGTTATGTTGTTGTTGGCACTCGCATATTGCTGATGTATATGCAACTTCATGCAACAACAACAACAATCAGGCGCAAAAAACCTCATTTAGTGACGAATTAAGCGCATCAGACAGTAGACAGCAGTCAGCAGCAGTTGCTACAGCAAAAACAGGAAGAGAGAGAGAAAGAGAGAGAGATAGATAGATACAGAACAAGCAACACAATCAGCAGCAGCATCATTTATGTTGCCAACACATTGGCAAGCGTATCGATCGATTGGTTTCGTCTGGACATTGGTCTTTGGCCTCGACCGTGGATATCAAATGTTCATTAAACATTTTGTTGTTTTTCCTTTTATAGCAGTTTCGTTGTTGTTATTGTTGCTATCGCCGGCAAGGGCAAGTGCAGCATTAGATATGATTTATTAAAGCAATTTTTTCTTGCAGTTGTTGCAAGTTTTTGTGTTGTTTGTTTTGCTTTTGAGCAACCACAGCGTGAAAATGAAATTTTTGGCAATACATACCGATTTGTTGATTGCAAATAAATATAATAAGGTTTTTTGTAGACCATTTTTTTTAGCCATTAATTTTTTTAATGATGAAAAATTTGCACAAGAAACATGGTACCCAAATTTTTATTGGAGATAAAGTAGAGAAATTTGTTTTGTTGTTTTCATTGCGTTGTATTTTTTTGGAATATCTTTGATATACCGTTGCCAAATAAATAATAAATCGGCTACCGTCATGGGACAGTAGATAAAAGTGAAAAAGAGAGGTTAAAAGAACATCACACACTGGTTTATTTATCGTATTTTTCAGAACATAAATTGGCCCAGGTGTTGAAATAATTCTTATTTAAGTTGTTATTCTTTGTTCAAGAAAAAATTTGTTCCGATTTTCAAAAACCACAATTAAAATTAATGGTCAGAGTACCAGAAACATAACAAATGTTAAAAGTCAAATCATGATATTCTCTTGAAACTAAATATCTGCTCGGCGAGTTGAGTACTTTTCTTCTCAAATAAATAACAAAATAATCCAAACTAATAAGGAGGCTCCGAAAACAGTAGAAATAAAATTGAAAACGAAATGCTGTTGATAGTAGTAATGCTT
The DNA here is from genome assembly GCA_963920525.1 of Dichetophora obliterata. Taxonomy (NCBI): domain Eukaryota; kingdom Metazoa; phylum Arthropoda; class Insecta; order Diptera; family Sciomyzidae; genus Dichetophora; species Dichetophora obliterata. The sequence goes on along the minus strand of OY986435.1, from coordinate 154,745,804 downwards.
TATTATATCATTTGTATATTTTGTGGGAGGCGATCTTACCAGCTTTCGAGTTATTCCAAGAATAATAGTAAAACTAGCCACCCGGCGAACATAAAGTGTGTTGATGTTCGTGTTTTTATGGCTTGCCAAACAAAATGTGACCTTTATAATGCTATTTATTCTGATTTATGATTTACCGTTTGACACACGCTTTTACACATAAAAAAATCTAATATATTTAAAAGGTCGTGTAAAAATCTTTCTCCTATCATGTACGAAATATTTAAAAATTTTATTTAATTTTTTTTCATGTAATGCATTTCAGTAATTTTTTGCTAAAGCAAACATTCTTAATAGTTTAATAAATTAAATTATGTGAGGCCTTTATCCTTAAATGAAATCGCATTAATTACTATTGAGCCCCCAGGTTTTCAACTTTTAAAATGAGAATACAAAAATTTCCTAATATTAAACAATATTTAGTTTGTTGAAAAACTGAAATTCTAAATTTTTAAGCCATTTTTTAAATTCGGAAGCCTTTAACTCCTAAACAAATTTCGTGCGGACTAAAATTTTTTTGATTTGGATTTAGGAAGTCAAAATCCATATCATTCGAAAAATTAAAAATTTGAATTGTCGCTATCTCGAAATGTTCCCCGCATGCTAAGGAAGATATTTTCACCGGATCTCACACCGCGTGAGAATTCACACATAACGTGAATTTTAAGAAGTAAAAATGGTTGTTTCGAATCGAGTTTCTAACTTACGTTTATTACATAAAAAACTTTTGACTACAATAAATTGTAATGTAAAATCGTTTGCTTACTATTATATAAGATTTTTTTCAAAAATTGATCCAAAATAGGCCTACTTTATTAAATTTTCTTATTTTTTCTTTCGCTTTTGAATTAGAAGCTTTGCTCTCGCTGCAGAATTGTATGTCATTTTTTTAAGTTTAAGAAAAATTAAAAAAAAATCCAAATTAAATCATATTTAAGACAGAAAAACTATCCGACTTTTGTGAACTTCTACTTCTCTTCTGCTTGTTTACAATGATTTTCAAATATAAATTTGCGGATCGTCAATTTATCTGTTACCTTGCTATCTGTTGCTACGAAGAATACGCTTCGACTAATAAGCTTCGACATTCCTTAACAGCCCTCAAGTTCTCGTAGAAATAACTTCGTAATTTTTTCATTACATTCGTAGCATTTACTAAAAAAAAATTCATTCGCTAGTTGACCGTACGCATTATTCGTAAAAGGTACGAAGTTTTAGTTGAGTTTAAAAAATTTACAACTGAAATCGTTCAGACTGGTTTGTCGGACAATTGCCAAATATAAGGAAATGTGTGATTGCAAGGTGGCCGTAGTCTACTGGAAGAGTACGTGGCCCATAAGCTAAAGCAACATGATTCAAACCCCAGCTGAACGGAAGGTTTTTTTCGTAACTAGGTATTAGGATCATTCGTAAATGTATTCGTACAATATACATTTGTTTTTTTACGAATACGAATAAAATATTCGAAATGTATACCAAAGTATGTCCATTCTACGAATTCTATTCGTGTCTGAAAATTACAAATAAAATTCAAAGACAAAATTTTTTATTTTCAGAATACGTATTGAAAATTTTTTGCGAAACAAAGGTAAAGAAAAGAGTATCGTCATTTATAAGGCCGTGTTCATATTACGCTTTTTTGTCGCGACTGCGACAGCGCTCTCAATTCGCAATCGCGGCTGAAAAATACTAAATATTAAATAAATAAATGTATTTAAATACTTACAAAACTCAAAATATTTCAGCACAGGGTTTCTAAATGACTTTTTCAGTTTGGTATACAAATTTAGAAAAAATTGTACTAAAGGAAGAAAAATGGTATGGAATAAATTTTGTTTACTCCTCGCATACTCCGATAACTTTGTCACTTCGTTTACAACACTGAAAGGGGGTGTGACAGGTATAGAAAAGTATATATATTCTTGATCAGCATCACCTACTGAGCCGATTTTTCTAGGACAGTCTGTCGACACGATTACAGCTGCAATTTTAAAGCTATTGAAATTTGGTATAAGTATGTGCTTACTTATATTAAAAGCACAAAGATCAAGTTCGAGAATGAGCAAAATCGAATGAAAACCACGCCTTCTTTATCAAACAATAATACCAGTTACTTGGTATTGTGCACAAAAGTCTTGAAGTAAAACATTCACCATATATTTCAAATATGTTAAAATCGGATATAACAACGCCTACCTACCATGCAACGTTACTTTATCAAATCTTTAAAATATCTAAACATGACACAAAAATTAATGTCATGATTATAAATTTGCCCATACACTTTGGCCGCGAAAATTCACCATAACATTGAAATTTTTAAAATCGAAAAAAACAATGCAACAACCTCCCATAAAAAGTGACTTTAACAAAATGGTGAATCTCTGAAAATGCCACAAAAACTAATGCAATGACTTGAAATTTTGCATATGAACTTTGGTCTCAAATATTTATCATATATTTCAAATGTGTCAAAATAGTATAAAATGCACGCATACCTCCTAAACAAAGTAACTATATGAAAAAGGTAAAGTCTCTAATTTAAAAATTAAAATAATGAACATATGCTAAAAATATTAAAATTCACTTTGAGTTTGGAATTTGACAAAATTGATAAAGACTCGACCAATCTCCCATACAAAGTGACGTCATCAAAGTAGCATAACTTTTATAAATTCCTCAAAAATGTGTGTATTAACAGCATATTTAATACATAAACTTTCATATCTTATTCGTGTTCTGCATTTGAGTTTTCGCAAAATTTCATTACAAAGAATATACTGTGGGGGTATCTAAACTTCGACCCAGTCAAAGATAGTTCCTTGCTAGTTTTTATTTAATTTAAAGTGTATGCGTTTTTAACAATCCAGTTCATAAACCTTATAAAAAATTACAAAGGTTTGTATTTATTTTTAATTAATCACAAAGTTTTTTATTATCTCAAATCTTTAAAAAAATCTTATAAACATAAAGTGTAGTCTTTTTATAATTAAAAAATAAAAATTTTTATAAACGTGCAAAATTTCTTTCGTTTCCTTTATATAGAAAGGCCACTAACATTTTTTTAAATCAAGTTCTTCGTCGAAAAAAAATTTAAATGTTAGTGCCTTTATATGTATATAAAGGTAACGAAAGAAATTAATGGGAAAATCTTTCAGTCAAGCAATTCTTCACTTTTAGTCAAATTTTAGAATTTTTTTCATTTGATATACTACTTCTGATTTCAATATTGTGGCATTTCACTAGATTTAAAAAAATCTTTTTCTTAAATTAAATTAAATAATTTGTTGCAATCTGCAGTCTGTTCCTGTAATTGGTTTTTATTAAACTCTGAAAATAAAATATTCTTTTAACATTTGCTGTATAATGAAAGGCTGAAAGAATTCCTTAAGTAATTGTATATAAATTGGAGAAAATCGACTCATTAAAATCATTTTTTATGTATTTTACAGAGTACCAAAATTGAGAACTAGAAAAATTTTTTAGTTCTTTTAAATCGTTTGCTTACTTAGATTTCTAAATTCTGTGTTTATTGTAGAGTGAAATAAAATTTATATAAAACGCTTTGGTAGTAGGAAAGTAGGACAAACATAAAATTGTACCAAAAAAGTACAATTGTTCCGAAAATATCAACCCTGTTTCAGCAGCATTTGCGAAAAAAAAACGTGAGAGCAATCGCGACAAAGACGCAACGGGTAAAATTACGGATTTTTTGCAAGTTCTGTGTGTGAATATTAAAAAAGTGTGTCATGTGAAAGTGAGTCGGTTGAGTGAGGCTAGTGTTAACCTACACCTATAAATAAGTTCTGATCACCGGATGTAAAAAACTGATGTCAAATTTGACATAAAAACTGGTATACAGAAATTCGGAGTATAAGTGCTCAATACTCAATACTAATACATAGTTTAAGACTCTTTGAGCGAAAACACGCTGAAATAGCGTGAAAAGTAGAAATATATATATTTTAGAATTCTTTGAGCGAAGACACGCTGGAATAGCGTGAAAAGTAGAGAATATATATATTTTAAGGCTCTCTGAGCAAAAAATTGCGTGAAAAGTATAGAGATATACATATTTTAAGACTCTCTCAGCGAAATCACGCTCAAATAGCGTGAATAGTAGAGAAAATATACATATTTTGCGAAAAAGACGCTGATTTTCAGACAAAATTGAAAAAATTCGCTGCATAGCGTGGTTTTTTAAAAAATCGCCAATAAATGTTGTGAAATTTCACGACAGATTTTTTAATCAGTTTTTAGAGTGCAGGAAATATCTACACAGTTTTTTATCCATTGTTTAAATTTCAAGTTAATGAAATAAAAATCGTTGCAATTATATTCTTTAAATATACAGACAATATACAAGTAAAACACAATTAAACCTTGTAGATATTTCTTCATTTATAAACTTTAAAAAAACATTGAATAGCTTTATTAAAATACTTTTAATTCACAATTACAAATCGCACTATGTTAAGACGAGCAAGCACGTGGCGCGAGTTGACGGTACCAAGTAGTGCTGCCTCCTTGTACATCAAAATAAATAGTAAATTTCAAATGCCTTTTGAATGAGCATATTTAATCAATAAATAATCCCATTTTTAAGAGAAAAAAAAATTTTGGTTTTTTTATTTAATTCGCGCTAGAATTGCCATAAACTATAGATCGCAGTGCAACGGGTACAACATACTATTTAAAAAGGCATGAATAAGCTAGCAGCCCTACTCTGGCAAAGAGACAATTGTTACCAGTATTTTTAAAATTTCTACATATTTGTTGAATTTTTTTGATTTCAAAACAAAATTTGAAGCTCAAAAAACTAAATTTTTTACTGAAATTGTTACTATCTGAAAAGCAGGTGACAATTTTTATCAAAATTTATTATTTTTGTGCTTCAAATTTTGTTTTGAAATCAAAAAATTACAACAAACACATAGAATTTTTAAAAATACTGTGTAACAATTGTCACTTTGTCAGAATAGGGCTGTGAGTTTTATTTATAAGTTTAACAAAAAAAAGAAAGGCTTTTGGTATGCTCTTCAAAATATGTTAACATACATAATGAACATATATAAAAAATTTTCACTGACTAGAGGAGGCAAGTGCCTTCCCTTTCCCATGTCTTCAACTATGTACTCTACCTCATCTGGAATAGAAGACTTAGATTAATGGTTAACTGCAACGACGAAACGACGACATAAGCAAGGTATTAGAATCAAATCCGGTCACAGTAATTTTAGATTTACCTAAACTTCAGCGTTTGCTCCTACCATTATGCTCGCGTTGTCAGTACCTATGCCTCTCAATTGCGAAAGTGGTAAAATAAAGTCACGAAAAACTTCTTCAATGGTTTCTTCTTTAGCATCTGCATTATATATGCCTAATGTTTTCAATTTTAAAAAACAAGAAACAATATTAATTTGTGCAGTCCTACTTAGCAACTATTCCTAGGTATATTCCAACAGAACCTCGCATAACCGAGATAATTCGTTTTTTAGCAGCACGGTAAAGTTGTTGCGCAGTCTCCCTGCGAGCGTGTTTCTAGTCAGTTTTGAGCTGTAAAAATTCCATAGAAATCTTCACCGACACTTTTCCATCTATCCACCCTCCAACTAACTATCACCCATCTTCCGAAACAACACAATGCTTACACATCCCCTGAGCGTCGGTTGGTCTAAAAAAAATTAATCGTACATACAGTATGTCGAAGTGAAGATACAGAAGTGATTAAAACAGCTATGTGGTCGCAGTACTAGAAATACTCTGAAAAAAATCTGATTTCTTGATCTCTTGAAAAGTTGCTGCAAAACACATAACCATTTTAGTAGGCGCAGCGACGACATATTTTTCAAAATTTATGTTTCAACTTAAAAATATTGAGTTAGTATAACATTAGAATGTGTTTTTAATTTTTTATTAGTTTAATTAAAATGTCATATGAAGTTTGCTGAAATAAAAACTTAGTTGCTAAAGTGAAAGTAGTAAAAGTTTAGTCCACGAACACGGAAGACACGTTTGACTTTGCTTTTCTTAAGCACAGGCACGCATGAAGTTATTTTTTTAGAAAAAAATCATCTCTAATTAAAACGTTTAAATTTAGATCACATTTAAGAACATGAGCCGTTCGAAGTCGGCATAAAATAATTTTTTAGATTTACTACTAATTTACCATATTTTTACATCTCTCACCGTAACTGAACAATGCTGAACAAATTGAATTAAATTAGATTGGACATATCGACTGTTTGCATATAATAAACAAATAATTTTTTGTGTTAAAAGTAACTATTTTAAGTGAATAAAGAAAGAACCCTAACTTTAAAAGTAATAAATCAAATTTCTTTAACTTAATTTTATAGATCTCCTTAAGTCAGTGTTTCACAACTTATTTATAGTGCGACTCAAAGATAAATGCTTTAATTTTATGTATGACGTATCAATATACATACGTAAAATTTAAAATTAAAGCATTTATAATTAAGGACTCGGAAGTTTATGACCTTAAAAACGATAAAAGCATATATAATTATAATTATAATTATTAGTGCATAATAACTTATTAATTTTAAAAAGTTCTTAAAAAAAGTACATTTAAAAATAAAGAAAAACCTTTTTCCTTGTAAAAAAGTATTCATTTAGAAAAATAAAAATTAATTTATAAAAAAACTAAATCTAAGCAATAAAATCACTCATAAAAAATACAAAACAATGAAATTGAAACGTCAAAAAATAATGTTATTTACTACAACTACCGAGCCCTTGTTATTATATATTACATATAATTTTTATTTAATAAATTTAAAAAAGGTAAGTATATAGAAACTTTTAAAGGATGAGTAAAAATGTACATTAATGTATTCAAAAGAAGGTAAGGAAATCATATTTCAAATAAAACTAGTGACTTCCCTGGTGTTGAACTTTTTGAACGAGCTTGTTTATATCTGGCTGTATGCTGATCGAGAGAGCACATCGCAAATCGTTCTCTACGTTCAAGCGATTTCTGAACCTTATTTTTAACACAACTAGAGCACAAAACCCAGTTTCACATAAGTAGGTGGTGGGAAAGGGGAGCAGTGCTTTTCTTCCTCTCTCCAAAAAACTGTGTCAAAAGAATTTCGAACCCGTTCATCCATTTATTTCCTAAACTAAGTTCATAAGAGAAATATAGTTGGAGTCTTGCCAGTTTTCTTTTGAACGAACTAATTTTCTTGCCTATGCCAACCGTGGTCCGATTTTTTCCTGGCATTTCAGTACTGAACACTTTCAAATGATCAAAAATATCGACCAAAAACGATAATTTGGGCAGCCAAGCGTGGCCATTAAATTTGTCGGCCATCGCATGCTTCTTTTCCGAGAGAAAGATCTCAATTTCCATACGAAGTGATACGAGGCGAGCAAGTATTTTTCCACGCGAAAGCCATAGCACAAATATTACTAAATCGTGCTTTAGCCCCGAAAATGATACCCCAATTTTTTAAATATGTATTTAAATTTTTAGTTCATGTACAGTGTAGCGTTTTGCACAAACAGTGCTACCACATCTTAGTTGTAAGGATATTATTACACTTTAGCTGATAAATTACGAATAGTTGATAAAGTAAATGTCGAATTATAATAGACGTGGACTTAAGTAACGAAATGTTGTCAACTGTCATCGGGACGGGACGTAATGGGAGATAACGTTGTATCAATTGTAATAAGCAGTAGCCAGGCAGTTGTTTGTCGTAAATAATTGCACGTTCCCGAACAAGTTCAATTAAAACTTCGACATCTATAGCTAAGGATATATAGAACTATTACATTAATAATGAAAACGCAACAAAAAGAGTAGTTCAACAATATAAAATAGCGCAATAATCGAATCTAACCTCAATGTTTAGTTGTTCTTTGAACAGACGTAATATAAAGTAACGTGTAGAAATCGAAATTCAACGGATCTTTACGTCTCGTTACATTACGTTACGTTTATTATAATCACTTGTATAAGAAACTATTGTTTGAAACAATAAGTGAAAGAACACTCTGCTCAATTGACATTAGACCACATTACGTTACTTCTATTATAATTGGAGCTTAAGAGAAGAAAAATTTTAGTACATGTCATGTCACGCGATGTACATAAAGTTCACATGCAGTTGAATAAATTCAACTATTATACATGTTTTTTCAAAAACAAATGTCTTTGTTTTTACTAACACTATAAAAGTGTAGTATGTAGATGTACAATAATAATTTAAAGTGACCTATGCACATGTTTTTCCTTTTTTTATTCAGAAATCCGTTATTTTCTTAGCTAGCTATCGCGACCCAAATTTAGACTATCCGCGACCCACATTTGTGTCGAGACCTGAGGTTGGGAAAGGCAGTATTAAATGCGTCTTTCTTAAAAATTCTACATGTACCCCATCCCAAATCAAAAAACAGTTATTATAATCTTTAAAACTGATCTTTTTTCACACAACTGATAAAATTGTAAATAGTACAAATGTGATCATCATCTTATTGGACTTTGTATTCGACATAAAAGATGCGATCTTGCTTGAAATCTCCAACAGCGCGACGGGCGCCTGCGCAACCAATACAATTGCAAACGGAAACAAAGGAAGAACACGAGTTAACAAATAATGTGAAAAAATTTTAAACGGTGTGGGTTCACGTCTCAGAAATTTTAAATGCTTCGAAATGAATTCAGTAAATATCCAATAGATGTTGATCAAACATTACGCTTGTGTTTTATGGTATATTTAAAAACGGATTTCGAGGAAATTTCAAAGTTGAATGAATTCAAGAGTGACAAAAAAAAGTAAAACCAAATAAAAACAAAGCAAATAACACGCACGATAACTATAACAATGCAATGATGTTACGGCTTGAGACGCATCAAGACAAGGGCTAAGCTGCCAATTAATATATTATTAAGAGTCCAACTCAAATTGATCTTGCCGAGCAGCAACCAGAATTTATAAGTTGTAGTAAAGCACACCTTGATTTCAGAGTGTAGCAAAGCCTTTGTCTTCACAATTTCCAAATCAGGCTTCATCTAACTGTCAGACAAAGAAATGAAAATAAAAAATATCTTTCTCTGATCGAACTAATTTACGATCGACTGAACTAATTTTAATGCCGCTGACCAAAATAAGGTGTATAAAAAATGTGTTCGTTTCTCTACGAAGAAAAACACGATTTGCATGATCAGACTAGCTTATAGATTATCACTGGTCTCAGATGCAGAGGAGGAACACAAGAAACTCACAATGAATTCACAAAACAGTTAAATGGTGTACTCTTAACCACATGCTGGCTGAACTTATTGATGATCATGAACAAGCGGTTATTTGTTTTTGAATTGGATATGGTACTCAATTTTCACTCAATTGTCGGTTTTTGATATTCATTTGAAAGGAAACTCTGCTATATCAAGTTTTTTGCCACAATGTTATATCAGCATGTAAGTGAAAGTTTTAATATTAAGTTTTAATGTTTTAAGAATATCACAACATGAAAGTATTTAAGTAACAGTTTATTGAATGAAAATCTTATGAAATCTAATAAACTGTGAAAGCGTCTGTGAGTTTAAGCGGTGAAAGCTATATTTGAATACGGATGGAATGAAGTCGATTTAAAAACTAGCTCTTTTTGTTTTATTGTCAAAACTGAATATTTGAATGATTGGTAATGACCTTTATATAAATTTCTTATTTTTACGTAAGAGTTTTTTTACTTACATTTCATTTTATTTAATTTGGGGAACTAGATTCTTAGTAGGAAAGATGCTTACCTGAAAGAAAAGAAAAAGAATAAAAATATTATGGAATTTTCGGTGTAAAATTAAGAAATCTTTTGTAGACATTTTTTAAAAAAATTCGTTAAAAATAGCAATCGTTGGAATCTCAACCTAAAATTATGTTTTAGCCTTCGAAATTGATAACTTAACACGACCACTATATTAAAAAAGAAAAAAATTTGTTGCGAAGACTATGAAAAATGTGACTGAAAATTCAAGATTAAAAAAGAAGAGATTTTCATAAAAGTGCTGAGAAAATACACCACCAAAAAAACTCATCCAAGGTCTTTAAAAAATATTTTATCTTTTTTCCGTACGACTTATGGTTTCAAAGATACAGCTATTTATATATATGCGCACAATATATTTTCTTTATGTTTTTTAATATTTTTCAGGGTAAAACTTTTAAAAAAATTTGTTTCGCAAAAACAAAAAACATGGCTTAAGTTATTCTTGTAAGCACTACTAACCAACAAAGTTTCAAAAAAATCGGAAACACAAAGGTCAGATTTTGCTCAAAATTATTCGAATTGATATGAAGTCATCGATAAGTAATTATATATTAAAGTTTTTTGAAGTGACCTTAAAAACGGCCTTATGAAATATGGCCCCAGAAAATAAAGCTCCTAAATAAAAACTAAATAAGTCTAAAAACACTAGAGTTCGCTTCACAAAAAATACATAGCAATTAAAACGTCACGGTAATGAAATAACACCCCAAAATTAAGTGCAATAAGGTACTAAAGTTCGTATAGGAATCAAATAAAAAATACAAAAACATTTCTAGGGGAAAACAACAATATTGAAGCTTAGTGATAATAATAAAAAGTCCCACGATTCAAAAACCATATAAAAATTTACACAAAAACATATCCCAAAACCAAAAATATTAAGGCTTAATTTTGCTTTGTTCTAAAATAATAGAGCTTTATTTTAATGTAAAATAAACTTCTGCCTTACAAAATTATTGAATTACAAAAAAATTAATAAAGGCACAAAAAACTATATAATACCAAAATATTAAATTTTACTGATTCATATAGAAATGCTTGGTATCTCATTTAATTTTCAGATTTGGTTCTTAATTTCTGCGGCTTTTTTATAGATCCCTTTAAAAGTATTAGATTTGATAATGACAATGCAAGGGAAGTCATATAAAAATCCCTGGATCCCGGACGATTTAAGCCCTTTTAAATTCCGGGGTTGTCTTTCCTGGATCCCGGAATTTTTAAATAAAAAATTTCTATTAAAAATATTCATGTTAATGCAAACTTTTCATTTTTAGTGGATATGAATTGAGAATTAGAAAAAACTTTTATTGAGGCTGAAAAAGATTGTTAGGACTGTGAGTGCGAATCATTGAAACTTTGCAAAGTTTTAGAAGAGTTTGCAACATCGGGAAGTCAGCTATGTATTTAAAAATTGTCGGATATTTTGACTTAGGAAATAATTTTGTTTTATGGTGAAGGCAATCGTGATCGAAACTAACAAATTGCTTACGACTGCTGTTTGTACATAACAATTTCAGGTGAGAATATTTTCTTGTTTCATACTTTTTAGAAAGCGCTTTTTAGTAGTCGGGTCTTAGTTTTTCGAACTTATTTTTTACTTAAATTATTTTGGGGATGCAATTTTCATATAATCGAAAGTATTAACTACTAATTAATTATTTGATGATCAATTAATAAACAAAGATGTTTATTATGGCACCTAAAATTTTTTTAGTGCATGACTTCATGTCCTATAGAAAGCGCCACATTTAATTAAATGTGACATCACAAAGTCCATGGTAAGTGGACTAAAAGAAAACGCTTCGAACGATACCTGATTTATCGAATTATGATAAGTAGTTTAGAAGATAGGGGTTTAGTTAATTTTCTGTCTTCTAGAGGACGCTTTAGTCTATTTAATGTGACATCACATAGCCTTTAACCAGCGCACGTGGAAAACGCTTTTAACGATACCTCTTTTGTCAAAATATGATAAGTACTTTAGAAGTCAGTGGTTTAGTTCACTTTCTTTCCTCTAGAGTGCGCCATATTAAATTCTATTTTACGTCACATAGCCTTTAACCACCGGACGAGGAAAACGCTTCCAACGACACCTGTAAAAATATGATAAGTAGCTTAGAAGTTAGTGGTTTAGTTGACTTTATGTCCTCTAGAGAGCGCTAAATTAAATTGTAAGTATGTTATATAACCTATATATATAACCTAGCGGAGGATCAAAACGTTTTCAACGATACCTCATTTGTTAAATTCTGATAAGTAGTTTAGAAGCTAGAGGTTTCTGTTTTGTAGACTCTGTCCTCCTGAGGGCGCCATATTAAATTTTATGTGACGCTACATGGCCTTTAGCCAGCGGACGATCAAAACGCTTCCAAAGATATCTCATTTGTCAAATTACGATAAGTAGTTTTTAAGTTAGGGTTTATTTTACTTTCTGTCCTCTAGTGGGCGCTATTTTCAATTTTATGTGACGTCACAGAACCTTTAACCAGCGCACGGTGAAAACGCTTCTAACGACACCTCATTTGTCAAATTATGATTAGTAGTTTAGAAGTTAGGGTAGTTTAGAAGTTAGGGGCTTAGTTGACTTTTTGGCCTATAGAGGGCGCTATAATTAACTTTATGTGACGCCACATAACTTTTCTTCATCGGACAATTAAAACGCTTCAAACGATACCTCATTTGCTTATGTCACTAAAAAATTTTTTGCTCATGACTTTATGTCCGCTAGAGGGCGCTATTTTAAATTAAATGTGATGTCACATAGCCATTAACCAGAAGGCTATCAAAACTCTTCCAACGATACCTCATTTGCCAAATTATGATAAGTAATTTAGAAGTGAGAGAGGAACAGATCAAAACACATACATACAAACATACATACCATACATACCGGTCAAACACATATACCTCTGCTTTTGCTTCGCCGTAGTCGGCTAAAAAATACATATAAAATTTAATTATAAAAACAACATATATATGAAGTGAATCTTTTTCCAAAAGATGTCGCACTAAATTTAAAAGGTTTCTTATCAAAAGTATGCAAAAACCACATGCATTTATTGTAAAATATACAAAAATATGTGCAATAAATATGCAAAAACGTATTTTTTTTTTTTTTTTTGAAAATATGCAAAACCATGAATTTATTGCAAAATATGCAATAATATGCATTAACGATTGAATATCATTTTAAAATAAATTTCATGATTCGTAAAGACAACTTAAACATTTCCATTTTAAGATATCCAGTAAAAACCGTTTTCAGGAACCCCTCCACTTTCTCAATGGTTTCTCATATTTTTGTGTACGCAGATCACGAATATGTTAAAATTTTTTTCTGCACACCTTTAGTTTGGTCATGTAGAATATTTTATCCTAATAACAAATTTGGTATCAAATGAAAGAGGAAAATAAGGATTCTAAGAAAATACTAAGCATAAAGTATTAAAAATACTAAGATCATATTATTACTGTCGGCAAGGCTATTAAAAATGGGCGTGGTCACACTGTACAAACGCCTAAATTTTAGAAACGATTAACAGACTCCGGAAAGACTGGGCCGATTGAGCTAAAATTTTTGCAGTGGATTTGTTCTGAGTAAAACCGCCCACAAACCAATAAAAATCCGTATTAGACTAAAATTTGGTAATTACGTTCGTATAATTGACTGTGCTAAAAATGTACGTAATCGCAGAATATGTACGCCCACTTTTGCAGAAATCGTTGAAATGGGCCTGAAATTTTGGCTGTTGATTTTATTCGAGTACGGTATGGTTAAATTAAAAGTAGCCATATTCCTTTTAACGCCCACAACATTATAGCCCAAACAGGAAAAGTAACTGCTTACGAACTTCGCGAAGAAAATTTATTTTCCCTCATAAATAATTGTGAGTGAGTGACTAAATACTAAATTTGGTATTACAATTGTATAAATAAAAAATACAAACATTTTTCCGAAATAATTTTAATTCTTGAGATGTTCACGTATTGATAATGAACTTGGTATATAGGTGCAATGGGTTCAAGTGGAGGTAAATATATATATAAATGTTTCCACGCCTACTTTTACCAAATAGGTAAATATTTATTATAAGCAATTAAAATAACCTTATTAATTAAATAACCTTAGCAATTAAAAAATAAAAATAAATAACGTATTCATAAAATACTTAAAATTGAAAATTTTGGAATTTTATAGAAAACATATTTTTAAGAAATGTAAAAAAAAATTGTTAGACAAAAAGATTTCATTTTAACTTCTCTTAGGGAAAACTTAAGTGTTAGGTATTCTGTAAAAATACTGAACATAAAGCCAAATTACTTTGAATGGAAAGAAATTTTACTATACATAATTTATACAAAATTTAGAAACACATGAAAAAGTCACTATAAAAACTATTAAAAAGCAAACCAATGATGCAGTTTTCGTGAAATTTCGCAGACACATAGTCAAAAGGGTAAGTTTCTCCCAAGAATTTTTTTGGATAAAATGGAAGTAAAAACTGCATGAATATTAAAGATTTTTCACATTCTTTTTCAATTAAGGCCCCTATTATGTATTACAACTCAACTTAAGTTGACTAGATTCAACTAATTTTTTTTCGTATAACTTATTACATACATTTCAGTTGAACTACGTCGTTTGAAAATTCTTAATAGATGGTAGCAAACTACATGGTTCAATTAAAATATATGCAATACGTTATATGAAAAAAATGTAGTTGAAGCGAGTCAACATCGCATACCATCGCATACATAATACGTACATAATAGGGGCCTAAATGTTTTCCTTAGGATTTTTTTTAAGATTCTTATTTTTTCCTTTTTAATTTTTACTAAATTTGTTGTGATAGGATAAGATTTTTTACAAAAACCAATTTTTTAAAGAACTTGACTCCTTAAAACTTTAAAGTCCTGTGGAGATCGAAATAGAGGTGTCACAAAAAAAATATTTACATATTCGTGATCTGCGTACTCAAAAATGTGAAACCATTTAGAAATTGATTCTTCGATTACCTTCTTCGAACCTATTCTTCAAACATTAAGCATTCGGTTTAGAGGTGTTTGAGATAAGAATTTTCGTTAAAATCAATTTTCGATGTTTTTGCCAATTTTTGCCAATTTTGTACACCCCGTTACTCCCCCAAAAATCACGCCAATAAGTTTTTTATTTCCGTCAGTGATATTTCATGCAAAATGTGATCCAAATGGTCATTCCGTAATTGTTATTTTTGCGGAACGTTTTAAATGAAATTGCTGTATGTGCAAAGTTTCAAACAAATATCACTCCTACGACTTTATGCCAAAAACATTGTTATCTAAAAAGCCAGTCTCTGCAAGCAATTGCTGTACTAGCTTATTATATAAGCTTTGCCAGACTTTAAATAAGCATTGCCAGACAAAGGGTTTAACTTCGGTTAAAATCATGTTGGATGCTGCTTTATTTACGCGGAACAGTGGAATAAATCTGCAAATTTTAAATTTTCTACTATTTAACTAAATTTACGGGGGCTACTCACGCAGAATCCGGCAATTGCAATGTATTGCTATAGTTCCTCGAAATATTCCGCTTCAACTGTAAGTTGTTCGCTATTCATCAGTTCTCAGTTCCGCCAGCAAAATAGAATAACTCATTTTTGCTCATTTTTCGTTTAAATATTATTTACTTTATTCATAAAACTAAAATTTATTTGTCATATTGTAAAAAAAATCACAAAACAGCTATTTTTAGGTTAGGTTTAAATCGAATTCGAAATTAAATTCGAATGAGCAATTCTACACTGATTGCAAACCGAATCTGATTTTTATTACGATTCCGAGCAATTCTGATTCAAATTCTGGAACAGGGCTGCATGCTTTGATTTGGTTTTTATGCCACAGACGAGTTTAGTTACGAAAGTTGTCTCTATCTCTCTTTTCATTAAATTTTATATTCAAAGACTCTTTGTAATACAACCTCAAAATAGTATATAATTTAGGTGCAAGTGCGTTTTTAACATCTATCAATAATGTATTTAAAATTGCAGACATTATATCATCAATGTTTGTAAATGATTTTTAAATTTTTATTGTGTAATTCGTCAATCCGTAAAAAAATTTATTCAAAAATATTATTATTCATCAAATTAAGTTTACTGATTTTAACTACATCTAAGCCCACAAAAATTTATATTTGTAATGCAATATTAACAATGAAATATCCAATACCTTGAATTGAATTTCGCTAAGTCATCTAATCTAAGTCGCTAATCATTTGTTATTCGGTTATTCCACTCAACAACTCCATAGCTTTATAAAATCAAAATCTTTAATTCCTCTTTCCTGAAAACTAAAGAGAACAGTGTTATTCGATAAATCATAGTGAAATATGAAATCCTTGTTGAGTCTAATTTATTCACAGTCGCTACTTTTTGCATATAACGTAGTTTTTGATACGCGTATGAAATTTTTGTCAAGAAAAGACATTTTAATGTCACTGAAAATTTTCTTCACCATGATAATTACTCAATGCGAAAAAATTAAATATTACACACATATTCACGTTCAAGTGTAAGATCAGTTCAAGTTCAGCCAATCCTTGAAAAGCAATTCTTATGTAGGCATAAAATATAATTTTTTTTTATTATCGTCAAATTTATAAATAGAAAGATACCCTGTTCTACTTTTGCAGTGCGAACAGCCACATAAAAAATTAAATTCCACAGGCACGCGCATTCACACCAATTCGATCGTAAATCATTATTTTACGGTCATCATATGAATAAGTGTCAACAACACGATCTACTGTAATTTAATTGTCATTCCAAACGACAGCTCGTTAAAAAAACGTTAGCTACGTGAGCTGAACGTTAAAAACTCGCAGTTTTAGTATTAAAAAAAAATGCAGTGGCTTCTTTGGGTGCCACACTTCGAATAGATTTGAATGCAGCTTATTAGATTTAAATTATGAATACTATTATTTCTGAAGTGTCTGTCATGTGAAGAACATGCGCAGCCGCACACGCGCTAAAATGCCGCCACTTCAAATTTTAAATTATGCATAAATTCTTCACAACAAACTTAAACCGACGCAGAAGAGGCTAACATTAATTTATTGTTGAATATTTTTGTTGAAACGATTTAGTTTTTTTTTAAATCAAACAAATTAAGATTTATGACGTTTTTATTCATCAAATTGATATAGAACAAAAAGATTATTTTCTTTCTTTTATGCCGCGCTCTTGAGTAATTCTAATTTTTTTCATTGCTGGGCTTTTTTATGCGTTAGATATGTGTTTATTTCGGCGATTTGCATATAAGTTTTTAGTTTTTGTATTTTTATACTTATGTTTATATTTAATACTGGCTTAAAACAGTTATTAATGAAGAATGTTTTTTCAAAATTTTTGTAGCTGTTGTCAACGCCTATCTGAGGCGCCGAACATAAAAAAAGACAGTTTGCGTACGAAATGAAAATTTTGTATACTCAGATCCTTTCGATTATTTCATCACATTGAATTGAATTTGCAATGTCATATTAAATTGATATGTTTACTAAGCCGTTTAATCGCTCTAGTTTTATCGAATTTCATAGATAATTTTTAATCATCATTAATTTAGAAAAACTTCTTTTAGCTGATGCAACAGATACAGGACATGTTAATGCAATTATACATATATGAAGTAACAGCAGTCGGCAACAAATTCTCCATGTCGTTGGCTTTAATGTCAATAAGAACATCGATGACTCGAACAATATTACGATTTTTCGCCGAATCTTCTTAGAATAAATGACACTGAAATTAGTTTTTTTTTAATATTCAGATTCATTGGTGAAATTAATCTAATATATGAGATGAGTCAGTCCATTTATTATCATGATTTCTGCGCGCCTTTAGAATTACAATCAGTAAAACCTTGTGAATAGTTGCAACCTCTTTTTTCGACTTTTCAATATTAAAAAGAACAATTTAACATTTCTTGAGCGCTTTTTCAATTGGATAAAAAATTTATATAACTAAAGCTTGCACCTTATGAAAAATGTAGTCAACCTTCAATGCTAAATTCAAAATATGTTTTCTTACATGTTCTCAGTATTTGTAAACATTTAACAAATGTCCGCAAATAACTCTAGTATTTTTAAATAAAATTTGCTATCGGGTCCCTTCTGAACATGCGGTTTGATAGTTGTTGACACCAAAGTATGCCTGTATAAAAATGTGCTTTATTTTGCGAGAAAATTTCGAAGAAAAATTTATATACTCGTAAATGTACTATAAATCTTTTGAATTTTGTTATGATAGTGAGTGAGATCAAAACGATCACCTAAACTTAAATTTAATGGAGGCGAAAATTTTGCGCAAAAATCCTAAATTCGTCACTTTATTAAGCTTTTACACATAAATCAAAAGATTTAAAAAAAAGAGTATTCGTTTTTATTTGATACATTTCGTCTTTACTATTTACATCACACATTTATCAAGGCTTATTTCCATGCTCGATAGAACGAAAAAAAGGAAAAATTCAATTATATTAAAAATTGATACAATTACTTATATTTAAATGTTTTATCCTTTTCAAAATACTTCGGAAAAACAAAGACACTTTTTATATCCGTTCATTTAGTCATTAATCTTGCTGGTACTTTTTCTGCTGCATAATTTTCAAGTCATCTCTACAAGCGATTCTAACCATTCGCGCCTTACAAATGCATTAGTCTAGATCAGTGCGACATTTGCGTTCATGTTTTTTCATATAATCATCATTAAATTGCTACACAAACAAAATCACAGAAACTAAATCAATAAAATTAATTATTTTATTATGGATATTCCGCTTACCGCCCCCGCCCATCAATTACTCTGAACAAGGCAGTCATTTTTAGTACTATCCTTATTGTTGAATTTATGCGTAGTGCGAAAAAATATTGTCACACATAATTTGTTATTCGTAATCATGCTCGGGGAACATTTAATTGCATCCCTTTTCTCGAAACAGTCAACCGACGGAAGACCACTTGGTATTCAAACCAGTCAGTGCTGAACCAGTGAGAGCTCAAACCAAGCCGCAATGCAAACTAAAGCCAATAACGATTATTATTCTTTATCTGCCCGCGGCGTCTCTTTTGCGAGTAGTCCAATATTTTAATGCTCGACTACAGCAAGGTGGAGGGAGAAAAAATAATTGCTTAATTTTGATATCCACTAAACACCCACCCAAATGAATCAACGAACAGAAAACAACACATTGAAAGGATTAACATTTAAGTCATGCGGATAATTTGTTGTATTTGCTGTTTTGCTACGTAGTAATTTTATTTAAGTGGGTGCAAAGCCTTAAATAATGGCCGAAATAAGCTCAATAAAGAAACTGTTATTTTTATTATTAAAATTATTATTGCGTAATTTTTTTTTAATAAATTGCAGCGAAACAGTTATTTAGCTTTAAAGCTTTGCCAGCAATAAATTTTTAGCACATAATATATGCTATGTATGTATATAAAAATTTTAGCACCCTACTTATTATTAGTGCATTACTCGTTTTAAATAGTAAGATAACATTAATTTGCGCAATTTGATTATTTTGTTGTTTTAATGCTGAGTTTTTTTTTATGTTTTTTCCAATTATGTTGGTCATAATTAAGAGCAGACTTTGCGCTTAATTGCATTTTTAAACCATGCAATTTTATACGCAAATAAAGTTGACTTTCAAAAATTTATTAATAGCATGGCAAAAAAACAAACAAAAAAAATAAAATTTAAATTGGATAGCTTTCCACAAAAGCCTTTAGGTACCGACTCATTAAAAATAATGTTGATTACATCGTTACGAGAACTTTAAATTGCACTTATTTAAAATACAACTGTTTGGAGCTCATGTACGGCGGATTCTCCTTAAAAAAACAACCACAACCATAACAATCATCATAGTCATAACTATTACCATTACCACAACCACAACCATAACCATAACCATAACCATAACCATAACCGCAACCGTAACCGTAATCATAACCATAACCACAACCACAACCATAACCATAACCATAACCATAACCATAACCATAACCATAACCATAACCATAACCATAACCATAACCATAACCATAACCATAACCATAACCATAACCATAACCATAACCATAACCATAACCATAACCATAACCATAACCATAACCATAACCATAACCATAACCATAACCATAACCATAACCATAACCATAACCATAACCATAACCATAACCATAACCATAACCATAACCATAACCATAACCATAACCATAACCATAACCATAACCATAACCATAACCATAACCATAACCATAACCATAACCATAACCATAACCATAACCATAACCATAACCATAACCATAACCATAACCATAACCATAACCATAACCATAACCATAACCATAACCATAACCATAACCATAACCATAACCATAACCATAACCATAACCATAACCATAACCATAACCATAACCATAACCATAACCATAACCATAACCATAACCATAACCATAACCATAACCATAACCATAACCATAACCATAACCATAACCATAACCATAACCATAACCATAACCATAACCATAACCATAACCATAACCATAACCATAACCATAACCATAACCATAACCATAACCATAACCATAACCATAACCATAACCATAACCATAACCATAACCATAACCATAACCATAACCATAACCATAACCATAACCATAACCATAACCATAACCATAACCATAACCATAACCATAACCATAACCATAACCATAACCATAACCATAACCATAACCATAACCATAACCATAACCATAACCATAACCATAACCATAACCATAACCATAACCATAACCATAACCATAACCATAACCATAACCATAACCATAACCATAACCATAACCATAACCATAACCATAACCATAACCATAACCATAACCATAACCATAACCATAACCATAACCATAACCATAACCATAACCATAACCATAACCATAACCATAACCATAACCATAACCATAACCATAACCATAACCATAACCATAACCATAACCATAACCATAACCATAACCATAACCATAACCATAACCATAACCATAACCATAACCATAACCATAACCATAACCATAACCATAACCATAACCATAACCATAACCATAACCATAACCATAACCATAACCATAACCATAACCATAACCATAACCATAACCATAACCATAACCATAACCATAACCATAACCATAACCATAACCATAACCATAACCATAACCATAACCATAACCATAACCATAACCATAACCATAACCATAACCATAACCATAACCATAACCATAACCATAACCATAACCATAACCATAACCATAACCATAACCATAACCATAACCATAACCATAACCATAACCATAACCATAACCATAACCATAACCATAACCATAACCATAACCATAACCATAACCATAACCATAACCATAACCATAACCATAACCATAACCATAACCATAACCATAACCATAACCATAACCATAACCATAACCATAACCATAACCATAACCATAACCATAACCATAACCATAACCATAACCATAACCATAACCATAACCATAACCATAACCATAACCATAACCATAACCATAACCATAACCATAACCATAACCATAACCATAACCATAACCATAACCATAACCATAACCATAACCATAACCATAACCATAACCATAACCATAACCATAACCATAACCATAACCATAACCATAACCATAACCATAACCATAACCATAACCATAACCATAACCATAACCATAACCATAACCATAACCATAACCATAACCATAACCATAACCATAACCATAACCATAACCATAACCATAACCATAACCATAACCATAACCATAACCATAACCATAACCATAACCATAACCATAACCATAACCATAACCATAACCATAACCATAACCATAACCATAACCATAACCATAACCATTCCTACCTTCCATACCTTTGATTTTTACCTACGCTACTTACGTTTTGCAAGCTTATACAAAAAAAGAAACTGGTTTTGCTCCTGTTCGGCACAAAATTTTTTTCAACTCTTTAGATCTTTGTTTTTTAAAACCTCATAACAATCCACTGAAAGGGTTTAATTGTAGCCCCTCGGCCCTTCCTGCACCGCAAGATCCGAGTGCGGCTTCTTGTGAATTTTCTGAATTTGTGCAAACTAACACAAATAAGAATTATGCTGAACTTTCATGAACTACGCCACACAGTGGTTCCATCTTATATTCATGTTGAATTAAAATAGAAGAATTCGTCATTGACCAATAAAATTGTGAGTATGAGTTGAAATTAGCTATTTTTGAAAACATACAAACTCGCCCCAAACCAAATCTATTTTCCAGATTTTCAAGCTATATTAAAACACCTCTTTCAAAAATAACATACGCATTTATTTCCTCTTTTTTTTCGTTTAAAGTAGATCCGCAGCCAATAATTTTTAATGTTTAATATTAACTTTAATATTGTAAGCAAAATACAATTTCAATACATATGGAATTCAGTTGTTTTATTGAAGCTATATTAAAACAACTCTGTCAAAAATAACATACTTATTTATTTAACCTTTTTTTTTCTTTTTAGTAGGTTTAGTAGTCAATTATTTTTATGTTTAATATTACCTCTGCTTGATTCATGAACTTAATTGGCATTAAGCTCATATTAATTCTAAAAAATATATTTTTTAGAATTATATAAAAAACAATATGACCTCTTATGTTTAAAGACTGTAACAAAATTTACAGAAACAACAAAAGTTTCATGACAAAAAAAAACTATTTAATTCTGCGTTTACAGCACTGTGCAAACCTGCACGATCTCGCAATGCTATGAATTGAGAATAATGGGGCAATAAGCATACACAATTAGACAAGAAGCAAGAGTTGTAAATTCAATATTATGTGCAGTGTTGCCATATGGTTAGTGTCCGACCGAATATTCGGTTTCGGTTACGGCCAGTTTCGGCCCTTTTTGTCAGTTTCGGCCATATTGAGGCCGAATAGTTGAAAATTTTAGTAAAAACTTCTTGCAGCAGTCATTTAATTCACATATAATAATATTTGCACGCATTGTACAAAACAAAAATTATGAATTCGTCTATAATTTGATTTCTCGTGTTAACGCAACACATTTTGGTTAATTAATTTTCATATTTATTAAATTAGAACATGAATTTAATTGTCAGTTTTAGATCAAGTAAGTTTTTAAGAAGACAAAAAAGAACAACAACAACAACTCTGTATAAAGTCAATCATTTAGCTGACTAGACAGTCTGTTTCAAACATTTCCTCTTCAGTAGTCTTTGAGTGATTAAGATGAGATCAACTCACTGATTAAAGTTGCATATGATTTCACACATTTGAATTATATAGAACAAATTGAACGTTCAAATTCGCTACTTAATCATATGACATTTTTAAAGCAGTAGCCTATTAATAGATCACCGCCATCAACTCTATCAAGGTGGCCATCTGTTCTAGTTGCTTCTTATTTATTTTTTATTGACAGTTTGTCGAAATGCACCATAGAAATTAAACGAGTTTTTTCGCTAGAAGCTAGTGTTTTAACTGAAAGGTGTCCAAAAAACATTTTTGTTAGTTTTATGCGATCAATACTATAATTTTCGATTTTATCATCTCTATTGCAATTAATATTAAAGTTTTATAGTTACTGAAGCCAAAAATTGATAATTAAAGCTCCGAACGAATTCTGTGTGTGTTGAATAAAGGAAAAGAAAACAAAACATTTCAATTTTTATAATACTAAACCTTTAAAAAAAAACAAAAATGCTTTGTTTTGTAGTTCTATAATAATGTACATTGTAGGTGCATACTATTTTGAGTGTGTACTGAAGATACACAACTGTCCACTGAAAATGACATAGTTAAAACCAAGCGTTGGTTTTTATTTTTCAGACACATAAAAAAGTCAAAATCTACAACACCGCCCATGCACCATTTTCTTGAGAGAGTCTCATTGAGCGCCATTTTGAACAAGACAAACAATTTTTTAAATTAAAAAAATTATTTTTTTTACGAAAAAATCCTAAAAATACCTTCAATATTCGCGCGCTAGACCATCGAATATGCCTATTAACAATCATGCCTATTAACGCAAACTGCTTTTTAGCATAAACAAAATGTTCGAAAAAGGACAATTTTGTAGCACTGCAAACGTCAGACATTCTAAAATGTAATTTTTTTATCAAGCGTTACTCATCATTCGCATCAAAAAAATTCACGCTGCAATTTGGACGCTTAAAAAATTCCAGTTGTGCGCATACTGTAAATCGTGATGCATTTCCGAATAGACACAATGCTTTTGCATAATAGGATATCTAGAATATCTAATGCACAATCCTTTTAATATATTCTTGTCATATACTGCTACATAGCTTCAGTGAATACTTAATATTGAACGAACCACTCAACTTGACGAAGTTGTGTGGAAGGAGATGGTAGCGTGCTGAACTATGAATCGAAAGGGCGCAGGTTCGATTCGCATTGCAATCAATGAGTTAATTTTAATTTTATATTCTCTTGTAGCAATTGATGCAAGCATAAAACAACAACATTTCAAAGAAAAAGGTGTATGGAAAAAAGTGTCGTTTTTGAGATTTCACTGAAGAAAATAACAAAACGAAGCTTATATCTTAAAATCCTTAGGGTTGATTGTTTTTTCTTAATATAGTGCTCTTTAATTACTATGCAAACATAAAAAAGGCTTTTTAAAAATTAGATATTTTCATTCTTTTTTTTAATATTCCTTCTTAAAAATCGTCCGTAACGCCAGTTTGGAAATGCCATTAAATATTTAAAATTTTCAATGCTTATTTTTCTTCTTTTGTCTTTTGTGCCAATCTGTTAACGTTTTTATTGTTAGCGCATTGTTCTGAATAAAATCTTTGCAAATCCAAATTTTGATTTTAGCAAAATAAAAAAAATTATAAGTATTTAATAACATAAAATTGAGAGGCAAATTAAAAGTGCAATGAACATTGTAAACAGAGCATATCTTACGATAATGTGTTTATTTAAAAGACTTAAAACATGTACAGTGGCTTACAACGAAAGTCGGGCAGGCTTTTCTTAGCACTTTCGCATTGCTTTCAGAAATGAAAATATATGAAGAATATTGCAATATATATTTTTTTAAAAACGTTATTTTTTGGTGAACAAAATTAAACAGAAACATAATTAAAAAATAAGAACATAACGGTGAAACACATTTCAATCGAAACGAACCTATAAAAACGAGCTCACATTGAAAGTCGGGCAAGTAAAGAAAAAATGTAAATTGTGGTTTTTAAACCGTTATTCCTGCTTACAACTTTTTACTACTGTTGGAATAACTTCAGCAAAACTTTAAAAAAATAAACATTTTTCGAAAAGTGAATCAATCAACACTGGCGGAAAGGAAGATCGTGATAGATTATTATTTGAAAGGAAATTTCGAGGGACAAACTTACAAACTTACAGTGCACGATGTAATCAAGCATTATATACTAAATAAGAGAATATGCAATAAAGAACGTACACTAGCTAAAAATAAACTTAACTCCAAGGATGAAAGGTATTTTTTAAGAGAAATAATAAAAGAACCATTTTTATTTGCTCTAAAACTAGAGGTCATGTTAAAACTCAATTTGAGAAAGAGTGTACACTCAGAAACAGTTTGAAGAGTTTTGAAAAAAAAAAAAATGTTTAAATTGAGGAGTAGCTCGAAAAAACATTGTATTAGAAAGAAAAATGTAATAGAACGCCCCAATTTCGTGCATGAGCAGATGACCAAAGACTTTCTATTCTGGAGCAAGGTTAATAAAACAGAAAACATAAGGATCTTTAACAGTTTTAAACAGTAAACTTTTTGTGAAGGTTTTGTTTGCCGATGAGAGTTTATTTAATTTACATGGTTCAGATGGAAAGCGAAAACCGAATGAAGAATTTTGCAATTAAATTTCTAAACATACGATTAAGCATGGTAAAGGATCAGTCATGGTTTGGGGCTGCGTCTGATGTTTGAAGGATTAATTTTATTAAAGGTATAATGGGCAAAAATATGTTAATTGTCATTCTCACGGCGCAAGTAAAAGAAAGTGCGGGTAAATAAGGAATTGCAGACAATTTTAAGTTTTACCTGAAACATACGACGCTCTTGGTAAAAAATTGTTTTCTTAATATTTGTCCAACTGCCATAAAAACAACCTCACAAGGCCCAGATTAAAATGTTATAGAACATCTATGAGATAAACTTGAACCGTGAGTGCAGTATCAGAGATGGGCAACTAAAGATCCAATCCTAAAAAAAAGAATCCTAAGTGAAGAGTGGAATCAGATTGGAGCTGAAGTTTTTACGAATTTGGTTGCACCCATTTCAAAAAGGCTGCAGGCAATCATATAAGAAAAAGGATTGGCAACAAAATATTAAATTCTTAGTTTTAGCATTGAATTCCTTATCTGCCCGACTTTCAATTTTTAAAGCTTTGGTTTGATTTAATTTTGTTTTACCGTTATGTTCTAATTTTTTAACTATGTTTCTGTTTAATTTTGCTCACCAATAAAGAACGGTTTGAAAAACTATTTACTCCAAGATTCTTCTTACATTTTCATTTCTGAAACCAATGCGAAAGTGCTAAAAAATGCCTGCCCGACTTTCGTTGAGAGCCACTGTATGTTGTCATGACTTTGACATCTTCTTAAAATTTTTAAAAAACCTCATGTCTGTATATGAAAATAATGATTTATCTGACGATGAGGGAATTTTTGCAGAAATATAGTTAAATATCTCAGAACTGATTGAAAATAAATTTTTTTTTATGATATATGGGCACTTCCATGATTGTAAACGGGACATTCGCACACGTTTATATTGACAAAACTCTAAAAAACAACCTGATTTTCATTTTTTAAATTAATGATTCTTTTAACTCTCAATTAGCTCTTTAATTTCCGTAAATGAAATTTTTCGCTTACTGTCGTGGTTTCCGAGATAATTGCAAAAAACCAGTGATTGTAAACGGGACAAAAAATGGAAGTGGGTTTTAAGGGGTAACCGTTTAAACAGTGATTTCTGCGAAACCTGACACAATATTTTATTGGGATTAATTTTAAAATGTTGCGTACTAATGTGCCCTAAAAATGGTTTCGATTTCAAAATAAAATATGAATTAAATTTTTTTAAATAAATTGTTAAAGAAATTGTAAACGGGACATTGTAAACGGGACAATTTTTCCACCATGATTTAAAAATTTTTTATGTTGCTATTTATAATCCTTTATATAAGAAACTTAATAAAAAATGTTTTTCAGATCATAAATATGCCTTAGATTAGATTATTGTTGTTCCAAATGCATCTTTTCTAATAGACACAAGTATGTGCTAAAACTTGTAGTACTTCGTTTACCATTTATCTTTTTTTCGAATTAATTAATTTATACGCACCAAAGTTTATGTTCGTTTTTTGCAGATATATTTTATTATAATGTAACAAAAAAAACATACTTCAAGTATAAGAATTGAAACACATAAAATATAAATCTAACTATAATTTTAGTTTTTTTAAAGAAATTGCCGTTTCAGCTACATGTATTTCCGAATTTATGTCACAGAAAATCCAATGAAGTTTTCGGATACCCGTTAAATTTGGTAAATTATCCCACTTTTCTGCTATGCCAGGAGATATTTTAATTTGGCTTTCTTCGACGTATAAACTTTTAATTCCTTGAATATGTTCCTGTGCACATCGACAGAAGTCCAAAGCTCCGTTTAAACAAATATTTTTGGTTTTAGTAAGATGCCAAATTTTTCGTTTTATAACTGCTCCAACGCCATCGACAGCGCCTTTTCCGTGCGACGTTGCAAAATAATTCCATTCAATTGTGTCACATCCAAATTGAATTTTAAAATCTGAGAGACTATGAATGATGAATTTATTTTTAAATTGAGAACTACTGCCGTCTGAAAATATGAATATATTTTTAAATTGTCCGTATTCATTTTGAATTTGCTCGACGATTTTTGTTAAAAATATAAAAACATCTATTTTACTATGTTTTAAACTATTGCTTATAATAGCATATGACTGTGGTTTATTTAAAATCCATGCTACGCAAGTAAAAATTGTCACTTGGTTGTAATTGAAATGCGCGCTTTGTATCTCATTTTGATATATAATCCTATAGTTTTCAGCAAAATCTATCTGCAAAACAAGCTCCCCTTCTTTTATATTATTTTTTGTGCTATCAAAATGATTTTGTTGGGCTCTCTTGACAAAGAAATGTTGCTTGAAGAGTGGTAGCTGCACTTCTAGCTCGTAAATTAAATCCGAAAACGGAGCAATTGTGGTTGTCAAACAAATTCTGTTATCAACTTTCCTCCAGTGTTTCCATTTTACATCTTCGTCCATGTGTTTAAAGTTGGCAAGGGGTACTAAGTCATTTTTTAAGTTCGATACACATTTAACGCATCGGTTTGACATACAATTTTCGTTTTCAGTGTTGCAACAAACAGATTCCAAAAAGTATTGGTGGCCACCAGAGAATGATTTTACAATTTGAGACCAACCGTCCAATAAAAAACAAAAATTAGCATGATAAATGCAAACACACATGTTATGTGGCATTTTACTGGAAAGCTCTACATGGCTAGGCCGATTATAGTAGAAGGCGGTCTTACTTACTGGTTTGCCAATACATTCCGTTTTATATATTTCATATGCTTCAGCCACTGATATTACCATAAAGCGTTTAGAAATAACTTCTCCATTTACGATTAGTGTATCCCTTTTTGCAGCAGACTGAACGCTTATATCACTAGATGAAAAAAAATCTTTGACTTCATTTATTGTGGTGTCAATTTCAGTGTTTTCCAATGGAGTTTTAGTAAACGTCGCTGGCTGAACGTATTTAAAATATAATGCTTTTATAACCGCTGCTCTTTTATCAGCCGCATGCGGTAAAGCATTAAGTGCCTTCCTCTGAGCTTTTGCAAAAGACTGCTTGTTTTTATACGGCATGATGCTAAGCTTTTCTTCATTAACTTTATCTTTCTTCTGTTTTCGGAACCTTTGTTTTCGCATGCATTCTTTTTGACGTATGTCCTTAAGAAGTTTCTCATTGTTCATTGCCAACTGTCTGTTTTTTTCGCGACGTTTCTTTGCTGACTCAGCATGTTTTTCTAGAAATTTTTTTTTTTTCGCTGGATCACTTTGAAGACTTTTCAGGAACCTCTTATAATTTTTTTTATTGTCTTCACACCTTTTATTTTCCATCTGTTTAAAAATATTAATTTAAATTAAAAAAATTCTTAATTTTTAAAACAAGTATACTAACGATTGTAAACGGGACACACTTTGAGCACTAATAAAAAAAAAATTGTTGTTGTAAATGTTTCAATTTTCGATTTTTTTAACAAATTCACTACTTTAGCTTTAAACTTCAATTTGCAAACTGATTCGATCAATGATCACCGAGTACTAAAACTAAATGCCTTTTTTTGATTGTAAACGGGACAGAGAAGTAGCATGGAAGACATAAGTAAAATTTTTACCGTTACTTAGACTTTTTCGATCTTTTCTATTTTTTCTTTACTCTTTGGTGTTTGTACTATAACTTAGTAAGAAGAGTGCGAACGATATTATACTAAACACTGGAAAAAAAAATTGGAAAAATTAGACAAATAGAGGTGAAATACAATAATATAAATTTTACACCATTTAGGTTGATTTTTTCGAAATAAACAAAAAATAAAACAAAAAATTTTTATATATTAAAAAAATAGAAGCAATTCTGTAAATAAATCTTGAAAGGAAAATTTTTTTTTTCCATTTTTTAAATTTGGTCCGTGGTTGACGTTTTTTTGGAAATACCCATATGTAATTTTATACATATGAAAAAGTGCTGGCAACACTAATTCTGATACACAAAATAAGAGAAAATAGCCTACGTGAAAATATCGTATACCGTATGTGTTGAGTAGTGAGAATGCAAACATAATTATAATGTATTGTATGCCATGCTGTCGAACGAAAAAGAATAATAATATTTATGTTTGTCTCCACACACATATACGCAACCGAATGCAAATTCAAGCCATGTGAGTTACATTAAAATATCGTTCGGTTTATTTTCGTTCACTGGTTTGAAGACACCTACTTGTCGTTGTTTTGTATATCATCTCTCATATTAAACGAAATGGCGAAAAATTATTTAATGACCTTCATATTGAAAATGCAGCCAAACACTGATGTATGCCTAAACTACTTCCTAGCTCTTAATTACTTATCGCCAAAATCCACTTTTTGTGTAACTTCAAGTCAAGTGTTTCGTTTGGTCAGTCAGTCAGTTTGGTCCACTACCAACGCAAAATTTTGCAGTGCATCAAAATAATTTTATTAATGAAATGTCGTAAAAACAAATGACAACAGATCTTTCATCATTAAAGGACTTGAATAGCACAGATTATGAAAATAGCGATTGTAATACAAAAATCTCAGCAAAAAATGAAATAAAAACAAAAGTTATAAAATATGGCCAAGAAAAAAAAAAGAACTAAAAATATGACTGAAGCAACTTAATGCTACAATAGCTGCTGTTGTTGTTAATGTTGTTGTTGCTGCTGATGATGCTGAAAAGAAGCAATCATAATTACGGCCTGACAATGCGTATAACAGCTACAACAACAGCAATAAAAGAAAACAGCAATAAAATAACACAACGTCAGTCTGGCCGACTGTCTGACTGGATGGATGCTGGCTGATCTTACAACATATGCGGTGGTCAACAATCTGTGGATAACGTTTTTATCCCCACGTTTTTAATGCGATTTTTTTTGTTATTTTCTTTCTTTGATTGTTGTTGTTATTAACTTAAATATGGTGGCGATTTATTTGCGTTGTTTTTTTTCTGATTTGCAATAATGCCAACAAGTTGGCACGACTGTGTCAAAATGCGATGGAGAACAAGAACAAGAATGAAGAAGCAACAGCAAACTTAAAAATAAACTGCAGACAATTAAACGAACGCATGACGAATGCTTTAACCCTCTACAGCCTCATACCACCTTGAGGCGGTTATTACAAAAACCGTTAGCATTCAAATTTGAAATTTAAAAAACTAAAAGAACAAAACTAAGTGCATTTGAAATAATTCGCAGAATCATTGACTTCTTGCTGCAACAAAATATGTTGCTTACTTTCTCCGCAATCGTCAGTTGAAGTTAGAACTCCGCGGAAACAGAGCAAAAATTATTTTGTGAAAAGTAATAGATTTTGTGAAAAGAAAGATTGGAAAAATCGAATCAAATACTTAGCATGGTCGAATTGAGGAAATAAAAATATTGGTGAGTTGCTAATAGTGTTGTCTGTGTAGTGCAGTTGTTTCTTAATGAAAAATACTTGTTTGCGGTTCTTATATTTGCTTGAGCTGTCAGACCGCCTGTAGGCGTTATCAGGTAGAACAGTGAAAAAAAATTTTTGCATTTCATGGTTTACATGTGTTTGTGCTTTGATTTTTTATAGCAATGAATCGAAATTTTTCAAAAAAGCTTTCGGCGTTATCCGTTAAACAAATCAAAGAAATAATGGATGATTTGGATTCCGACGATTTTGAGGAAACTGATGGCCCGACGGATTGCGAAGATGATTTTGACAGCGATGATGACATTAACTATTTGGACTTTATCCTTGATGAAAATGTAATAACAAATGTAATTGCAGATGTAATAACATCTGATTTACCTGAAAATCTGCCAAGTGGTAACATATTCTTTTCTGGTAAGACAAGAGTGAATATTGAAAGTAGCCCCGATTCCTCCACATCTAATACAGGTGAGTCGTCTATGTCTTCTGGTGGTCAAAACTGTCAGCGAACGCTCGGAGGTAAACTTAAAAAAACAATGGAAAAGTTGCCAGAAAAGAAATCTAATACAGTAAAAGTCAACCCGATGGATATAAATCCAAAATCTAATGAATTCAAAAAGATACTATGGTGGAAAAGCAATTTGAATATCCATAAATCGGAAGTAGCATTTCTTGGAAATAAGATGGGCGCTAGTTTTAAAATGCTGAATACGCCATTTAAATGCTTTTCGCATTTTCTGGATGACCCCGTTTTTGATCTCATCGCTGAGCAAACGAATCTTTATGCCACGCAGAAAAATATTAACACAAAGTTTTTCGTAACTCCATCAGAGATTCGCCAATACATTGGTGTATTGATTTACATGTCAGTTTTTCGGTATCCTTATATACGGTCGTACTGGTCCGGATATTCTTTTCAAGCAATTCAAGATACAATGACAATAAACCGATTTGAGAAAATTCGAAGTAATTTGCACTTTAATGATAATAGCAAAATGCCGCCTATAGATTCGTCAAAGTATGATCAAATCTACAAAGAAAGACCACTAATCGAGCACTTTAATAACAAATTTAAAAGTATTCCTATGAACCAGCGCATCTGCGTTAATGCACAAATGTGCTCCACAAAAATGTCGACATTCCTTCGACAGTACATGCCTGACAAGCGTCATAAATGAGGCATGAAGCTGTTGGTTTTGTGTGACTCGAGGGATTTTCATATGGTTTTGAGGTGTATTGCTGTGCTGGATATAACGTTGTGCCTCCAGATGCTCCAGACTTAGGAGCTTTTTCCAATGTGGATGTGCGTTTAAGCCATATTGTGCCAAATTAAGAATCATATAATGTACTTCGGCAATTTGTGCACATCCTTACACGCTCTAACCGTATACCAAATGCGAAGCTGCCTTCAGATTCGATATTAAAAAAACACGATCGAAGATTCTCGGTTGAGTACACTGGATCTGCTTACGGTGTTGACATTTCGAATGTGGTCTGGAAAGATAACAAGCAAGTCCGGATGGCGTCTACATATGTTTGGATTGAACCGTTACAAGGCGAAACAAACTTTACACCAACGGTTACGCGATATCTTCGCGCTGAAAAAAATTACACCAAAGTTCCTTGCCCAAACGTCACTATATGGGAGGTGTTGATTTGATGGATGGACTCTTCGGATGTTATCACATCCGAGTGAAATCATCAAAATATACCAACAGATTGTTTTAACACCAAATTGATACGGCCAGTGTTAACGCATATATATTAATATGAAAAACAAGTATAATCAACTTTAGAATGTTGTTGGCACACAGGATTAGTGCATTTCGTGCAGTAAAAACGTGTCTTCCTACGCAGCTTTTCGTCTTGCGTGACACAAATTCTGCAATCTTTTCTGGAATTCAGTGTACGAGGGCCGCTTTGTTGGTTAGGCAGCATGTTGCTGAGAATATTCAACGGCCTTCCAAAGAAAGATTCAATGGCCAAACGGGTTAAATGTTGTCCCAAAATATAGTTGTTTTTCATGCGATTTTCAGTATTAGCAAGCACCAATTGTTTACTCAGCGTGTTCAAGAACATTCGTCGCTTCTCTTTTCTGGTTCCTTCTATATTTTCATTGCATATGATGTAAGCGGCTAATCCCATGACGTCTATCATGTTGCAAAAATGCTAATGGCCAACGTCTGGTTGACCGTTTTGTGGAGTAATGCGTTACCATTTGGTCCATTGTATCAACGCCGGCCTTTGTTGTAAAATAATATAGCTTCCCGTTTTTTTGCTACGCCTTCAACTTGCTCGGTGTAGTGCACAGTGGATAGTAAATTTACTGCTTTAATCTTCTATGGAACGTAGCTGCACAGTGATACAAGGCTATCATAGAAACCGAACACAGATGAAAGCACTGGCCGTTTGCTGCCTTTTTTCACTTCTTTGGGAAGACACCTTTTGTTGGATCTAATGGTGCCAACGTATGGTAGTCCCATCGACGAAAGACGTTTAGCTGCGTCTAATGTTGTTAAGAAGTTATCAGCATTAATAGTTCTGTCGCTGTTGGCGTATCGATTATCCGAACTCATGAGCACATTTTCGCCTTGGTTTGTCTCTCGTTGTTCTCCCTCTTTACCAGTGTACAGTTTCCTTGCAACGGATATTTGGTTTTCGCATCGCATGCCCACCATACTTTTATGCCATACTTTTCGGGCTTTGATGGGATGTATTGCGTGAACTTTGTGCGCCCACGGTAAGGAAATAGGTGCTCATCGATGGTTACACTTTCGTATGGTTCAAAATTACTGGCAAGGTTGTTATTCAAGAAGTTCCATATGTCGCGAATGGAAGCAGCTTTATCGGTTTGTTGACGAAATGCGCGCGTACGACTATCTTCAAAACGAATACAGCACATCAAAGTAACAAATCGTGTATATGACATGGCTGCATGGAATATTGGAAGTGCATTAGTTTGCCACATCAATCTTGAGAGCTGCATAGTATTATGACTGACACCAAAAGCCAATAGTATCCCAATAAAAGCGTCAAGCTCAACACTAATCATATCAACCCATACTCGTGGTGTGCAGTTTGCATGTTCTGCGTTCCATTTGCGAGTAACTTTTTCTCCATATAGATTTGTTTGTGTTACGATGATGAACGTAATATTCGGTGAAAAGTAAAGCTTGAACACCTCAAGTGGAGTGGTCAGGTTTTTTTTTGGTCCACCTCTGAAACGCATGATGTTGTGCTGGCGGAATCTCTCTGTAGCGGGTTCAGCTGTATTCCACTTGGCACCATATTTTCAAAGCAAAAGACCGTCTGCAGCTTGAGTTGGTGCATTCTCACTTTCTTCTTCGAATTCTTCATCGCTGTCGAATATTTAATTTACTTCAATTTCCAATTCATATTCAATGTCCGAGGCGTCATCTTCGAGCACAAAATCTATGTTTTCACCGCTTTGGTCTTCAAATAAATCTAGTTCTTCGTCTGTTTCTGTGTGAAGTGCGAAATCACGCTGTAACGCTGATGATAGTTGCTGTTGGAAATTATCAGTAAGGCTACCTGTACGCAAGCGCGTATTGTACACAAATTCTAAATCCTCTGCCATAACAATAGTAATAATTTTACTTTAGTTTCCGCACAAAAAATTTATATTTCGGACTGTCGATGTTGTATGTTCAGCATTCAATAATAAACTACCTGAACTCAAAACCAAAATCACAAATGAAAGAAAGAAATAAGAGAAAAATGAACACAAAAACTACCTGGCAGCAAACATCTGCATTGAATTCACATAAAAATAACTCAAAATATAAAAAAAATACCTGGAGACAACAATCTGCATAGTATCTGTAGAAAAATAACCCAAAATGTGTATAACAATAATTTATTTCATACAAATTGTATAGGAGCCTGACCAGGCATATGTGTTTGTTCGAGGGTGTGCAGTTTGCTATGTGTTGGAACGATATTTTAGAAATTTTTTAAAAATAGAAAGCCAACAATATTTTAGGCGGCTTCCGGAAAATACAGGTATCTACCTTAACTAGAAGTACGTTTAAATAACGCTCAAAAATGAAATATGCCTGGCCAGAACCATGTGTCTGTTCAAGGGTTAAGCTAAATACCCAATACCGCCTTTAGTCGCATTCAGCTCTAGCCCGCCTCCCGCCGAAACGTGTAACTTTTTATTTATTTTAGCAATGATTTCTTGGTTAATGACCTAATAAATTTTCTTAGAAATAATTTTTCAAACTGAAAAAAAATTGGGGCAGTAGAGGGTTAACCGTAGTGTAGAAAATGTAATTTATTTTTCAACGAAGCTTTTTTTCGCCTCGTTTTGTTGCAAATTGCAATAACTGATGAAAACGACATATTTCTCACATATTTAAAAAATATTGAAGAACGAACCCAGAATCGAAATAGTAGCTGAAATTCTTCAAATTGCCAAACATAATTCACGTAGTACTTACATATGGAAAAACCAATGAATTACTCGTTCCTAGTAAAATTAAGCTACGTGATACTTATTTTATTTTTAATGTGTTGTTGGTGTTTCTTGCGTTTGTTTTTTTTTTTTTTTTCCAAAAGCGCGAAAGAAAATCGAACAGTATTTCGGTTCTATATGCATGGGCGTAGTCAGACTTTTCTATAGGGTGGGGTCCATTCCAAAACTCCAGAAATATACATTAAGGTGGACCCAAAAAACGCCAGTGGTGTTATTTTTTGTATAACTTCATCAGTTTTGGAACGATCGTGAAAAAAGTATGTCGTTGGATAGATCTTAAAAGGGGAAACAATTCGTCTTTAAAATTAGTCCTATGATATTCTGCACAGTTATAGCTATCGAAAAATGCATAAAAATGTTTGACTTAACTTACTAAAGTGGACACTTAATGAATGAAATAAAATATTTTTTTGGCAAAAGTTTAATGATTTTTGTAAGATTTTATTTTCTTAAAAAAATAATCAAAAGTCTAAGTGCAATTATGTTGGGATGACATAAGGTCCATGGATATTACGTCTACTTTGCAAACGGACATAATATCCATGGACCTTATGGCGTTTTCAGACTGGAAAACTGGGTGATTTTTAATACAAATTGTTAAATTTTTATACATTTATTTAAAGAATTTATTAAAGTTCGGTGCAGTTGTCTGTATGTTTGAAATTCTGTATACAAAATTCTGCATTACAAAATTCTGCAATAACAGAAAACTGTGTTACAAAATTCTGCAAAATAGGACTAAGAACAACTTAGGTAAATAAGATGGTAATAAATAGTTCATTAGAACTCGTCATATAGCCGGTGACGGTCGTTTATCTTGTGTTGTTTTTGTTATTGTAATTTGTTTATATCAGTTTTTATTAATATCCGTGTGTGCTGTATTGTGATTGAAAATTATTTTTAGTGTTAATAAAGTGAAGTCTATTATTTTCATGGTGTATTATATTAATTTTTTAATGTTTTATTGTGGTACATATATCGTTTTATTTATCGTCATAGTTTGATAGCTGAGCTGCTGCTTATATACTTTTTTCTTTCTCTTTTGTTTTTTTTGCGTTCCTCGAATTGTTACAGTTGCTTTTAAACTGTAACATATTATATTAACCCATTAGCTTTTAGTGGACATTATTTTTGCACACATATAATTTTTAACTTTATTTTTTCTCTGTGGAATATTTTTCCGTAGAATATTTTGCTGCTTGTTCTTTAGACGAGCTATGCCAAAGTCAAAACATTCTGAACCGAATGTTCAGTTGTTCTGGCCCATGTGGGCGTTTGTTCCATACTTTATGTGCTGGGATCTCTACGTCGTGTCTTGATGATTTAATCTCACCACGATTAGGTCTTCGCTGGTATTGTGCTTCGTGTAGGGTTCTTTCACCAGATGAGTTTTTCTCAAAAATTAAGCTTTTCGGTGATAGTCTTAACGCTTTAAATAACAATTTTAAAGAAATTGTTACATTTTTTAATGAAGTAAGCACCTCACCCTCTTTTTCCCCCGGCTAGAAATGACATAACTAATGAGCGCAATAGTTCATTAAATTTAAGAGCGTTGTCGAAAAAAAAGGTTTCACGCCTTCAGCCTGACACAACAAGTGAAAATGTATTGACGTTTGTCAAACATAACCGTTTAGTAAGTCAGACTGCTTTCTGCTCATGCAAAAAAATTGGCAATAAACCGTCCCACGCATTATTTATTCTCACAGTGGCTGCTGAAGAGTTTGCAACTGTTCTGAGCTCTAATCTGTGGGCTGATAATATCTTTGTTTCTGAGTTTAAGCCTAAAGGACGAATAATATCGCCAGTCAGACCCAAAAAACTAAATAGGCTTTCCCTTTACTCTCAAAATGTAAGGGGATTGCGTTCAAAGACGCGCAACATTTTTTTGTCAACTCAGATATTTTCTGAAGATATTATCGCGTTAACTGAAACTTGGTTGAACGGAGGAATTGCTGACTTAGAACTGTTTGACAATAGTTTTCAAGTATATAGGAAGGACAGACACGCTGACAATAATTCTGCAGTTGGTGGTTGTGTCCTATTAGCTGTAAGGAACTCCTGTGTTAGTTCCTTTATTAATATTCCCTGATCTGCTAATATCGAACTTATATGCGTTAAGGTTGTACATTGCAATTCTAATGTATTTGTTATTAATGCATACGTTCCTTCCAAGAGCAGTGTAGAGGTCTATGCAAGCCTTGTGGATTGCATAGAATTTATATTAAATTTACTTGACGTTAATGACGACATTTTATTGTTGGGCGATTTTAATTTGCCTGACTTAAAATGGCATTCTTCTGACGATGAAACACATTTTTGTGCATCTAATTCGAAGACACGCCAATAACATATATTTGTTGACATTATATGTTCTGACTTGCAATAAGTTAGTTGTATTTATAATAGTCTGGAAAGGCTGCTTGACCTAGTCTTAACTACAGACAGTAACAATGTCATTGTTCAGAAGGCACTTCATGCATTGACAACTATTGATAATTACCATCCACCTTTGAGTATTTTTTATAAATCCGATAGGGAGAATATGCTAAATTCAAGCTCTGTTGACACAGTTTATGAATTTAATTTCAAAAAAGCTGACTTTTTGAAGTTGAATCATTTACTTTATAGTAAATTAAATATAATTACAAAATACATAAATAATAATAGTCTTAATAGTTCAATAAATTTTTTCTATACGGAGCTCTTTGCCATGTTTTCTCAGTCTGTACCATATAGTCTCAAGTTTGCGAAAACTTCTGCGTACCCTTGGTACACAAAGGATTTAAAGACTCTTCGCAACATTAGGAATAGGGCATGGAAGAAATATGTTTGTAGTTTTGACTCAAATGACCTAGAAACATACAAACGCTTGTTTCTGGAATTTGAGAATCGCTCAGTTGCATTATATAATGAGTATTTGGATAATATGAAGCTGAGTATTTTGTCGGATCCAAGAAAATTTTTGAGATTTATTAATGTTAAGAAGAAGACTGATGGATTTCCTTCTTCTTTCAAATTTCAGGATGAATTGACTGACGATTCCACCATTATTTGTGGCCTATTTGCCAATCTTTTTAAAGAATCATACTGTTCAGATTCTTTTAATCCTGATTTAGCGTGTTTTGATTATATGAATAACGTACCCAAAGTTTCTTTGGAGCATATATCTTTTACCTCAGAGGATATTTTTAAGAATATTGTATCAATCGATGAAAATTTTAGCGCTGGACCAGATGGAATTCCTGCCGCAGTGTTAAAACAATACAGCTCCGTTTTGTGTCAGCCACTCTCGTTACTTTTTAATAAATCAATTAATGAGAGTAATTTTCCTCTTTTTTGGAAAAAATCTAATAACAGTCCTATTTACAAAAAAGGTTGCAGGAATGACGTCACTAATTATAGGCCTATCGCTAAATTGTCTTCGATTCCTAAACTTTTTGAGCGAATAGTGTACGATCGAGTGAAAATTCACTGTGGGCAAGTCATGACAACTCGTCAGCATGGTTTTGTTACTGGCAGATTTTATTACTGTGTCTTATCTCCTTGATTTCACTACATTCTGCTTAAAATCTATTGATTCTGGTAGCCAGGTCGATTGTATTTACACTGACTTTAGCAAAGCTTTTGATAAATTACCACATAATCTAATTTTATTTAAACTTAAATTAATGGGATTTCCACAATATTTTGTAAACTGGATCAAATCGTATTTGATGGAGCGATCTTATCAAGTACGGTTCCGAGGAGTGTTGCCTTCTGAATTTGTTGCAGAATCGGGTGTTCCTCAAGGAAGCCACCTGGGTCCACTTCTGTTTATTTTGGCAATTAATGATGTTACCCACTTCATCAAACACTCTCATTTGCTTATTTATGCAGATGATATGAAAATATACAGAACAATTGATTCTAATGACAACTCAGACCTGCTCCAGTCAGACTTGAACTCCTTTGAGGTTTGGTGTTCTAAAAATAACATGTTTTTAAATCCAGATAAATGCCAAACTATGATCTTTTCGCGTAAAAGGAACAATTTAATTTTTGATTACAAAATTAAAGATACTGCTCTAAGTCGTGCTACCGTCAAAGACCTTGGTATATGCATGGATTCTAAGGCTGCCCGCTGAGTAAGCGCCGAGGCAGGCAGGCAGGCAGACAGGCACCAGTGCGAGAAAAGTGGCTTCATACAGTTTCATATAAATCTGCTCGAAGTCCACATAGTGACGGCAGGCAGGCCAAAGCAGGTACAGCGAGAAAAGTGTTTTGTCCTGGTTCTCGCAGCTGATTTTGCGTGTTTGTCTAAATTTTGTTAAAATTGAAGATGTATAATTTCTTTAAACGCAGTTTTATCAAGGAAGAATTTATATTAGAAGCATTTTATGTTTATTATTTTTTTGTTGGACGAAACACACACACACACAAGCATAATAAGCATCAGCGCACGTGTATATGTTATGATAAACACACAAAAACAACACCATGTAAACACAACATAGCAACGAGTGTGAAGATTTTTTTTTGTTATTGTGCACCTATGTTGTTGTTGTTGGTGATAAAATTCGCATAACTGAAATAACGAAAATTATGGATTTATGAAATTACCATTTGTTGGACATGTAAAATAGATGAAAAATAATCCTTTTAATTAGTTGTTGTTTGCATTTAATAGACTTTTTGTGGAATCCGAACAAAACTGTGGACTATTTTGATTTTGTTTTCATCATCTTTTGAGTGAAAAAAAGAATAAAAACAAAAAACAGCAACAACAGAATAGATTCGTTGAAACACATATACAAACAACAGCAGCGGCTGAGTCGGCGCACATGATAGAGTGAAAGTTGTGATTTGTTTTTGTTGACAAATGCAATAGAATGAATTCTGAAAGATTTGTTTCATCCCATAACAATATAAATTGCTGCATTGGAAATTAAAAAACATTTCGTCAGATGAATCCATTTTTTCTTAATTTTTTAAGTAAGTAAATCAATAAGTAATAAGAATTAAATAAATGTATAGGTTAGCCAAACAAAACAAGCAAAGTGAAAAAATATCAACAATAGATACTTATTGCTGCCCGCAATATAAGCATATTTATGCCCGCTTTTCTTCACTCAACACAAATTTCGAGGAAACCAAAAACAAATAACAAAAGTATCAACTTGTTCTCTGCTTTGTGTTGTCTGGTACTGCAATGCTTTCAATAAAAAAAAAATTAAAAAGACACATTTAATAACAATAACAAAACCTATAAATCAATCTTGGATCATTGATGCGCAAGTGTGTGTTTTGCGTTGCTGTTGTTGTTGGTAAAGCTGAATTCACTGACTACTTTCAGCAAGTTTTTGTGTGAATTTAAATAATGTTAATTAAGCTGGAGAAGGTTTCATAACAAAATAAATGCGAAAAAAACAAAACAATAACAAACTATTTCGCACTGACCTGATCTGCTTCTCGCATTCACTCTGCGGTGGTTATTTGTGGAGCGGGTTGCAGTCTGCGCCTGCCTGCCTGCTTCAGCGTTTACTCAGTGGGCAGCCTAAATTGTCGTTTAACATGCATATTGATAGAATTTGTAAAAAAGGGTCTTCTATGCTTGGTTTTATAAAACGGTGTGCCAAAGAGTTTGATAGCTTAATAACAACTACAACGCTATATTATTCAATTGTGCGTCCTCACTTGGAGTACGCAAGTCAAATATGGTCCCCACATTATTATGGTGGTTATTTGTGGAGCGGGTTGCAGTCTGCGCCTGCCTGCCTGCCTGCCTGCCTGCTTCAGCGTTTACTCAGCGGGCAGCCTAAATTGTCGTTTAACATGCATATTGATAGAATTTGTTAAAAAGGGTCTTCTATGCTTGGTTTTATAAAACGGTGTGCCAAAGAGTTTGATAGCTTAATAACAACTACAACGCTATATTATTCAATTGTGCGTCCTCACTTGGAGTACGCAAGTCAAATATGGTCCCCACATTACAATATGCATGTTGATCGTGTAGAAAGAATTCAAAAACGTTTTGTTCTGTTTGCTTTAAGAGGCTTGAGTGGAACTGACACATTTAACCTTCCTCCATATGAGGATCGTTTGAAATTATTAAAGATGCAATCTTTAAGTGAGAGAAGAAAATCTGCTGATATCGTCTAATTACACCAACTCATAACTGGTGTATTCGACTCTCCAGAGCTTCTCAAAGGTAAATCGCATGAGTACCTTTGTTAACAACTGTAACGTGTTTGATGTTAACTTATCGAAAGGTCAACTCAAAAGTAGATTGAAAACTAATAAATTATAAGATCTACTAGCTGAACCCGGTGTGCTTCGCTACTCCCCTCGTTATAAAATAAAATTAAAAGTATTTATATATTTTTCACGCCATCGAATTTTCGAAATAAGTCCACCCCAGCGCCACCTACCGTGTCCATTTATACACAAATTATTTTCTTATGATCAAACAAACATACATTCTGAATTTCAGTTAAATTGGTCCATAAATTCAAATTTTCGATATATCCACCTCAGCGCCACCAATCGGGTCCAAATATAGCCTATGTTACCCACCGTACCAAGATGAACATTACTTGAAAATTTCATCAAAATCGGCCCAGCCGTTTTGGAGTCCATACGTTACATACATACACACATCCTATTTTATATATATAGATAGATAGATGTAAACGCATGGTTAGTTGTTATGTCTTGTGTTGTCCCTGAGCCCAACCCATATTATGGTGGGTAAATTTTTCTCCCTTTTGGTTTTTTTTTTGACCACTTTTATCGATATCTTTGAGATATTTCACTGATATTTGGATTGGTTCTTAAAATGATCTGTTGCGGAGAAAGTGTGAAAAAGCTGTAGTAGCTGAACTCTATTGTTATTGCATGTATCTAAAAAAATAAGCTTAAAATAACAACTTTCCGTACACAGGCAAATAATTTAATCTTAAAACACACTATTTT
Organism: Dichetophora obliterata; assembly: GCA_963920525.1. Lineage (NCBI taxonomy): Eukaryota > Metazoa > Arthropoda > Insecta > Diptera > Sciomyzidae > Dichetophora > Dichetophora obliterata. The sequence continues at coordinate 154,703,131 of OY986435.1, read as the reverse complement.
TTATCCCAAATAAAGTATAAATTCAGTAAATGGAGAGCAGACTTTTTGAAAGCAAAACTTTTTAAAAACAGTATATTAAAAAAAAGGAAAATTAGACAAACAGTATTTTAAAAATACTGTAAAAATTACAGCATTTTGACAATACAGACTTCTGACAAGCAGAAAACTGACCCGCTCTCAATTAATTATTTTATGATAAAAAGATTTTCCCTTGTTGTTTTTGTCATATAAACTAATATTTTTCATGAAAAATTCGATACATATAACGTGTTCAGTAAAAATTTTTAAAATTAAATTTGTTTGGACTTAATGCCCGTTTTGATTTGGAAATTATGTCCGTTTGCGAAGTAGACATAATGTTATCCCCCGTAATTATATGTAATATATATCTTAAATTTGAATATAACAGCCAAACGGATTTTGAAGAGATTTGATAAGGAAAATCTTCTTACCCAGAAATAGAACAAAGCCTATCAAAAGTTAAAAAATTCCATAAGAGGTCTTTTTTGTGTTTCCGGCTAAACAATTTCATTGATTTTGATGCAATTTTATATAAACATTTTTTAAGCCAGGAAATATCAGATATTTTGCTTTTAGCACTGAAAATATTTTTTTCACTTGAGCGTGAGGTTGTGTGCCTTTTACTTTAGTTGCTGCTTTGCTTATTTGTTTGTTTTTCATGATGAACCGAAGGCTAAAGATTAAAAACAGAAACAAACTTCACCGAAACTTTAATTCACTGTAACTTTTTCCCTAATAATGAAATTAAAAATTTTCATCACAAAAGTTTTACGATTTTGTAAAAACTTGCATTCTCTTAAAAACAATTTTTGTTTTCGGGGGTACTGCGGAAATAAAACGAAAAATTTAAATATCTAGTCAAACATGAAATTGAAGATAAAAAGTATTTTAACGAATTGTTGTCGTTATTGAGATTTATCAAACGACACATTTAAAAAAAAAAACGAAGTTTTAAGAAAATAAATAATTGGACGTTTTTTGGGACCACCAAAAAAAATTTATGGTACTAAAATCCTCTCGACTTTTTTATTTGCCATAGGCAGTGAGCCACTTTAGTATACATATAAACAATGTGTAAATTAAGGCATTAAAAAGTAGATTATGTGTTGCCACCGAAAATCTTTGTCAAATTCTACCAAAAAATGTGTAAATGGTGCTTCCAAATAAATTACATGAGTTCACTTTTTCACTAGCATATTCGTGTAGATATTTATGTATCTGAAAATATAGCGATAATATTGTTCCATATTTGGATTGAAAAAAAAATCACACTAAAGCAATACCAAAGTTTTTTCTAATAAAATTTGCTAATTTTTAAATTGATATTTGTTTGATTTTTTTTCATGTTTCTGATTTTAATGCAGCAAATGCTTAAAATTTTTTGAAAAAATAATTGTATTAAAGTAAAATATTTGACCCCCTACTGGAATAGCAACCTTGACGCTGGTGTGGGGGCTTAGGTCGCTAGGATGCAATTGGCTGGGATGACGGAAGCGCAAGCTTCTGACAGGGGTCCTAGGTCATACAGGTCATTGCATCCTGGCGATGTACTAGTAGCTATTCACTAATACCTATATCCCCTTTTCACTCCCCATACCTTTCCTATTCATCCTACATCTCACCTCTCCTATCCCACACCTAGTCCCTCCGATGGGCCGAATCAAGGTGTTATGCGACCCGTGCCGAGGATTTACTAGGCTGGAGGCCCACTAAAAATAGTCCAGTCTCAAACGGAGCGAACCGGATACCAGGCGTCCTTCGGTACTATCCAGCCTTACCCGCGCACAGAGATCTCTGTGGGGGTGGACCTTCCTTTGTTCTACACTCGTGGGAGTTTTATGGAAGAAATAACACCAAAAACAAACAAAAAACCACCAGCGGCCGCCGGCGGACACAGTGAGGAGCAATCCTGCGTGGTTGGAGCAGGCCATAGCGGTCATAGCGGTTGCAAAGCTACTGCCAAAAATGTCGCCGAGGCGGGAGCAGGCCCAGGCATAAAGACAACTACTGCCAAAACATCTACACTACTGCGCAGGGGTGCCATAGTCGATGCAGACTCGGACCACGAAAGCGCAAACTCAGTTGAGGACAGGCTTCTCTTCTCTCCGGATAAGTCAGCGGGTTCCAGCTCCTCTCGCAAGGAAGGGCCCAAGACCAAGTCTAAGGAAGGGATGAAGGTCAAGGCCAACTTCAAAGCAGCCCTTAAAATCTGCGGCCGGCTATCAGGCAAGATTTATCTCTCTTCCAAAGAGAAGGAGTCGATCGCCTGGGCTAAGCTAAATGTGGAAGAGGGTCGCTACACCTCGTGAGCAGATCAAGCTTTGCACCTACGAATTCGCAGTTCTCGAACAAAGGAGAAGAGCAGGCTGCTCAAAGATCGGTGGAAAGTGAGGCACGCTCACGAAAGTTGACCCCGTAAAGGAACCTGCAGCCTAATGCAGTTGAAGGTCCTTCAGATAAACCTGCACAAAAGCAAAACCGCCAGCGCAGAACTCCTTTGTGTATTGGAGGAAGGAGGCTGCGATGTGGCTTTAGTACAGGAGCCGTGGATTGCCTCGGGCAACGCGGTATCTGACCTAAAGTCAAAAAACTTCAACACGTTTTTCGCAACAACAGTAAGTAGAACAAGAACAGCCATCCTTATAAGGAAAGGCATCTATACTTATCTAATATCTCATTACAGCACTGACGATCTCACTGTCGTGGCGCTAGAGGGCGACGCGGACGAGCCGATCCTGGTCGCCTCATGCTACATGGCGCATGACGACAACGCACCACCTGACGAGCTACAAAGAATGGTAGCAATCGCCGGCGGGAAGAATCAAGCAGTTGTCATCGGAGCAGATGCCAATGCACACCACCCAGTATGGGGCAGCCCAGACATCAATGATCGAGGTGAGTCTCTACTTAACTTTATTTTATAACATAAACTCAGTGTAGCTAACATCGGCGAGGAACCCACTTATGTAGGCCCGACCTCGCTGAACGTGTTAAATCTGACGATATCCTCCGACAACAACATTTTGGTCACAAATTGGAGGGTGCTAGCACAGCCCTCCTTCTCAGACCACTATAATATTAGCTTCAGTATAAGCTTTAATTACACTTCAGCTCAAAAGATCTTTAGAAGCCCCAGAAACACTTACTGGAACCGCTTCAGAAGCATCATTGAGACCAAATTACCAGCTCCTAAACAAATTAATACGGAAGAGGGCATTGAAAGGTCCCTGAAGATTCTCTAGGCCCATCTTCTCAAGGCCTATCTTGCCTCCTGTAAGCCTACGCGAACAAAGCGTAAGATCAGACCACCATGGTGGAGTCCGGATCTTACAGAGCAAAGACGCGACCTAAAAGATTTCTCTAAACTAGTTAAAATAGCTGACCAAGAGGAAATTTGGGAGGAATACAAATGCAAACTCAAACTTTAAACAAACTTAAAACAAACGTACGCAGAGCAAAAAGACACTCTTGTAAAAACTTCTGCTCAAGCATAGAAAAAACTACGGACACAGAAAGGCTCAGGAAGCTACTTTCAAAGCAGCCCTTCATTCAGAGCCAGCTTTGCAAAGACAATGACCAGTGGACGGAGAGCAGTCAAGAATCCCTCGAGGCGCTTTTAAAGCCGCATTTTCCTGGCTGTACCGAAGCTCCAAACACTTCTATAATACGAGGACACAGGACAACCCCGCTACAGGTTCCACACGACTTAATAACGTCGGACGGAATCGTATGGGCTATAAACTCCTTCTCGGGATACAAATCTCTAGGACGAGACGGTATAATTCCTGCCATATTGCAAACGACCGAATCGCGAGTCGTCCCATGGCTGAAGAATATATTTAACGGATGCATCAGGCTAAACTATGTACCTGTGGCTTGGAGGACAGCGAGGGTTGTATTCTTACCGAAGGCAGGTAAGAGCAGCCATCTCTATCCGAGAGACTACAGGCCAATAAGTCTGACCTTCTTTTTACTCAAAACGCTAGAGAAACTGATTGACTTGCACCTAAGAAACAATTCAATCCAGTTATCAACCAACCAGCACGCATATACGAAAGGGAAATTGGTTGAAACGGCACTACATTCCCTAGTAGTAACCATAGAAAAAGCCCTCCACCACAAGGAATACGCACTCGGGGCGTTTCTAGACATCTTAGGTGCATTCAACAATGTATCAACCACCGCAATCCTTAGTGGATTACGTGCAATAGAGGCATCACCAGCAATAAACCTTTGGTAAGACAAGTTGCTAAGCTGCAGAAAGGTGCGGGGCACTAAATTCATGGTAAGGGAAGCTCGCAGTGGGACAACCCAGGGAGGGGTCCTCTCGCCAAAACTATAGAATCTTGTAGTTAATGAACTACTCGAAAAATTAGCGGATAGAGCCTCGAGGATAACTGCCTATGCAGACGATATAAGCATAATTATAGTAGGGAAATGTCTATCAATAGTAAGCTCCATAATGAAGAGCACACTCAAAGATGTACTTAGATGGTCAAATTCAGTCGGCCTTAGTATTAACGCAGAGAAAACGGATCTGGTTTTGTTCACGATAAGGTACAAGATACCACAGTGGATACCACCGAAATTGAACGATATACGTCTCATACCGAGCACTCACACAAAATATCTAGGATTCGTCCTGGACAGCATGCTGTCATGGAAAACCAACGTAGAAGAAAGGGTGAAGAAATCCACCATTGCGCCATACACATCCAAGAAGATGCTAGGCAGTACCTGGGGTCTCTCACCCTTTCTGATGCACTGGATCTATGTAACGGTAGTGCGTCCTATTCTACTCTATGGGATTATTGTGTGGTGGCCAGCTGTGAACAAATCAACAATCCTCAGGCACTTGGAGAAAACTCAGCGGCAGGCAGCGCTATGCATCACGGGGCACTGAAGTCAACTCCAATTAAAGCGCTTGAAACCATTCTAAGTATCGACTCCCTGGATATACACGCAAAACTAACAGCCGAAAAACGGCACAATGCCTTGCGGCAGCAGACAACATGCACATTCAAAATTTTGGACATTGTACAATCGGAAAGGATCTACTTAGTAGCACAGACTACATGGTGCCTCGCACGATAGTCAATTCCAAAGCACGAACTCTTCTGGGACCAAATGACTGGTGCAAAGGTATAGAACAAGCAAACATATTTACAGACGGCTCCAAAATGCCTACGGGGGTAGGTGCGGCGGTGTATTGCGCAGAGCCTAATATAAGGCAGCCGTATAAACTGCCGAACCACTGCAGTATCTTCCAGGCGGAAATATTTGCCATAAGGAAGGCTGCTGAGAGAGCCCTCAGCATGGACACACAACACTCTTACATCAACATTTTCGTTGACAGTCAAGCGGCGATCAAATCCATGCGCTCCGCTAGCATCAAGTCCAAAAGTGTCTTGGCTGGCAGGGATGCACTAGATGCACTATGCGCTTCGAAGAGAGTGCGCATCTACTGGGTCCCTAGCCACCAGGGCATTGAGGGAAACGAGATCTCAGATGGTTTAGCAAAGGAAGGCGTTGGGCTGGAATCAGAACTCGCAGAACATGTACATTTATCGCTACAAGAGTTGTACAGGAACCTCGAAAGAAGAGCCACACAAGCAGTGAATCGTAGATGGAGAGATACGACATCGTGCAAGATCTCGAAAATCATGTGCAATGCACAATGCGAAAAACGAACTCTGTTCCAGAACACTAGTGGGCATGCTCACTGGTCACTGCATGACGGCAGCCCACGTGAGAAAGCTTGGCATCATCACGGATGACAACTACAGGAAGTGTAAGGAACCGGGCACAGTGGAGACCCTAGAGCACCTACTATGCACATGCCCCGCCCTACTTAGATCGAGACTAAAATACCTAGGCTCATCAACATTCCCGTCGCTTAAAGATGTAACCAAAGTACCTCTGAAATCCCTCCTAAGGTTTGCGAATTCAACGCAAATCTTTAAAGACATTAAATAAACACAAAGGTTCCTTTTGTTCGCTACCGGTACCACTAAGGAACTTAATTGGTCTATCTTCTGCAAATTTGTTGACAACATTTTCTTCTGACGCTTTTTGCTTCGCGCAGCCAAGTTTTCACACGTCTTAAGGTTTCTACCCAATTACGACACGTAACGAAACGACTGTAAAACGGCAACAAAAAGAAAACGAGTATTCAATGCACACTAAGCGGAATGGCGGCAAAAATTTTAATAAACAAAGCAATCAGAAAAATAAGAGCAGGCTTTTCTAATAAACAATTAGCTTTAAAAGATTTTCTATTATATGAAGAAGATGCAGAAAATCAACTACATTATAGATTTTGGGTTCATCCAATGCTTTAATTTAATTTTTTGCCATTTTCGCAACTTATTGAGCAACATAAAAACACATAAGGGCTGTTCACTATTCAAAAATGGTAGAGTATATTTTTACTACACTAACAAAATGTACAGGAATGCATTTACTACGCTATTGCAAAAAAGCAACAGTTAAAACCCATAGTTTATATTTACTATACGTATGCAATACTGAAATGCACACTGACAGCTGATAATTGGAAAAAGAACTGATATGGAAAATAAAGAAAGCCTTTTAGTTTTTTTTCGACATTAAATTTGTTTAAAATAAATTTTCAATAGAAAAAATTTTGCTTTTCATCGACCAGCCGGAAATTTTATGTTTTGCAACGAGGGCTGCAAGTAAACCGAAAAAGACCGTTCACAGTAGGTGGCAAATTTGTACAATTGCACAAATTTGCAATCTCAAATGCACAAGACTGTGAATTGCCATATGGTAGTTATATTTTGTAGTTTCGTGTCGCTTCGTTACGTGTCGTAGGTGTGAAGAAGGCTTTAAGGTGCTTAATGACCGTTCAACAGTCGCAGTTGTGCATCGCAGCGCCAAAGATATTAGCAGTGAATTACTGGAAAAAATTTACTAGCTTCTTTGATTACAAAGAAGCCAAAGAGGCCAATTTATCTTTGTTGAGGTGTTTTTCTTTCATGAATTAAATCAAAGGTCTGATTCTCCCTCGAAATCATCAAGAGCATAAAAACTAACAAACGATTTGGTTGCTGATTTACACCTGTCCAGAGTCATGGAAAGCATATTCGACGGGTGCAGACAGTGAATAGAAAAGCTGATGTTTTTTCTTCGTGAAATCTTTGCTGCAGAGATGATAGTAAGGATTTTATGCACAGAATGTAAAAAGACCGCTTCCAGTACTCGGTAGGTATTGAAAATGGTGGATTAGAACACTGAATTTGGCGTGAAACTATTTCACCTTCATAGGCATAGGTGAATAATAATATAATTCAAACACATTGAAATATTTTAATCAAATTAGAATATGATGCAGTTCAGGGTTTACTCAAAAATTAAGCACATAAGCACATACGGAGATACCATAATAAAAAATGGATCAAAGATTAAGGGTGGCTCCGCCCATGTTCATATGGTCACTGCATAGATGTGCTTTTAAAAAACCTAATTTTTAAGCAAATGTATTCGAATAAAACGCGACGATTTATAATTCCTGATTGTGCCATTAACTGTATGTTGCAAAGAACAAAAATTTTTATTTCCGTGAACCATAGCAACAACACTTTACGTATCTTTTTATTTAATTTTACAATTAGTGACTTTGTAGTAATTTGACCTGCAGTATTATTATTATTGTTGGGATTTGCACTGCAACTTTTTGCAACTTGCAGGAAATTGCAATATCTATTGTGCTCCTTCATGAAACTAAAGAGCCTACTTTAGTCCAATCTCTGATATAAAAGCTAGTATACGCCATATTTTTCTTGGTTTCAATGAATTACACAGTGCTACAAATTTGAATGAAGTTGAAATCCCTGGGAAGTATTATTGTTTTTGTTGTAGGTCTTGTTAAGTATAACAAGACTGCATATAAGAAATTTGCCAAAAACCCCCAAAATTTTGACACACCGTTAAAAACCCGGTTTTCGGTACCTTTCCGTACTTATAAGCCTGTAACTAAGTTGTTAATCAATTATTTTCTTGTTTTTGACCGGATTCAAGAAAGGAAAACATAGACCATTTGAAATATGTACAATTTATTTAAAAAAAAATAAAAAATCTGTTTTGTCCGGCAAACACAATTTTTTTTCGATAGTTTTGACTTTTTTCAATTTTGACAACACTATTTTATATGGGAAGCATACCTTAGGGGTCGTCCATAAACTACGTTACTAATTTTCCGGTTTTTTTTTACCCCCCTTCCCCTGCGTTACTTTTCGTAGTGCTTTTCAAAAAACCCCCCCCCCCATAAGGTAACGTGACATATGAAATTAATTCATTCGAATGATTATATATCTTGACTAGCTCTGACAATTTTCACTAGTATTAGTGACTAGTATGACTAGATACATTAAAGGAACAATTGGAAAAAAATCAATAATTAATGTCATCTGTAAAAGCTATTCATCTGCGATCCAAGATTCGATGCTCTCAATCACTGGGATAGAAGAAGCTGGTAGCTTTGTTGAGGATTCTTCAAAATAGAATTTTTCATCGGATTCTATGTCGACCCATTCAGGTGAATCCTCATTTCTAACGCAAAGAAATTCACCTGGTCTTTGACAGAGTACCCTTAAAGGCTGCACCCGAGCTGCACCAAGTTCTGTGTTTTTGTGTAAATGCTTTCTGAAAATTGATTTATTTAAATAGTATGTTTTATTCCGATTTATTGTAAACGATATAATACAAACTTTTGACAATTCATAGAAGTTTTAAAAACAAAATACAAGCCACAGGTAGGAAACGACACCGATTTCTTCTTTTTGAGAAGGACAGTACATGTCATACGAAATCTCCTTTGATCAAGAATATTCAGGCCTTAACGTCAAAGCCTGTCGCAAAAGCAAGGACCCAAATTTTTCAGACGTGTGCTGAGATGGTGAAGGAATACCAAAAGGTTCCTGTGTCGAGGGAAAAGGTGGTGGAAGAAATCGTTTAAACAAAAATTAACCATCAATTTAGACGATCAAACATAAACATTTTTTTTAAATTTTTTTTATAAACAAAAAAAAAACGCGATATTGTTTAAAAAAATTGGTATGTAATGGACTGAGTTATAAACCTTTTCATAAAATCAATTTTTTTTTATAAAAAAAACAATTTTTGACCATTCAACTCAAAAATGTTTGCTTGAACGTTTTTTTCTTAACTCAGCATCATCAGTATCTCGTTTCAGCGACCAGCAATATTCTGATATCATTTTTATTTTATTTTTTCCTTCTAAGCACTTTTCAATTTTTGCTATTTCCTGATGAAACTGTTCCCCTTGTTCATCGCTGAACTGGCCCAGGTTATTTGGGAATAAGTTTAAATGCGAATGCAGGAAATGTATTTTGATAGACATGTTGCAGCCTATTTTACCATACGCATTTAAAAATTCGTAACATAACATAACTAGTCTTCGCTTCTGTGATTTCCAAGAAAATTATCGCATAGCTCAATTAAACTCTTCGATGCACGTTTTTCAACCAAACTTAGCTTGTTCATAAAACTCACATCGCTCATAATTTTACAAATTTGAGGTCCAATGAAAATACTTAAATTTTATCAAAACGGTTTAAAATTTTGAAAATAAAACAATATATGGAAAGAAAGAAAGAAAGAACACCGTCTTAAGATGGGAAAAAGCGTCGCCGTTTACATCCAATTTTCTTACAAATTGTTTCGTGTATCCCAGCTTGAGAATCAGTGGTGGCAGAATAACATTCTCGGCTTTTACTAATGGCGCGTTTAAAACGTTGTTCTGCCCTATTTGATGCCATTCGAGGTGGCCATTCTTTTCGATCATAGCGATTCGGTGCACGACTATCCCACTCACAAAAATAGCACGGATGTTTTGTGTGTCCTCCTTGCTTACCAAATAAAATCGCCAAAACTTTTAAGTAGGCGAAGATTTTCCAATTATAGGTGGCATAGTTGACGAAACGGAGCATTGTAATTGTGACCCAATGTCGAAAATTGTTTGGATGCATCCACGCAACACACGAGATCACTGTTATTGCCATCAGTTGTAAAACATTCTTCAAGTAGCAAAGTCCGATCACTTCTCCTACCAGAAGTTACAAGAAAATCTTTTTCCACCATATTCCACTGCTTTAAACGCGACGCGAGGATTTCTGAATGTCGTTTGGACAATTGTAAATTGCTACAAGATCATGGAAATCTGCTTTTGAAATAAAATGTCACTCCGTTGTCGTTGATCTGGATGGAAGGAACTCTTCTTGTTTTAAATCTTTTTTAGTTGCAATAGTAGATTTGCTCGTTGTCGGAACTTCATTATCCCAAGATTTTGGTTTAGTAACAGTTACAACATTTGCATACTTTATGTTTTTACGAGTTTTAAAACTGTGACCTGAAACATTGGTTTGACAAAAGTAGCAACAATCTGGTTTATGATATGGCTGATGATGCCAAGTCATAGGCTCAGAAAAAAGTAAAGCGGCTGAAGGTTGAACTTTGCATTTTTTTATTGTTCTACAGCATTATTTACAAATAAATTCTGGCTCGTACAAGCGACTGGTGTAATAAGAGCGATTAAAGAGTTTGTTGTACACTTCCACCGCTCCAAAATTATTATTAAAACTACGCCGATTACTGAGATCTGTAAATAAGCCACAAATGTAGTAAAATTTATTACGTTTGTCACACATTTTAATTTTAGTTGCACACGATTTATATAAAACTTTAAAATTTTTATGTAAAATATTTCAAAATTATAAAGAGGTGATAAACAAAACGTTAAATAACGAAACAAACCACATTTTCACATAAGAAAATCTCCCATTGTATATTGTTGTAATTTTTACTTCTTCCACTTCTTATTTTTTTAAATGTTCCGATTTTTATAAATTTTAACTTAAGAGAATGCAAAGACCACAGAAAGTAAAGAGATTGTAGGTAAAATGTTCGTCAGCGCAACCGGCTGTTTGATGATTCGCGATAGAAAAAGTCCACAAAAACAAAATGCATTTCTTAAGTAAAGCTTTTAAAAATTCTGTATTTAAAAAAAAAAATGAGAACAAGTTAGAATTGCAACCAGAATATGCGATGAGAGTTTAAATTATGTCAGGAATATGTAATTTTGTTTCTTCATTAGACGTTTTGTTTTTCACAGCTTTACCACTTTGAAAACCATTTCATATAAAAAATTTTATATTTAATTAAAAATAGTGTGCAACTTAAATGTGCGAAAAACCTAATAAATTTGCTACATTTCTGACTTTTCAATAGATACCAGTCATCGGGGTAGTTTTATAGAAATCATAATAATTTATCAGTGGCGACCGTAGCCTAGTGGGTAGAGTGCGTGGCTCCTAAGCTAAAGAACTGCGGTAGCCCGGGTTCAATTCCAGCTCAGACAGAAAGTTTTTCAATTGAATTATTTTTTCTGTTCGGTCGTCACCTCTCTGCAGACAATGGCAAACCTCAGAGAGTAAAAATTGCCATGTAAAGCTTCTGGAGAACATAAGCCGTTCGGGGTCGGCATTAAGCACGTAGGTCCAGTTCTCGGTCATTTGTGATCAAACATTTAACAACACGCACAACACAATTGATCAATAGAAGCTAGGTCAAAGTCCTTCCAAGGGCTGAAATGGCCAGTTTATTTTTTTTTATATATTAATTTATCTGTGTTCTTATAAAAAATGTGCAAAAGAACACAAAAAACGCTGTGCAGACATTTTTGCAAAATCATCAATAACTTTTTTTTTCATCAATAACTAGCCGATTTTTAATAACTAAATTGCGTCGTAATTGTTAATAAACGTGTTTGCTTAGTAGATTAACAGATAGTGTGGTGTTTATATAAAATAGTGTGTACAAAAATCGTGAAAATTGGAAAATATTAAACAAATTTAAAAAAATTGAGTTTGCCGGATAAATACACATGGACTTATCAAATTTTTATAAACAATATGTATATCATTGGAAAGGCCTAAGTTTTTCTTTTGGAATCCAGTAAGAAACTGAAAATCGGTACAACATCGGCTAAGTTACAGCCTTATAAGCACGTAAAGGTGCAAAAATCGGTTTTTTAATGGTAAGTCAAGATTTTAGGGGTGTTTGGTGAATTTCTGGTATGCAATCTTGTATGCAACATAACTACAAGAAAAATGGTAACACTTCCCAGGGACTTTGGAGTGTCGCACCGTGTTATCTGGTATTATGGGTAACCTAGATATTTCCCTTGAGCTTGAACAAGTGCGGGACATTGTCCCAGAATGTGCATCGAATATTCTTCGTCTTCCATGCAAAACCTACATGTGCTATCCCAGTTTTGTGAGGTGATAGTTTAACCTACAAGTGACCTGCTAATAATCCTGTGACGATTCGTAGATCATTCTTTGTTAGCTTCCTACATTCCTTAAATCTCTTTAGATCGTATGTTCCTAAGAGAAATTTAGAGTGCACTTACTCTGGCAGATTTTCCCAGTATGTTCCTCTTTGTTTTTCTTTATCTTTTCTTATCGAAAGGGAGTAGATTGCTTTACCTATTCCACAGAATGGTTCCGGACCAATCAAATAAGTTGATGCTGCTTTCGTTGCCCGTTCTTCGGCAATTTCGTTTCCTTCTATAGCTTACATGCAGTGAGTAAGTTTACAAGTAAAAAAAAAGTATAGCAATGAGGGGACTGCTGACCGAAGTGAAAACTTAAATCTATAATTTAAAAGTTGGTTTCTAATGAGAACTTTAACGAAGAGTTGGTAACGAACTTTTTCAATAAGTTTTCACTGATAAGATCCTAGCCAAACCAGTTAAGCTGTTCATCGGAGGCCAACAAACACCATTTCATTTTTAATTATATTGTTTTGCATTAAAAGTAGACGTGGCAACATTTATTTATGTATTGACCGCTACTTGGACCCATGTCACCTACCATACAAAGTTTAACTATCAAATCATGTACATCTCAAGATTTATGATTTCTGAAAAGTAGGCTGAATGTAGAGTGACCACGCCCATTTTTATTAGAGTTGTCGATGGTAACCGCACGAACTTAACCTAGTCTAATACGACTTGACGGTTCAAATATGGCATTTTTCTTATCTTAATTTGTGGGTGTCGTGTCGTGAGTAAATGTGTCATGAAAGCAAAGATTTTCCTCTACTTAAAATCACTCAACGCGCCTAAAGAAGTTTTTACTTCAAAAATTGTCTCTAAACTACGTTGGCAATTTAAGAAAACCAGTGAGCTCTGAAATTATTTACGATAAGTAACGGAAGGGGGAGTTTCAGATAATTTAACTTTTCAAAAATATTGGAATTACTCGAAAAAATTTTTAAGAATGTATATGGAACTGCGAAGAAGCTTAGCATCTGCCGAGTGTCCAACCATGCACAACAATTTTTTTTACTTAAAAAAAAAAATTTATTACCGGGTAAATTTGGAATCCCATTTTGCATAACGTTTATTTTATACAAATTTTTAACAGAATTCGTGTAGTTTTAGTATTTCATTTAAAAAATTTTTGAAAATATTCAAAAACATTAATTTGACATGCTTGAGGTGTATATTTTTACACCATGCACATCGTCAGTGTTCGTTATTTTTGCCAATTAATATTATTTGACTTATCATTCATTATAAGACACTCTTTTTCTAAAGAAACACCATAACAGGGCCTTTATATTAGAGCAATAAAAAGTTCATAAAATTATGCATTCTATTTAATAAGACAGTGAAATTAAAGACATATCATCTAGAAATGAAAAGGGATTGAAGCCACGTGATAATAATAAATAAAAAACAGATGCCAATATAACTGATGGTGATGATTCTGGTGAACTATGTTATTTAACATACATTCTGACTTAAAGGTAAGGGAATTGTCAAGATTTTTTTGGTCGCTAAGTTGGTACAACTGTCTTCTATTCTATTCTGACTCAAACTCAGTGAGAGCAATATGTCGTTTAGTTAGTAAAAAAAAAAATTTGTCTCAAATTTTGCATTACAAATGATATTTCGCAAGCCAAATCTCTGAAAATATTCCAGAAGGATTTTAGTGAATCGGCTTTATTAAAAGCACGTGCATATTAGTATTACAATACATTTAAAAGCGGATTGTCGGCCAACAACATCCTCAACTGAAATTAACATTGCAAAGTGAAGGAAATGGTGACTGAAAATTGTCACTTAAGTAAGAGGGAGATAGCTGCTGAACTTTCTGTGTCTCACTACACAATTGCTTATAAACAATTGCTTATACGTTGCCGCTCGGCTAGTTCCTAAATATCAAAATTTTCTTCAAAGACTCGATCGTGTAAAGTTCGTTGAAGACATTGGAACTGATGATAAAACATGAATTTATCGTCAAAGTTTTTCTTTCATATAAAAATTAACATGAAATTTTTATTATTACAAACTGATCTGGATCAACTTTGTTACTGGTGTAAAATTAATTGTATGTCGCTTGACATGAAGAAATGCAAACACATGACTTTCTCTCTTAAGCAACCATTAAGAAATACTTACAAAATTGGTGACTATTTACTAGAGTCTTAAAATATTTTTCATAATCTTGGAGCTACTACGGACTCCAAACTTCGCTTTCACAGTCTTATTAACAGAGCAAATAGTACTATCGGGTTTATAAAACGATGGTCAAAGGAGTTGAACGATCCTTTTATAACCAAAACTTTACTCGCATCACCAGTAAGGCCTATTTTAGAATATGTATCAGTTCTTTGGTGTCCTCAATATGGGTGATATATTGACGATATTGAATCTGTTCAAAAAAGTTTGTTCTGTTCTGCTTACGCAATCTGTATAGAGATACCTACTTTCAATTACCACCTTATGAATATCGACTACAGATAGTAAATCTTCCTTCTTTGAAGAATCGGAGAACTATGCTAAATGTTAGTTGGATTATAAAACTTTTACATGGATATCTTAACAGTCCCTTTTTACTGAGTGAAATATACTTCAATGTTTCTCTTCATCCTAGAAGATCTTTTGAGTTACTTTGAGCTTGCGGTGACTTTAATTTTTTCTCCAATGTCATATTTTTAAATGAATCCATTTACTCAATTAAACATAAAATTCTGGATTATCTACGGTGCCGCCAGTGATCTTGATCATGCTTTCCAAAGGGACATAACATCTTTACCCGGCTATGTATGCAAACGCAACATAATAATCTTAATGGACCTGATCTTGATGGAACGTATATCTACGTGGCAAAGTTATCTAGTTTTTTGACTGTACGGGGGTTTGAAATTTTTCTTAATATTTCCGTTTTCTTTCAAAACGACATGGTAGATTAAGCCTTGTTTGTTGAAATACTACCATGCTAGGCTGGATTCCATCGGCATAGCCAAGAAAGAACGATTATATTATATATATATATATATGTATATACTATCAGTTGTCATACGGTACCCTGTCTTATCTTGACAAAACCGTTCGGGTCGATATCATGACGCGTATATTGTGGCCTTGACCCAGTTTGTCTTGATCCCACGATACTGCAATACTGCCAACTTTTACTTATATATTTGAATGTACTATATTAAGAAATAATATATTTTCCTTCTGTTAGTACTGTTTACTGCAAATACTTTTTATATTGTATGTATAATTTTATGAATTATGTTATTCATTGAATTGCTATAAAGCCTGAACAGGCTTAGCAAACTAATAAATAAAAAGTAAAAATATTTAAAAAAAATTTGACGTTTGACATTACTTGACAGTAATTTTTAACACTTTTTGCACTAATTTTTACACTTCAAAGTCTTTATTTTTAAATAAAAAACACACAACTATATAGATGAAGAAATCTACTACACAAGTTAGAATTGTGATTATTTTCTCGAGGTAGGACTACGGTTAAGCTGCAGAATGCTCCAGCCAGAGAAGAAACAGCTGCATGCAGCGTAAAGCATGCCGTAAATATGCAGCCAGCATGGAAAATGCTTGTGTGATTAAATTATTATTTGTGCAATTTTTTTTATGGTTGTTCCTTTTTGTTGTAATTACTGCGGAAAAAAACTAAAATAAAGTCATCGCGTCGTTGCTGTTGCTGTCGATGTCGACGGTGTTGGTTTTGCTACGCTGACATTGAGAAACAGCCACCTGCAACAAGACGGGCCAGTTTTGCACTGCCAGCGTCAGTCAGTCAGTCAGTAACGTCAAATAGACCACCCGAAGAGTCACGATTATGTGCAATCATTTGCAGCAAAAGAAGAAAAAGATAAACAGCAACAACGACAACGACATCAGAAAAAGAACAATTTTAAATGTTGCTAGATCTGATGACATGGGAAAAAGACAGGTCAAGAAATTGCAAGATTCACTAAGTTTTATGTGTTTAAAAACAAAATAAATACATACTACATCATAAACATATCTGGAAATGCTACTTTGAGATGTTAAGATGTTAGAAGTTATGTGGTGCGTCAGTGTCGAATAGTGTCGAACCTATTATTTAAATAAATTAAAAAAATGGCCGAGTCAAAAAAAAAAAGTTGGATATATTTTGGTAACACAATTTCTTCTTCATTTTTTATATGTATAAAAAACTTAGTGTTACATTGCACATAGGAAAAAAGAGAAATCACTAAATTTTAAATAATTTTTGTGAACAGACTGTAAAATATAGAGACAGAATTTATTTCTTTATTGATTTTTCAAAAACCAGTCGAATTTTTATACTTTTTGTGTTTTAAACTGGTTAAGTCCAATCGGCTTCATAGAATCATGATAATTTATTGAATTAGTGGCCTAGCTTAGTTTTATTATTTCTTAACTTTACAAGTCCGATTAAATTATATTTGACAATAACTCTGTGAGAATTTGGCTACAATTTTGTAGCACTATTTTTTATAAAATTTACAACGCAATGAAACCGTGGAAATATTTTCCGAGTTTTTCACAAAACAGTAAAAAATTGGAATTGGTTATTTCGAAATCTAAGACCCACAAATATTGTAATTATGTATGTTAACCTGAAATCACTGCCGAAGATTAACCATCAACAATACTTATCCATTAGGTTCTTATTTGATGCATAAAAGGGTGTTCGTATCAGAATCGACACGTGACTGAAGGTTGCTCCTTAAGATAGATTCCCTTGGAATTTGAAACATAAAAGGGTGATTTTTTTGGTATTTGTTTTTTCAGTGTTAGTTTTTTGACACCTCAATTCTCAGTAAGGTTTGTTTGCCATTTTACCATGAATAGGCTAATAAACGAACAGCGCTTGCAAATCATTGAATGCAAATTGTTGAATGTTATTATCAAAATTCGTGCGTTGTGAGAAATTGAAAACTGTGAAAACTGTCTTCAGCAACGAAGCTAATTTTTGGCTCAATGGGTATGTCAACAAACAGAATTGCCGAATTCGGTCTGAAGAGCAGCCAGAGGCTTCAAGGGCTGCAAATGCAACCTGAAAAATGCACTGTTTGGTGCGGTTAGTGGGACGGCGGCATCATTGGACCGTAATTTTTCAAAAACAATGAAAATCACAAAATTGCAGTCAATGGAGTAAGGTGCGATAATTAAATACTTTTTTTGCCCAAAAAGAAAGAATTAGATTTGGTTGACATGTGATTTTAACAAGATGGTGTCACATGCCACACGGCACGCGATACCATGGCCCTATTGAGAGGCGAGTTTGGTGAGCACTTAATCTCATGTTTTAGAGCAGTGCATTGGCCGCAAGATCATGCGATTTGACCTCACTAATCCTTTTTTAGAAGAACAGATTGTCTTAATTTGTGCAAGGTGGAAAATGATTGAACGTTTACGTTTTCACGATGAAACAATGAAACGTCCTCAATTTTTAGATCCAAATTTTGATTTCGATGTAAAGAACAATAATAAATCTTCAACTTCTTTAAAATTTTTTATGATATAAGAATTATTTTTGATCAGAATTATCTTACTATACTGTGCCTGGCCGACTTCTCTAAACCGTTAGATTTTGTCAATCATTTACTTTTTGCAGTAATCTAAGAAACTATGTATTTTTAGTTTAGTTCTAGTTCTTTAAATCTAATTTCTAACTATTTGGAAGGTATAATGCAGCGGGTTAATGTAAAAAATGTATATTTGTCTCTTAGAGCAGTTTATATTAGAGTTGCTCAATGGTCTATTCTGGGTCCATTCCTCTTCTCTTTATTTATTGTAAATTCGCATCTGGTTACGTTTATTCCGACGACATTCAACTCTATCTCTAGCGACCTACCGGACCTTTAGAAGTCTTTACCTTAGACTGTAATGATTTGACCTTGTTGAATAATTGGGCTTATACAAACTGGCTTCTTATTAATTTGCTAGGAGTGACTCAGTCACCAGAGACCAGTTTTTTGGAACTCACCAACTAGAATTTGTGTTCAAAGCAAAAATCGAGGACCTATAATCAACTCTAACCTGATTTGTATTAACCACATAAATAACACAATAGGGTAATTTTACGGGACTTTACGCTACTTACGCACTTCTTCAAACTTCACACCTTTGAAGAATGACCGATATTACACTTTTTGATGTCGTATTAAGTAAGCTTGATTTAAAATCGCAGCATAAACTTCTTGTGGCATTTAATAACACGGCTAGGTATGCGTGTGGAGTTAACCGCTATGATAATATTTCATAATTGCTCCTATTTATAACTACCTTAATAATACCAGATTCTTCTTCATCAGCACATTAGACTTTGGAACACACTAACCAACAAAACAAATACTCTGAAACAAATAACCTCTCGAACCAGCTTCAAACATGCTATTTTTAATTATTATAAAACTTTAAATCAATAAATCTATGCACCTTTTTTATGCTATTTTTCTAATATCATCTATGCTTTAGTTTAAGCTATCTGTCTCTCTATACAATTTACTTATTTTTACGAGTAGTTAGTTGCCTTTTGTGTTACTTAGTAGTCAATAAGATCCTTAATTGTAATCAAATAGTTCTTTAATTTAATATTTAATGTTTCATATAGTATTTTTATATTTTTGCCTTCAATGTTGAAGCCTTTAAAACTGCCTTTTAAATTTTATTGTTAATTGAAATATCTCTAATTTTTTGTTAGTTTTAAATAAAAATAGCCCCTATACGTGTTTTTTGTAACTCGTATTTTTATGCTCTGTCTACAGCTGCATAATCACATACATCACAGGGTTGCATATTTTTTAATACGACAGTCACATTGCGAGGTGCTCACAGTTCGAACAATAACAAATGCTATAAATTCGATTTATTAAATGTACGCTTAAACTGCGAATAGCCTTAATGTGAAACTGAACGAAACAGTTTGATACAACTTTTTTTCCGTAAAGACGGATTCACTGACCACCTTCAGCACGTTTTGCAAGTTTTTTTTATATGAAGCTTTTGCTCTTTATCGTTTTCCACACTCAATGGGCTCGTTCTGCAGAAGTAATCGCTTACTGAGCGATTAGTGAGTGCTCTTTACTAAGCGATCAATTCTGCCGAACGCTGTGCTATTAAAAACAGAAATAGCTGTTAAGAGTTCTATGCTACTTAAAAGCTTTGTTCGTCCAAGGTGAATTACTACATCCTTGATCGAGTGAAATTTATAATATTTACGATGTAAATTTACTCACTAAATCGGATAGATCTTACTCGATCAAGTATGTTGTAATTCGGCCCCAGTTTCTTAATAAATTTCTAAATCAAGTCAACAGGCTTGATTTAAATAATTTAAATTTTTGCTGAAAATTTGCTGAAGGTGATCCCGCTAAAGAACTTTTAGCGCCTCAACTCGTCAACAACAGCCTCCTTAAGTGTACAACATTTTTTTCACTAATAGTTCACAAATATGCTATAGCAATAGTAATTAACAAAATTGTAATTGCACATTGATTGATAACTTAAAAACACTCTTCGCAATTGCTTAGCTGTTTCAGACGAGTTGAGCAAATCTTTTTTTTTGGGTTAAATAACAGACGAAACGAGTCCAGACATTCGGCAAGTAACAATCGTCTCGTTTCGTCTATTTTGGTCAAGGCTAAACACTTGAGTATTTTGTTAACACTTGAAAAAACATCCTATATATTTTTTAAGCAGGACTTTTTCAAAAGTAAAAAAAAAGAAAGCCAGGTAAATGTATGTCATCATAATAATAACCGTTTAAATGAGTTCTTAATATTAAATAAATAATTTCTTAATATATATATCATTTTTTCATAATTAAACAAAACAAACACAATAATTTTAATATTTTGAATTTGTTTTAATACAACTAAATACTTTCGTTTTAAGATTTAAAATTTTTACATGGTATTTAATATTTTTATCGCTGGCGAAGCAGCGGGTATTTGCTAGTTATTTATAAACAGAAAGATTGTACCTTAAAAGTTAATAATATTGATTGATATTGCTATTTATCAATATGTATATTTATGACTCAAATGTCGAACAGCATTTCAACATTTATTCACTCTTTGAACATTTCGTGTTGGATTTGTTGGCTAATCATTAACATGTCTCAGCTGGATATCATATCGATTAAGGGAAAAAAAGTATATACTTTCAAACATTCTTTGAATGAAGGAAATCGGATCAATAGAACAAGCCCTGTGCTGTCCGTTAGATTAGAAAACATGGTTCCGAGAAAAACGCGTTTAAAGTTTTTAGAAAGTTGGTACGCGCGCGTGACATGGGTACGTTTGACACGCTCTAGCTCGAGAAATACGCGTCGTATTGAAATATCCCTTGGCACAAACATTCTACATATATGTAACTTTAATTTTATGTAAAAAAAATGGATTTTTTCAAAAAAATCCAGGAGAACCTTCCCTTAATAAATACAGTTTGTTAAAGGTATTTTTTCGGCAACATTGATTTTAAGAATTTATGTATCTTTTTAAACTACAATGGAAGTCATTTAAAGCTAAAAAAAAGAAAATAAACGTGCGTCCGGGAACCAAAAAACCTTGTCTTAACCCCTTAGATTCTCCTAAGGACTGCCCATCGGCAGTTGAATCGGGCCAGACCTAATTTGACTTTTCAATATTAGAATGCAAGCTCAATACAATATATATAACACACTTAAACATCGGCTCTCATGCACACACACACACACACTCTTGTTCAAAAACACAACCTCTAAAGTAAAATATTTACTGATTGGCAAAGAGAAACACGGACTATTGAAAAATAAAAGTACACAAAATAAAAAGAAAGGACGTTTTACACCGAAAGCGCATGAGTGGAGTGGAAATAGGCCAAAATAATGGCGAAACGCAATAAGCTGCAAGTAACAACTGTCGCACCTACACACGGAACAACACACATCACTACCATAAAGACTATCTATTCACCAACAATAGCTGTGCTCGTTCGCTTATTCAAATTCATGTAGAGAAAAAAAAACAGTTGCAAGTTGCTGGAAAAGTCAGAGACGAATAAAGCTTCATACTAATTGGGAAAACCATGAATGGAGCCAAATTGCGTTGCAGCGCTGCCATGTTTGTGTGGAATTTTACGACGCCTCGTTACTATCTACCTTATATAATTATGCAGTCAAAACAGTGGCGCAGATACGAGTATTTTGTGTTGGGTGGATATGACTTACTATTAAATTCTATAAAACTTTCTTAAAAAAATTAATTTTTTGTCATAAAAATCATCTATTGTGTGGGAAAAAACAAGTACAAAAATTTGTATACGGAAGTTTTGTTAAAATTTGTTTATAACTTTGCTAGCTGTGATTATAAAATCACGACGAACTGCCAGACCAATCAAACCATTAAAGGGTTTTTGCAATAAGCAAAAAAATTAAAATACAGTATAGAATTAAAACTTTTTAATATAAATAATAAGAAAGATTTTTGTGTAAGAGACAGAGAGAAAAGAAAGAGAGAGAGAGAGAGAAAGCATCAACACAAAATTTGCATAAAAATAATCTGTTTATCTAATATTTACACTGTCCTTGGTTGTTTCTTCAATTGGCAATACTGATTTTAAGGATTTGTGATAACAAAATATGAGATAAATGTCTATGATTTGCTTTTTTCGAAATAACGTGCAAAAACTGCATATAACGTAATGGCACCGAATACCGACCGCTTATCAGCATGTCTGCTTGAATCTCCTAGAAGATATATATACATTTTATGAAATATTACTAAAATTGACTTGTTCATTGTTATAGATATTTCCCACGGGAAAAATAAGATGAAATATTTAAATAATAGTTTTTATTTCTAAAGTACCTCGTTCTGACATTTGAATTAAAAAATAGTATACTTTTTCAAATAAATAATGTTTATTATAATTGATTTTGATTAGCAAAAAAAAGTTTTTAGCAAAAAAAAATTTACAAAATTTATAACGGCTAATATTTATCACATTTCTGGCTCATATTCAGATAAATAAAAATAATAAGAAAATATTTGCTTAAAAATAATATTTTAATTTTAAAAACATGGAAACCTAAGAAATGCACTTTTAAGTATAAAAACTAACATTTATCAGATTTCTTACGAAAACCATTAAGTACAGGGGCATTATAGGAACCACGATGGGGTATCAGGCAATGACTTTAAATTTTACACATCGCATCCTTTTCAGGCGATTTCCAGAAGTTTTCACTCATCATCACTGTCTTCACATTTAAGTCATTATCAATAGTGTATACTGCTATTCCAGAAAAATATTTCCCTTCCTATCTGATGATAACACATAGTATGCTCCTTTTGAATAATATTCTCTTTCTTTTTTGTCCTCTATTACTTCCGTATTTTTGAGTTTGAATTATTTGTAATACTTTTTTTTTTTTGTATCCTTATTTTTCAAGTTGTCTTTTTGTTTTTGAGCTCTATTTAATTTCTATTTTTCCTTGGTTTGTTTTCCTTTCACGACTCTTCCTTGGTGCTCCATGAATTCTTCACTTGTGGCCACTGCAGGAAATAAGTTTATTTATATACTTTGATGTTTTTTCCATATCAGGAAAATTTTCTGTCTTCAAATACTGTCGAATCAGGTTTATTTTTATCTATGCCCTAATTCTTTTCTAATTTTAGAAAACAAACTTCTAATAGTATGCTCAGATACCAGTACCCTGCACGAAGACAGCGATTGTGGTACCCTTTTAGCAATTTCTGTGTGGCGCGCAAGGAATTCATCATATTTAAACATTTTTTTAAAATCCCATTTCACCATTTCTACTATCCATTTGACTTGAATATTTTTTCCTCTAATGTTAAAACAGCCGGACTACCAGCATTTTCAGGACTTTTGTATTAATTTTGTAAAAGGTCTATTAAGATAGCCTTTGGAACGTTGTTAATTGTTGCAGCTTGCCTAATACTACAATTTTTTCTTTTACATCAATGAAAGCCTCTTCCAGATTTTTGCGAAGAACGTTAAACTTTTTTTGAATACATAAGCGGTCGGATTATATACACTTTATGGATACTAGTATCCAACCGAGGCGGACGGAAACAGAAATAAAGAAAATTATATATGACCTATTTCCGACCTATATGTCTATCAACAGTAAGCTCCATAATGGAGATCACACTCAAAGATGTATTTAGATAGTCAAATTCAGTCGGTCTTAGTATTAATGCAGAGAAAACGGATCTGGTTCTGTTCACGAAAAGGTACAAGATACCACAGTGGATACCACTGAAATTGAACGATATACGTCTCATACCGAAAACTTACACAAAATATCTCGGAGTCGTCCTGGACAGCAAGCTGTCATGGAAAACCAACGTGGAAGAAAGGGTGAAGAAATCCACCATTCCGGTATACACACCCAAGAAGATGCTAGGCAGTACCTGGGGTCTCTCACCCTTTCTGATATGCACTGGATCTATGTAACGGTAGTGCGTCCTATTCTACTCTATGGGATTATTGTGTAGTGGCCGGCTGTGAACAAATCAACAATTCTCAGGCACTTGGAGAAAACTCAGCGGCAGGCAGCGCTATGCATCATGGGGACACTGAAGTCAACTCCAACTAAAGCGCTTGAAACCATTCTAAGTATGGATCCCCTGGACATACACGCAAAACTAATAGCCGGAAAAACGGTATAACGCCTTACGGCGGCAGGCAACATGCACATTCAAAATTTTGGACATTGTACAATCGGAAAGGATCTTCTTAAGGCCGCTTTACATTGTCCTACTGTGTGTTACCACATGTGAGATAGAAAGTATTATTGAATTTCATCATGCTGTCATTTTTAATTTTTGTATGAAGAAATTAATTTTTCGCTTTTAGACTATCTCACAGAGTCGCACCGCATTTTTATACTTTACACTATACTAAAACGTGAAATTTTGAGTAATGAATCGGTTTTTAATGAATTTAAAGCCCCTACAAAGTTCAATAAGCTGTAAAACTGCTTCATTCTGTTATTCCATTTGAAAATACATTACGAGCTTAAAATTTTCTCACTTAAATAATAAATTTCAAGTAAGTTTATGGTAAAATGCATCTCTGGTGGGATAGAATGTGTGATGAAATTAGAAACAAACCAAAAAATAAAATGTGGTACGACATGCCAAATAAATCAGAACACACATTGCTTTCCGTTGTTTACACCATCGCACTTTCTATCTCACATGAAAATTTTGACATGTGTTAACACCAGTGATGTTCCTCGACGCGTCGTCTTTAATTGTCGACATTTTGGTGTCGATAATGTAGAAAGTGTCGACAATGTAGACAATGTCGAGAATTGTGTAAACAATGTCAACAAAATGCAACACTGCGAAAATGAAAGTTCTATTTAGATTATGCTGTTTCCTAAATTCTTTTGAAAATTCGTTTAATTAACACAAACTAACAAATTTTACAATTAAACAAACAAAAACCATGCCCAGAAGGCGTAAAAATAAGGAATACTCCGTACTTGAACTCAATTGAATTAAATATCACAATAAACATGCAGCCTCTTACATTAGTTATCTACACGTCGCTAAAAGCAATTGTCTACACGACATTGTCGACACCGTCGACAATAGTATTGTCGACATCATGTTCTCTACGCCGCACATCGCTGGTTAACACACAGTGGGATAATGTAAAGCGGCCTTTAGTAGCACGGACTACATGGTGCCTCGCACGATAGTCAATTCCAAAGTACGAACTCTTCTGGGACCAAATGACTGGTGCAAAGGTATAGAACAAGCACAGCAGGCGGTCAACATATTTACAGACGGCTCCAAAATGCCTACGGGGGTAGGTGCGGCGGTGTATTGTGCAGAGCCTAATATAAGGCAGCCATATAAACTGCCGAACCACTGCAGTATCTTCCAGGCGGAAATATTTGCCATAAGGAAGGCTGCTGAGATAGCCCGCAGCTTGGACATACAACACTCTTACATCAACATTTTCGTTGACAGTCAAGCGGCGATCAAATCCATGCGCTCCGCTAGCATCAAGTCCAAAAGTGTTCTTGGCTGGCAGAGATGCACTAGATGCACTATGCTCTTCGAAGAGAGTGTGCATCTACTGGGTCCCTAGCCACCAGGGCATTGAGGGAAACGAGATCGCAGATGGTTTAGTAAAGGAAGGTGCCGGGCTGGAATCAGAACTCGCAGAACATGTACTTACTCCGCTACAAAAGTTGTACAGGAACCTCGAAAGAAGAGCCACACTAGCAGCGAATCGTAGATGGAGAGATACGACATCGTGGAAAAATCATGTGCAACGCACAATGCGAAAAACGAACTCTGTTCATCTTGGCACGCCCACGCAAAGATTGCAGGACACTAGTGGGCATGCTCACTGGTCACTGCATGACGGCAGCCCACGCGAGGAAGCTTGGCATCACCACGGATGACAACTGCAGGAAGTGCAAGGAACCGGGCACAGTGGAGACCCTGGAGCACCTACTATGCACATGCCCCACCCTACTTAGATCGAGACTAAAATACCTAGGCTCATCGACATTCCCGTCGCTTAAAGATGTAGCCAGGGTGTCTCTGGAATCCTTCCTAAGGTTTGCGAATTCAACGCAAATCTTTAAAGACTTTTAAATAAACACAAAGGTTCCTTTTGTTCGCTACCGGCAACACTAAGGACCTGAATTGGTCTATGTGAGCCTTCACGAAGGCATCCGGTTTAACTTAACCTAACCTATTTCCGACCGTATTAAATTTGTTTTTAATAGTTACGTTGAGGCATACAGATGTATTTTTTTAATAAATAATTGTAGTATAAACTTGAATGTACCGTGCAGTGTCAAATGATACACAAAGAGAATACAAATTAATGTAAAGTTTAAATATAAATTAATAAAGCAAGTATATGTTCAAACAGGGAAATAAGATAAGAACGTGTAAGTTTTAAGTCAAATTATGACAAATCTTTTTGACTTAGACTAGATCGTATTGGGGGTTGGAATTAGTTTTAAAGGTTTTCTAAGAGATGGCGTAACTATCAATATTTTGCATCGGGCACACCTGTGACTATATTCATTTCAAAGCACATTGTCTAAGCTTCATTTTTCAGTATGTGTCATTCCACTGAAGTGTAAACAACATATTTTTTTTTCTCTGTGAACATGTCGACTTTCGTTCCAACAAAACGCAATTTGCGGGAAGGTTTACTTTTGTGCTTCCATTTGAAGAAAAAAGCGGTTGAAGCACAACGCACGCTTACTGAGGCTTACGGGGACTATGCTCCATCGATTTCTACTTGTGAGTACTGGTTCCGTCGGTTTAAAAGTGGTGATTTTCATACGGAAGACAAAGAGCGTCCGGGCCAGCCGAAGAAGTTTGAAGATGAGGAATTGGAGGCTTTGCTCGATGAAGACCCGTGTCAAACCCTTCAAGAATTGTCAGAATCATTGGGAGTCGACTTATCAACGGTCGGCAAACGCTTGAAGGCCATGGGAATGATTCAAAAGCAAGGAAATTGGGTGCCGTACCAGTTGAAGCCGAGAGACGTTGAACGGCGATTTTGCATGTGCGAACAACTGCTTCAACGGCATAAAAGGAAGAGTTTTTTGCATCGTATTGTCACTGGCGATGAAAAGTGGATCCATTACGATAATCCTAAGCGAAAAAATCGTGGGGACCACCCGGCCATGCATCAACATCGAGGGCCAAGCCGAATATTCATGGCGCCAAGCTTATGCTGTGTATTTGGTGGGATCAGAAGGGTGTCGTGTACTATGAGCTGCTAAAACCTAACGAAACCATCACTGGGGAACGCTACCAACAACAATTGATGCAATTGAGCCGAGCATTAAAGGTTAAACGGCCGGAATATGCCAAAAGACACGACAAAGTGGTTTTTCAACATGACAACGCACGGCCACATGTTGCAAGAACCGTCAAGGAAACGTTGGAGGCGCTGAATTGGGATGTGCTACCCCACCCGCCTTATAGCCCAGACGTAGCCCCTTCCGACTACCACCTATTCAGATCGATGACGCATGGCTTGGCTGAGCAGCGCTTCACTTCTTACGAGGATACCAA
Source organism: Dichetophora obliterata (assembly GCA_963920525.1). NCBI lineage: Eukaryota > Metazoa > Arthropoda > Insecta > Diptera > Sciomyzidae > Dichetophora > Dichetophora obliterata. The sequence continues at coordinate 154,675,657 of OY986435.1, read as the reverse complement.
AAAATGGGTCGATTCGTGGATTGCCTCAAAAGACGAATCGTTCTTCCGGCGCGGAATCCATATGCTGCCAGAAAGATGGGAAAATGTTGTAGCTAACGATGGACAATACTTTGAATAATATACATTGTACCGTTGTTTCTAAATAAATGCTCAAAAACCGAAAAAACCTTTAAAATTAATTCCAACCCCCAATATAAAGGTTTTCCAAAGCTTAATTAGATGTACATTTGATATTCTAACAAGAGTTTGCAAACGTTTAAAGTTTAATTAAGCACTAAAATTATATTGTTTTACGTAGCGCAAAAATCACGTTTCCTACCACGTGGAAATGTAAGAAATGTTTACATAACCACATTTGGACGACTTCAATTTACCTCATAAAACTTTTAAATTTATTTAAAAAGTAGTAATTATTTCGTATTTATTATAACAATTTATATATGCATTAGGGCGGGTCAAATTCTGGCTCAGCGAAATTCGTAAAATACATGTAATTTCAAGACTTTTTCTCCACTACAGCATATACAAATTCTGAAAAAAAGCTGTGCGGACTTTCGTAAATAGATTCATACACATACATTCATACATTCATATTTTATAATTGAGAACAAAATCTATTTACGAAAGTCCGCACAGCTTTTTTTCAGAATTTGTATATGCTGTAGTGGAGAAAAAGTCTTGAAATTACATGTATTTTACGAATTTCGCTGAGCCAGACCACCAAAAAATTCGTCCATACAAATTGACCCGCCCTAATATGCATACAGAAAAGTATTAAAATAATTACCGCTCAGTTTATTTCAGCGAAAAATTCGATTAACTTGAGACTCCTTTTTTATCTTTTTTTTACTCTCGCGAAACCGTTAAACCGTGCCTTTTGCTTGGTTTTGAAGGAATGAAATTCATTCATTCTCGCCAGTTTTCGGAAAAATTGAAAGCGTTATACCAAGTTTTTTTACAGCGGACGCATACATGAACCCGGTCGAAGACCGGTGCCGTTACGTTATTGTAGTTCTGGATTTTGAAAACCGCAGCTCACTCGTTTTACTTTAATCCAGTGAAGCACAGCGTCGGCAGAGCTTCCAATACATGCGCAACATGTTTGCCTTGGTGTGTGTGCACGAGCAGATTACTGAAAGTAATACTTTCGCACAGTGAAATTAATTGTACGTATGAACAAAATGAGAGGATATAGTCTTTATTAACTAGTTAGTTTTGGCCCGAGTAAAGATATGAGCGGGCGAACAGCGGCAGATCAGCTGTGGATCATGGGGCTCACGGCCGATCAAGGGTCAAAGATGGCTTAAAAATAATCCAAGAAGCCTAGCGGCCGAAAGTTTGGTCAACGGCTGTATAAGACCTAAATTAAGTAGTATCGTATACAACATTTTTTAAAGCTGTTATTCAACAAACGTATGCGTACAACAAACGACCCTCGTACGGCCTAAAAAAATTAGGGCTTGTGCGGCCCTAAAAAAGCTATTAATTTTACTCGGGGAGCTATCAACAATGATTAAATGTACTAAAAAACATAATTTAAAATAATTAAAATTTTTGATCCTTTTATATGTTGCCGAATTTTTAAAGGGTGTTAAATTGCATTATAATTTTAAAGATTAATTTTTGTTTCACGGACAGATTGCTATTTTCCACCATAAAATTGCAAAACAGTTTTCATAATGTCTTTTATAAATATGTCATCACTAAAAGGGCGGCACTGCTTTGCTAATCCCAATGCAAACACGACTTGTATGTGATAGCTAAGTGGCTCCGTGAGGCTCTCGTGTACATCACTGCACTAATCCGACAGAAATTTTAAATTTATACACTTTATATGTGGCAGCCTTTCATCGGTTTTTAACAGTTTTCAAAATTTAACAGTTTATTATTCACAGCAACAGTGAAATAAATCAACAACATAACCGCTGTTCTCTCTCTTTACAACATCACAAGCCCCACTGCTAGTTTACACAAACCATCAACTTATAACATTATTGTTTTCTACTTTGTGACGCGTTATTGAAATTTCACCCTCAATATAAAATCGCCGATTTGCCATCTAACCGAGCGTTTTCACTGCACGAACGAACGATGAATTCTTCCACAGGCAGTAGAAACGGTTTGGTGCGAACCAAGGTTCGAAGATTTCGTCGTTCGCTCTGATCAGCCGCTCGAACATTTTGGGCGATTTCGGTGTTTCTTTGTGAATAGAGTAGTAGATTTGTTGAAATGGTAGTTAATAAGGTAGGAAAAAACAAAAAAGGAACAAAATATCTCAAAAACTTAAGGCAAAAGATCTCTGTTTAATTCGTGTCAAGTTTTCTTACTATTCAAGTTTTCAATATCGCAAACATTGAATTTAAGTGTTTCCACTGCAGGAGCGACTTACGTGCAATGGAAATGCTCGGTAAGAAGTGCCACTTCAAAAAATTTAACTAACAGAATTTTGCAATACTGTAATAAATTCAAATAATTGGAAGAGATGAAACTTATATCCTTAGCAGCATATTGATATTTAAAAAAACTTCTTCTTAACAATCATACAGCACTTCTAGCCAATTTTTTTATTTGACAAATCAAATATCTCTTCTACAGTCCCAACAGCAAGTAAAAGACCAATATTTGTGAGAAAATTTTGATAAAACAGTTTTGAAATCGACCAGTTTTTGAAACAGTTTTGAACCGACCCCCACTAACTTTAGAGGGCCGATGCCAGTGGCACACCCCCCTGGGGGTTTTGATTTGAAATGGTGATTTTTTAAAATTTTTGTATGGGGAACACCCAGGGGGTTCCAGGGGGTGTGCCACTGGCATGGGTGGATCGGCCCCCAAAGTTAATGGGGGTCGGTCATACATTTGGACTCGATTAGGGCACTCTAAATGGGTCAAAGAGGGATTTTTCAAAATTTGACCCTACGGGACAAAAGTTAAAAGTTGGGGCATTAGAACTCGTTTTAGAGGTATAGTTTCTTGGGCAAAGTTTCTTATTTTGATCCCTAGAATACGATTTGCACTGAGCAATGGGCGATTTTTTTGCCTCCCCACAAATCGACCCGGCCTAATGTTGACATATACATTAGGGCGTATCGAAAATTTTAGATCGTATGCTAAGAGGTCTCAAAAGTTGCATATGGTGGTCAAGATCTCCCAAAAAAAATATTAGGAAAAAATAAGGATGTCTTACACTCCCGCAAGAACAAAGTTGTTTTTTAAGATCACGATCTCAAAATGCTTTGATTTTTGTAAGAAAAACTTCATATGTCTTAAAGTAAAAGTAAATAAAGACTTTAAATAGCAATATCCTGCATAGCACGATGCCACTCTCGATTTTTACCAAAAAATTCCTTTTTTGATCGTTATCTGATTGTCTAAATTTCGGCGGTTTTGATTATAGTGTTGGCGTTTTTCTTAAATTTGGCGAAGTAATAATTTGCATATACACTCGCGCTCAAAAAAAAGCCGAGTTAATAATTTGATAACTAATATTATTTTTCTTGAATTATAAAACAGTGTTCCAAAACCATAAATAAACAAGCCTAACCAAACTTTTTTGAAATTCTTAAAGAAGGACATTCGATAAAATACAAAATGAAGCGTTTAGCATAGCAATTTCTTGTACTTGTTTTTAACTTAAAAAAAAATAGTGTTTCTATAAATTTTAAAGCAATTTTAACTTTTTCTTTTTTTGTCAAAAACTTATTCCTATGTAATTAATGTTTACTACCATGCAAATCAAATCAAGTGCGATGGATTCAATGTGCTTGCTTATCTATGGTTTTTGCACACTGTGTTATAATTCAAGAAAAATAATATTAGTTATCAAATTATTAACTCGGCTTTTTTTTTTGAGCGCGAGTGTATTTTGCATATGCATTTCCTTGTTTTTGATAAATATATTCTTGAATGCAATTTTTTAACTTTTTAAAAAAATTAATATAAGTTTTTTATCTCGGGCACCAGAAGATAAACCGAAGATAATTTCCTTAATTTAGATTCTTCAAATAATTCTGAACAACACTCTGTCCAAAAGTATCAATTTACTACACCGGGTTAAGACCGAGGTTTTTTTTTTCCTATTTCGACTTTTAAAACAATTTTCCTTCCTTATGAATTTTATTATTTCGTTAAAACACCGCAACTCAGCATTCAAAAAAATGTTACACTAAAATTTTGATTTTCTGAGATATGAAAAAAATTGTTACATTTCATGCTGGAAATAACTATATTTTAATATCAAAATAGGAAAAAAATCGTAGCCTTTTCCTGCTGTTTTAAAAATATATTTTCAGACAGGGTTTTGTTCGAAGCTATTTGCAGAATTCTAATTGAAAAAATTATCTTCGGTACCACTTCTGGTGCCCGAGATATACAACCATATATTAATTTTTTTTGAAAAATTTTAAAAATTGCATTCAAGTATACATTTCTCTAAAACAGGAAAATGCATTTGCGAAAAATATTCAAATTATTAGTTCGCCAAATTTGAGGAAAACCTTAACACTGTAATCTATATCACCAAAATTTAGACAATTAGAAAACAATTAAAAGTTCTGTGCTATCTCGAGTGTGCCTTTAGATTCGAATATCTTTCACACAGGACACTGTGGGTAAAAACCAAGATTGGCGTCGTTTTTGCCATGATATTGTTAGTTTAGTCTAAAGCTTTAAGGCATATGTAGTTTTTCTTGCAAAAACTAAAGCATTTTGAGATCGTGATTTTTAACTGTTTTTCTCAAAAAAGAACTTTATCCTTGCGGGGGAGATCCATATTTTTTCTAATATCTTTTAGGAGATCTTGACCAAACTATGTAACTTTTGAGACCTCTGAGAATGTGAAATTCGACAAAATTGTAATTCGATACGCCCTAATGTACATATATAATTCTATCAAAATTTTTGTAGTAGTTTTGGGGGGACTGATTCCGTCAAGCCCCCATATCTTATTTATGCTACGGAATCAAAGCAATATCCTGTTCAGAGAACTATTCATCATTGTTGTGTCGTGAACACAAATTTAGATGATTCAAGTGCCAACGAACGTGTCATAGAAAGGCGCAGAAAAATGAAGGTGCTTTGAAAAAAACTCTACTATTTCCTAAAGGAATGCAAGCAAAAAACTGATAAAAGACCTAGAAAATAAAAAAAAACGCTTTAATTCGTCGTTCTTTTGCGCCATGTTAATTCGCGGTGTTAATTAAAAATAGAAGAGGCACGCTACTAGCGTTCTACTACGTCCGTCCCTTTGACATCTGTTACAGCCAACATATTAGATTCTGCGTTGTCATCCAGCCAGCTTCCTGGCTGGTGTCCCTAATTTAAAAAAGAGCATTCAACGTGTAGGGAGAAACGCATGTAAAAAGAAATCGCGCAAAAAAAATAGCATTTAACAATTAAGGAACTCGAACGCCCACGACACGGACAGACGCTAGTCCACCCACTCACGGGTTAAACCTACTAGCAACTCACTAATTTAATTAACAAACGAACTCTTCGTCGAAGCCAACAATGGTGGCGACATATTCTGATTCAGTCAGCTATGTATATAGGGCGCTGCCAGTGGGAAAAAACAAATTAAATGACGCACTGGAGTTGCGAATCTTCGGCACTAGCTTCGCTTTAGGGTTGGCTTTGTTGGGGTTTTTAATGAATTTTATTAATCTTGAGTAGTACTTCATGCAAACAAAATAATGATGTCAAATTAGTTGGTAGTATGAAGATGACGTTACACTCGCCATGAAAAAATAATCATAAATTTCTAGCAAAAGTTATGCCAGTCTGCTGATTAGATACCGGCAGCCCAATTCTCCAATTCACTTTCATGTGGTAACTGGTAGCCCAGTAAATATATCACAGAAAGTTTTGATCCGTGGGTGTCACTCAAGAATACATCCTTGCTTTCTTGCTTCGAAAAAAACATCTTACGAAGAATAAAGATACGACCTGCAAAAACTAGGCGTACGCCATGATGAGCCAGACGTACAAATATCAAATACAAAAGCAACAGAAACACAATAAAACTTGCAACTGCAACACAGTAATAACAACATGTAGGCGGTGCTATAAATATAAGAAATAAACTCAAAGGCACCACGACCAAAGCACTACAATAACCATCAACCAGATATGTACAAAAACAAAAAACAAGCCACAAGAAATCTTTATATGTTCCAGACGTAGTAATGCGAAGAACAAGCTACTGATGCAAATTGTTCCAGGGCGCGAAATAAAAAGCCATATCCATCATCCAACCAGCTAGCCCAAGTTCATCGTCGAAGTAAGACCGAGTGGGATTAAAAATTCTGTGGGACAGCAGCAATGCATTCAACGAGACACTGATGGATTTAATAATCCGTGGCTGGTCGTGGCAATGTACACAGATCATTTCATTCTTGAGCTATCAACAAACTCAGGGTTAAAACTTACTAGTGCGGTTATGTAATAGCCTGGTCTGAATGAAAAAAGGAAATATGGAGACAATGGCTCCTCTGGAAGCCGAGTTAAATAAAAATAAATTTAGCTCTCTTGTGCACTAAAGGAATAAAAATAAAACTTTTGGTTGCATTTTAAGTTTGAACTACCGTTGGAAATATAATTGAACGCACTTTAATCGAAAAATAGTTTTAGAAAAGTTTTGGTAGTTTGGGGTCCATCCCTTGCGGTAAGGCAATTGATTTCGAAGACCATCATTTCAAAAATTAAAATAATTTTGCTATTAATGCTGCCAAAATAACCTTTTCAACAATATAAAAATTATGATGGGGACTCAATGAGTTCATGAGATATGGACATTTTAACATCTAAACAAAAATTTAAATTACAAAATATTTTTGCTTAGATGTTAAAATTACCATATCTCATAAGCCCATTGAGTCCCCAAACTAATTTTTATTGATTTCCTGAACAGTTATTTTTTTCTTCTTTCTCTCAATATTAATAGAACTTGGGCGTTTTTTGAATGAGTATGAATGACAATTGTCGTTCGCAAATCAATGAATTGAGTTATGTCTCAACGAAAAAAGTCGAAAAGATGGCGTGCTCTTCGTATGAAATACCGTCAACAACTACGAATCGTTATGTCCTTGAGGAAACACGTGGTCCATCAAGCTGAGTTACTACTAACACCATATGGAATTAATTTTGACACGAGCGCTTTATGTCACACTCTGTGAAACGCCTTTAAAATATCTGGAGCAACAACCTTGTTCTCTCCGAAAAAGTGAATGCATTGGTTCCCTTTTTCGGTTAAGAACGCAACAATGTCACCAGTAGGCCCTACGGAAACCATATTGACAATCATAGAGCACTTAGTTATGCTGCAGATAGTTCACAATGTTCACGTTTATTACGCCTCTGGGTCGGCAGCTTGCAGCGTTCGTGGCATCGCCAATTTTAGGTACTTGCTGGACATTTCTGACCTTCCCTTCCAACAAGATAGAAATACTCCTGTTCTGTAATAGATGTTGAAAAAGTCGAGCCAGCGAAGAAGCACATATTTTAAGCTTAATTGGCGGTATTCCATTAGGACCAGAAGATTTGTTTATGTTGAGATTTGTACGGATCCTTTTAAATGCTCTCGTTCGAAAGTAAATTTCTGGCATTGCATAAGATCTACTCTCAACAAAAGGCAGTGGCTGATTGCTATCCGAGAGAGTCGAATTTTTTGCAAACAATCCAGGTAATAGGCTCGCTCTATCAGCCAAGTCAGTAAAGATTTAGTCATATTTTGAAAGAGTTGGAATCGATGGCAATGACTGATTCTTAACTCTTTTCTTTACAAATGTCCAACAATTTTTGCTCATTTTGGGACACAGAATAAACTTTTTTGAATGCAAGACGTAATTGCAACCCTGAAAGTGTCATCACCATCATGATGTTATGGTTTAATGTTTTTAATCTCTTTGGGAATGAAAGACCGCATACACAATAAAATATGTACTATGACAGTGCGGCATTTACATTTCTATCAACGAAACATAATTTCCGATAGAAGTTGTGAAAACAATGATTAAAAGCAGTCCAATTAGTATTTTCATAAAACCATGCAGTCCTTTTCGAAAGTTGTAGCAGGAATACTTTAATAAATTAAATATTTTAATAAATATTTTCACATTTGGATATACATCGCAAAGATCACGTAAATGAAAAGTATTATTTTATTTCTCTTCTTGCAATAATATTAGACGAAAACTTTTTAAATGAACGAAAAATGTTCAAACATGAAACTTAAAGTTACTTTTTAAATAAGCTATGATATTGTTCTGTCCTCCGGAAGCGTCCCTTAGATGTTTAAGCCATCAAAATGATTCCACCCTCTTAATTCACTCAACAAAGCATTTTAAAAACTTTTCAATTCATTACCCTAGTTTTTTATTCAATAATACCTTCTATGAAGTCAGAAAGTTCAAAAATGCATTAACTGCATTACATTATTCATTGATTTTTTTAAATTACCGCCAATGACATTCTCATGTAAAAGCATTACTTTCGGTTACCCAAAAAGTAATCGATTGCACGAGTTTTTTGCAATATTTTATTAATAATTTGTAAGCGAAGTTTTTGCTTGTTACTTTTCCTTAAACATTTGTCCCTCAACATTTGGACATTTTGCCGCCCCTTAATTGCCTAGGCCTAAGCCTAAATCCAGTACTGCTTGGTGGGTTGTTATGAAAACAACTTGTTGTTGTTGCAACCTGTTGCTTTATAAACTTATTTGGCGTTAAGCTCAAATATAATTAAAAAAATTATATTTTTTAGAATTATAAAAAACATATATTCTATTTTCTAAAAATTAACAATAGAAAATATTTCTGCTAATATATGCAACCCCTATATTAGAAAAGAAAAAGTTGATGTGTATTCGGTAAATGAAAAATAAGGTAAAAAATTCTAAAGGTGGAACTTAGTCATGCGTAAGCGAAGTAGTAAAAAAGTTTATATATTAGACCGAACATTATTTGCTTGAGAAATTTTTAAGTTCATTCAATTTTCGCTCCCGAGTAAACATATGAGCGGGCGAACAGCGGCCAATCAGCGGTCGATCATTAGCCGCACAACCTTACAAGGGTCAAAGATGGCCTAAAAATAATCCAAAAAGCCCAGCGGCCAAAAGTTTTTCTTTAACATTTTTTGTATAGTAAGTTATTTGTTGGGGAATACAATGCCCCGTTAAGTTTTCAATTATAGCTTTATAATTTTTTTAAATGATAGCAATTAATTGTAATAAAAAAAGATTAATTATATAAAAAAAAACAAACAATTTTTTAATTAGTTTTACATTAATTTATTTCCGCCTGAAGTTCCGATTGCAAAGCTACTTTTCATTGTAGAATAAACACTGCTCGGCCGATGTACGGCCGTTATACAGCCTAGATTATTTCAAAATGGCCGTTGTGCAGCCCAGATTATTTAAAAACGGCCTCTGTACGGCCGCTGATCGCCCGTTGTACGTCCACTGTTTGGTCAAAAAGTCCTGCAACCGACCATCGTCGGCATCGTCGGCCGAGAAAAATATATAAAATTAGGCCTTGTACGGCCGCTGTTTGGCCTTAGCTAAAAAGTTTTTAGTTTTATTCGAGCTCCCAGAACGAAATTTGCTTCTGTTAGGTCTAAAAACATTTCGTAAAATATTTACACTTTTCAGAATAAAATTGTTTTTGATTAATAATTTGTATCCTTGAACCTTAAATTTAAAAATCTCGTGCTAAAGACAGTTAAAATTTTGGAACCATTCGGTGCATATGTAATTGTGGTTTCAAGGCTACCGCCAGAAAGTTACTAAAAACAAATTGATTTAAAAATTTTTAATACAGCGAAATCCTGAGAAATTTTTAATACTGAGGCATCAGTAACTCATGCAAAAAATCTCTTATATTGATCCTCTATTATATTTAGCTTACCTTAATAAAGCTCTTACTGTAGCGTTTATAAAGCTTAGTATGCTGTAGAAACGAAAATTTTTAGGCATTTAATTCTGCACGCAAAATTTTGGTGTAGACTCAACACTAACACATAATTACTATAACCTGTTTGTTGAATGTGTTAGTTGAGCATTATTATTGAATGTCAAATTTACATGCTAATAAAATGTACCGAAATATAAAAGACAGCGAAATTTTAACATTTTAACTCTCCAATCATGGTTATAAACTTGACTGCATTGAACTTATTTTTCGGGTCAACAGCGTACTAACCAACGAAAAAAAATTTCGCTACCTTTTTGCTGTCAAAAACGCAATGCATTTCTTACGGAAGATTTCTTTTCGCTTCTACAGCATACTAAGCTTAAACTGTAGAAGAGTGCGGATTTCGAAAAAAAACCCTTCTCCATTTGCCCTTAAAAAACCAATTTTGTATTTGAAATTAAACAAAAATTTAAAGAAATTACCTCTTCCCTAAGAGCTAATTTTTCAGTGCGAGCTTAAACTCTAGTCAAATTAAACTGAGGTTAACTCACCAAAATGTGCAATGGATTTGCTGGCGCCTCGCTTCCTGGAAAACCGGAGGCGAACCTTTACAGGGTTACATATCTGACTATCTCAACCTGGCGAGGCCAGCAAAGTCCTTGTGAAATCGCCTCAAGTCGACTCAAACCTCCACGTGGTCTTTCCTGGGCAGCGTCAAAACTGACAACCGTTAGTTTGGCGGCTAATTTGAGCGGCGGGCCCCCCTAGGCTTAAAACAGGTTGTGCGTCAGTTTTGAAGCAAACCAGTAAAAACCAATTTCAATGAAAACAATTAAGAAAAAAAAATTATCCCCAAATCTGAACAGAAATATTAATTCAAGTGAAAAAACATTCTGTCTGAGTTGGGAATCGAAGCCGGGCTACCGCGGTTCCTTAGCTTAAGGGCCACGCACTCTATTCACTAGGCTATGGCCGCCACTACTTAATATTAAATTTTATGCACATTTTTAATATTAAAATCCTGCGATGACTCCTTATATTTTATTAAATTTTTTGTATGAGCCCGGGTCAAACAATTATGCTTGGTTTTCACTATGTCATTTTTATGACAACACAAAAGATTATCACCTGAAATATCACCTTAATAAAACTCTAGAACATTTTCTGCATAGCTCCATTTAAAAGAATGAAGTTTAAAAGACTGAGTTTCGGTAGCTTATGACCGGAATGGTTGTCAAACTCTTAGTACTAAAAAATTTGTAAGCTAATACTTGACCAAATATTTGTCATTTAAATTATTGTTTGTTTTTTAAAAAACGCATTATACATTATAAAGCATTAAAAACGCCTTTCAAATATATATTTTTTTTAGTGCCAAATACAAATTCAAAAATAGTCTTTACTATATTATTTTAAAATTAGTTTTGATTCGAAAATATTTAAAGAGATCTAATTAAAAATTGAGAAATAAGTTTTAGAATAAAGTACATCAAAAAATTAAAAATTCCCAAGTTTAGATAATTTGAATTACAAACCATTGATTTAAATAAGTTCCTAATTACATTGAATTAAGTTCTCAAGCATAAAAATACAATTATTTTGTGTGCGTGTAGTTCTAGAGTAACCTATAATTCTGTGCCGACAAGGAATAACCGCTAAAGTCGAGTTGAATCAAAGTCGAGCTAATGATGCAGATGTGTTCCACGCATATAGTTTCGTACACACACCAAATCGGGAGATTAATTGTGATTCCAACCAAAATTATCACACAAAAAGCAAACTGCCTTTCATATAACTTATATGGAGATCGAAAACTTTAAAGAAAAATTTCTCGAAACATTGAAATTACACTTGAGCTGTTATTCCTTGTCGACACAGAATTATGTTCTAACTAAAGACATGAATGTTCAGAGAAGATTAAAAATGCAGGCAGCTTGAAAAATTAAAAAAAAAAAATCAAAACATCACCTGGCTACAAGAAGAACATGATATCTAACCATGAATAAAAAAATTAAAAAAAAGAGACAAAAAAGTGCAACATAATTTTAAAAGCATGTGTGTGGCATTTCAGTGATTTAGCGTTCATGATGATGCTCTACGAAGATTTCAAGTGAAATATGAGCGGTAGATATAACCAAAGAGGTATTGAATATCTTAAGCCGCAAGACATTACGATATTGCAGAATATGTGTTGCAGAATATTAAAAATGTTAAAACCATAACGCTAAAGTTTAAGCAATTAAGCGACTTTGAGTCATAATCGTCACTCGCATCAAGAATTTCATCAACATCATCATCTGAGTATTCAAATTAAAACTTAACTCGTGAGCAGATAAAAATTACGCAATTCGGACTTATATTATTTGCGTTTAACCAAAACTACGTCTTCATTATTTTTAGCGCAAGCTGTTCCGATAAACTTTGCCGAAAAATGCCAAACTATTACGAAAATAACTGTTACTGAAATAAAATTTAACGCCACAAAGAGAAAACCATCTCAGTAAAGTAATAATCTGGCAATCAGCGGAAATGTGCATTAGAATTTGTATACAAACATATGTAAATTATCTAAATAGTAGGTCGTTTCATAAGTCCAAAAAAGACCCGACCAAAAAAAGAAACAACCATGCAACAAACTTATTCCTTTTGCAGTTTGCCAGAGTTGAATGTGCTGCCAGGAAAGGAAAATTTCTCTGAAAGATATGTAGATACCATAATTAAGCTTGGAATATCGTACGTTGTTAATGAGTAGCATAGTACATTGAAACATGCAATACGAAAAAAAAATAAATAAAAAAATCCGCAACTGTGTAGGAAGCTTTCAAAGAGTTTGGGCTGATTATTTAAAGCTGTTGAGTGTTGAAAGTTTTGTGGAAAGTTTGCATTTATGGTATCGTCAAGTGTGTTCTGGAGTAGTTTTATGAGAGTATATTTAATATTAAAAGTTCTTCACGATTTTTTTAAGCTAATAAATAACTTCAAATATGTACCTTTGAGTGGTTACAGAGGGTTGAGTAGGTTCATGTGCAAAAAAGTGTTGTTACATAATCAAAATGCAATTTTAAGACCTAATATTTGTTTGTTTGTACTCGAAGGTTTACAAAAAGTTAGTTTTTCTAACAATTTTGAGAATTTTCTTTTGTAATTTTTTGATTTGAATTTAGAGAGTTTTTGCGTTTTGCTGTAAAAAACTACTCAAACTTATTTTTCGTTCGAAAATAAATTACAAATAATATTTGCTTACTGTTAAAATATTTATGAAATAAATAATAAATGATATTTTTGCTGTTTGCAAATAACATATTCATAAATTAGTTATCAAACGTATGAAAAGTGAAACATTAGAGCAAATACATAATAAATGGTTACCTTTATGTTAACTTGTGTAAAAAAATTCGTAATTCGTTAAAAAACTACTTAATACATTTTGTTTTTGTTCACAAATAAAATAAATAACTTAAAGGCAGGTTCTCATCTAGAGGTCCGAAAACACGATAATGTTCTTGATTTTTTTTTATATAAGGTCGTATATGAACACCTTCAGTTTTTTGACGTATGCGATAACTTTTTTATACAATTGTTATCGGTCAAACCACTTTAGGAACCTATTACACATTAAAAGCTATCAAAAATTAAAAAAATTTAGTTTTTGGTCGAGCTCCATGAGAACCTGCCCTTAAAAAGAATTTAAAGCATCTTAAAAAATAATTGTTTTTAGTTCACAAATGTATCACAACACTTATTTTTCCACCTATTTTAAACTTTTTTAATGAAATGAGTTATCATATGAATCATAAATGATACGAATTTTTTTATAAACAATACATTAAGGGTGTTTTCTATTTGGTCACTTTCGAAAAAATGTTTTAACATTTTACGAATGTTAATGTATCTAAGACCCGGTTTCACAATCAATACTTAAGTTGTTCTTAAATATAAGCTCTAAAAATCCGTCATACTTAAGTTCAACTTAAGTATGAAAAATGTGTGGCTTAAGTTGTACTTAAGTCATCGACAGCCAACAACTAATTATATTTTGCAAAATAGTTTAACTAATCAGCAAAAACTAATTGGTAAAACTTAAGTACAACTTAAGTACTGATTGTGAAACCGGGCCTAAGAATATTGATGAATATTGATATGTTTGTTAAGCATATTATTGAAAAAGTGATTTTTGCATTGAAACTTTTCGCCAATTTCACTACTTTTAAAAAACGTTTATGGCAAAAGTCTTAATTGTGCCCTTATAAGCTATATATTTTTATAAAGACGGTTTAATCCTCTTTCTAATGATATGCTTAACTAAAATATGTAACACACAGATTTTTAGAATTTTTGCATTCAAACTTAGTATCATTTTCGTCAATTTCGCTACTTTTGAAAAATGTTTATGGCAAAAGTCTTAATTGTGCTCTTATAAGCTAGCTATACATCGTTATAAAGGTGGGTTAATCACTTTTCCAATAGTATGCTTCACAAAAATATGTAACACACAGATTTTGAGAATTTTTGCATTAAAACTTAGTACCACTTTCGCTATTTCACTGCATTTAAAAAATGTTTATGGCAAAAGTCTTTATTATGCCTTTATGAGTTATGTAACGATATTGAGGTGGTTTAATCACTTTTTCAATGATATGCTTAACAAAAATATGTAACACACAGATTTTGAGAATTTTTGCTTTGAAACTTAGTACCATTTTCGCCAATTTCATTTTAAAAAATGTTTATGACAAGTCTTAATTGTGCAGTTATAAGCTATCGTTTTAAAGGTTGTTTAATCACCTGTCTAATGATATGCAATACATATCAAGTCCATATGTTTTAAAAAAGGAATTTTTCATAAGAAGTTGGTACCATGACCATACCAAGAGTTAAATTCGTTCATTGCAATAGTACGAATTTAAAATAAGCGCCAAAAGCTAAATTCGAATCAAGAGTTCAATTCGTACATTGCAAAAGGAACGAATATAATTTCCTTCTAAAAGTTAAATTTGTACTATTTTCGCCAATTTCATTTTAAAAAATGTTTATGACAAGTCTTAATTGTGCAGTTATAAGCTATCGTTTTAAAGGTTGTTTAATCACCTGTCTAATGATATGCAATACATATCAAGTCCATATGTTTTAAAAAAGGAATTTTTCATAAGAAGTTGGTACCATGACCATACCAAGAGTTAAATTCGTTCATTGCAATAGTACGAATTTAAAATAAGCGCCAAAAGCTAAATTCGAATCAAGAGTTCAATTCGTACATTGCAAAAGGAACGAATATAATTTCCTTCTAAAAGTTAAATTTGTACTATTTTCGCCAATTTCATTTTAAAAAATGTTTATGACAAGTCTTAATTGTGCAGTTATAAGCTATCGTTTTAAAGGTTGTTTAATCACCTGTCTAATGATATGCAATACATATCAAGTCCATATGTTTTAAAAAAGGAATTTTTCATAAGAAGTTGGTACCATGACCATACCAAGAGTTAAATTCGTTCATTGCAATAGTACGAATTTAAAATAAGCGCCAAAAGCTAAATTCGAATCAAGAGTTCAATTCGTACATTGCAAAAGGAACGAATTTAATTTCCTTCTAAAAGTTAAATTTGTACTTTGCAAAAAGTACGAATTTAACTTTGCGGATCAAAAGTATTAATTTGAGTCTGCGCAAAGTAAGCGTCGGATTGACAAATTTATTTTCACGCACTTAGAATATTGTATTAAATTTTTATAAGTTCCGACCGTTATAAGTTCCTTTCTTTAACCCAAAGCTTACTACCTGCGCGCACGTACGGAATTTTTCCGGAACCCGTTGGCCAATCCTTCTGAAACTTTAACCACATATATAACACATAAATACTCAAAAACAGGTTATTATTATGTTAGAATATTTATTTTTACTGTATTTTTTTTTACAAATAATAGCGAAAAAAATCATTTTTTCAATTGTTTTTGGTTTTTGTTACTTTTAGTTAACAACAATTGCTAAAAATTAATATCTATAGTCTATTTTGTACACATTGTCATACTGAATCCAAAACACTTCTTTTTTTTCAGATAAACTGTTACTTCGTATGGGAGCCGACCTGCCTCCAAATTATGGCGTTTCGTTTAAGAACGAATATTGTGTAAAAAACTGAAAGGATTTAATAAATGAATTTAATTTTTTTTAACTTACGCCTTATTTTATATCCCAAACCACTTTTATAAATATATCTTTCATAGTAAGCTCACAAGAAATTACCAAAAAAATCCTATTTTCTTGGCCGACGAACATCCTTAATTCAAAACAAAAAATTATACTTTTGCTGTCGTTTTTTTATAAAAAAATGCTTCACATGAAAATGACTAACAAACTATATTTTTTTGTTTACAAATTTTTTGCTGCTTTACAATTCTTTGCTTTACAAACATCTTATTGATATTATTAATTATCAAGTAAGGTTTGTTTATATTATCAATATCAGGCAACGGTTGACCGCGGCTTAGCTAAATTTCGAAAGGAAATTTACTGTAACGTGCTGTAGCACAATTATGACATTATACAACTTTTTTCATTACAGTCAACCCAGTACTTTTGGAGTTAAATAGTAAATGTAAATTTCCACTAAACTTTTATTTAAAAGTATAGATTTAAAATATTTAAATGGTGATATGCGCAAACTGGAATCACACAAAATACGAGTTAAGTTCCCAGACATGTGATTTTTGATTTTAATACTTTGGACTTTTTATAGTATAAATAGCTATAAAAAAGGGCCCAAAAATAATTTTTATTCCATATTTCACAGCAGAAAAAGTTGGGCAATTTTAACCGATAAAAAAATATGTTATGTATAACTTTCATTTTTAAGAAAAAGTTTTACATATATTTGATTGAGAGCTTTAGATCAAGCAAGTTTGAAGAAGGCAACAACAACAACAACAACAACAAATCTGTATAGAGCATCGCTGGGCGCCCTTTTCCTGAGCGTAATTTTTCACATGTACACAAAACTCACAACAGAAGAGAATATAATTCAGTCGTTCGCTGACGGTGATGCCGTAGGGACTTAAGTCGGAAATTTTATGTACACTCTTAAAAAACCAACTTTTTGGTTTGTAGATTCATAATTCTTATGCATATTTTTTTTATTTTATTAAGGCTCAATATAATTCATAAATATTGCCTATTAAGACTCCTTGCATTATTTTATTCATATTATTTGTATTCATTAATTTTTAGATACTTAATTTTTTGAGGTTTTAATTACAATTTTAATGATTCGTATATATTAGGATATAATAATATTAACCCGAATCACCCTGAGTAAATTTTTTTTTTTAATTTTCAGAATGACCTGTTAACGCAAATATAAAATGGTTTAAACTAAAATAAGCACATTTTAAGTGTTTGTGTTTGCGTTGCCATATGGCAACGACAGGGTGTTTCGGGTTAAAACAAAAACAAAACACCTAAAGAACAACTTTTGACTCTGAATCGCAATGTGATTTCTGTTCTGAAGATAACCTTACTTGCGAAACAGAATGTGTAATTTGCCACTGCAAGCAAACTAGTATAATATATTTACTTACAAGAAAATGCTAGAGCAATAATGACATAGAAGAAATAATGAACAATACCAATGACTAAAAATAAAAAATAAACACATATTACAGTATGTGTGGAGGTTTAAACATACAAACTTGCAAATCTAGATAATTATGACAACTATTGAGCGAAAGCGCACCAATACTAACAAGACAAAATAAAATGTGACTGTGTTAAAATGCCCAGCCTTGGCATAGAGTCAATCACACAGCGGACTAGAAAGCCTGTTTCGGAAATTGCTACATTCCTCTACAGTAGTCTTGAGTGATTCAGCTGTGACCAACCCACTGTTTGAAGTCTTACATATGATTTGACACGTGTTCGAACAAATTCGTAAGAACTTTAACGTTCTCATCGACCACTTACTTAATCATATGATATTAAAGCAGTAGCTTTTTTTAGATCAAGCCTTTAATTCTACAAGGGATTTCAACGATTTTTGCTTCACTAAAGCTAGTGTTTTAACTGAAAGGTGGCAATTTGCACAACCAAATGTTCAATTATATATGACCTTGACCGAAATTGATCAGTTATTTTAGACTAATTACCTATTTTGACATTAATTAAACTTATTTTCGAAGCAAAAATCGTTTCAATTCTATGGTGAATTTTGGTGAATTTCTATGGTGACTCGTCGAATTCCAATTAATATCAAAAGATAATATATGAACCAACTAGACGGCAGCCTTGGTTAGAGTTAAAGGCTTGATCTAAAAATAGCTACTGCTTTAATGTCAGATGTATAAGATATCTGAACTTGATCTAAAGCTCACAATTAAATTCATGTAACAATTTAACGAATAAGATCACAATAAATTATCAAAGTTAACTTTAAGAAAAAAAATTTTTTTTTGGTTGCGAAATAACATTTATTTTTGAGAAATAATTTTAATTTTAGTAAACAGTTATTTTCTTCGAATTTTTTCGGTTATTAGTGTCAAAATTAAAAAACAGTTTTTTTGTTTTGGGATGGACTCACACCTCTGTTGTCAATATGGGATGATCATCAGAGCTGTAAAAGAATGGATTCAATTTGATTTTATTCACAAGAAGTGAAGCAAAGAATAACGAAATAAGAATGCATTCAGTGAATGCAAAATTGATTTATAAAAAAATTTTGAATTCACATTCATTTTTAAAAAAAATTATTAATTAATCATTTCAATTATTCATTCTCGTTATTCAGAATAATAAATCAATTTTCATATTATTTGAATGCTATTCACAAAGAATTTCAGAATTTCCAATTATGAAATTTTTATTCATTTTAAAGTTTTATTCGTTATTAATCTTTTATTCATTATTCATTTCTTATTCATTATTTATTTGTTATTAATTTTTTATTTATTATTAATTTTTTATTAATTTGTTTATTTTTGTATTCATGGCTAAGGACTCAAGCTACGTATCTTAAACTATTTTGTAAACATTTTTTTGCTGTTATTCAACACCGTAGATAGGTTTTTCATAAGGGGGGCTAGCAATAAAAAAATTTTTACATTTCCATAAGGATATATGAAGGCCTAAAATCTTTTCAAATTTCTTAACTGATTTCAACATTCGAAGTGAGAAGAGTTAATGAAATTTTTGTTATTATAATTCTATTGGATAAATTGATCCAATAGCTCGATTTTGAGCAGGAAAACAAGTATTTATTTAAGAAAAGCAACGAAAACAGATATTTTAAAATAAATATTTAGATAAACATATTTACACATAGTTGTAGATACGAAGCCAATTGTGTAGAGCGCGACGCCAATTTGTCGACAACAATTTCCTCGTTCACATAAATATCCTTATTAGCTTTTAATAGCGACTAAGCAGAAAGGCATTCCGTTCCAGTAGCATATCAAAGCTAATTTTTCAATCACTTTAATGTGCAAAAGGAACGTTCACTGCAAACTATACTGCGGGGCAAAGTAACAATTATTTCCAGCATTTTGTGAAATTACGGAAACATCTATTTCTGATAGCTACATTTGTCGCTGAAAAAAAATTTTAGTCTTTCAAGAGATTTTTGGTCCATTTACTTTTCTTTAACTCAAGTTCGGTAATCTATATCTATGTTATTTAGATACAAGAGCCTTATATAGCATTTTGAAAAGATTTGATCTTTAACTTATTTATTTTTGATAAACTTATGTTTTAAAAATTTACAATTATTTGGAATTGTTTAGGAAACCAGTATTTCATTTGATTAAAACATTGATATACGAACAACACGAAAAGCTTAGTTCGATAAAAATCCTCCGCTATTTCTGCCGTTATATTGCATCTTGTTACACGAGGCTAACTTATTTCCATTCCAAGTTAATAAAACATATTTCAGTTTTGTTAAATATATCTTTAAATGCTTCTTTATTGTTCTTCTAAAGTTTTGACTACAAGATTTATATGTTCGCAGTATCCTATTAGATCGTTATCAATTTTTTGTATCTGTATTTCAGAGTTGACAAAAATGGTAATATTTTATTTATTAAATGAATTGCAACCAAAAATTTTGGACTCGTAACTGCGAACATACATTGGTTTGCTTGAGACGAAGTGTCACCACTAGAATTTGAGGTAAAATGTTATTGTAAGCACTTGACAATAGCCACATAGAGCTCAAGAAATCGTGCAAGTGACAAATTTGCCAATAAAATGTTGTTGCAGTTTTAATCTCAGTAAATTGAACTAGGGTTTTTCTTCTGATGCCAACATAGATGTGAGAACAAATGTCACCAAGTACATGAAATGCATCTTATTGATAGTTTCTTTATGGATTTGATACAAACTAATTCTTTTTTAATAAACTATCTAAGTTACTTGATTTCATGTTTATATCTAAGTCTCTTAATTATGAATTATATGAATTCCCATTTCCAATATCCGAATCAAGTATTCATCACTCTGCGCCTCGTTTTAATATTGAATTTTATGATTTTCTGACCATTACTAGTTATGTGAAACAGCATTTTAATAAGTCTAATTTTGAAACTATTAATCGGCGATTGATGGATTGGAAATCGCTTTTTGATAGCCTGAATGTTTCGGAATGCGTTGATATCTTTCCCAATAATTTATCCAATACATTTACTATTAACATTCCTTTAAAGAAGAAAATCTATAAGCTCCATTGTACACTAATTGCTTAAAAAAATTAAAGAATTTACGTAATAAATTCTACAAGGAGTTTATAACTATTGGAAACTTTGAGTGCAAAGCAAAACATGTACACTACGCACGTGATTTTTTTGAATAAATTTCTTTATAATCAGCATATTTTAAATACTGAAAATCGCATTAAAACTAATGCCAACTTTTTTTGAGCTTTATTCAATCCAAAAAGGGTACATAAAACATTCCTTCTTCCATGTTTTATAATAGGATAATATCCAACTCCGTAAATGACTCAGTTCAATTGTTTGCAAGTTTTTTTTAATCAAATTTTGTCGAAAATCGTTCATGGGTTAACTCTTATGTTATTGATAATGTTAACTCCTGCCTTAATTTGGTAATTTGTCGGTTACGCTTTCCGACATTGAAACTGCTATTGCTCATTTGAAAAACTCAGTTAAATGTGATGTTAATGGTTTTAGTAATTTTTTGCTGAAAAAAATGTGTTCAGTCTCTATCTTTACCTCTTTTTATTATTTTTAATAAATATCTTAGTGCTGGTGTTTTCATTGACAAATAGAAAATTTCGCTCATGACATCGATTTTTAAAGCAGGCAACAAAAATCATGTTCTAAATTATAGCCCAATTTCTAAGTTGAGCAAAATTTCAAAGCTCTTTGAAAAAAATCGTTAAAGATAAAAAGTATTTTGCGTTAAAAAACTCAATTTGTCCAAATCAGCATGGTTTTGTCGCTGGGAGATATACTACAACAAATCTCAGTATTTTTACAAATTACTGCATCTCTACTATTGAAGAATGGCTACAACTTGATGTCATTTTATCTGACATATCAAAGGATTTTGACAAACTGATTCATGATATTTTATTACTCAAGCTCGCTAAGGTTGGTTTCCATTCAAATTTTCTGTCTTGGTTGAGGTCATAGCTTTCTAATAGGGTTTCACGTGTTGTTATTGATTGTTGTTACAATGTGCAATCTTTTTAATTTTCAGCAACTTCTGTGGTAGATACCTCAAGGTAGTATACTTGGCCTCTTTCTTTTTGTTATTTTTATAATTGATGTTTCTAAATGCCTCAATACTGCCAAATTTTTACTTTATGCTGACGATCTGAAAGTATTCTTTAAAGTTAAAAATCACTTATATGCTACTCGTCTGTAGTCAGATATCGCTAATGTGTTTTCTTGGTTCAAACTAAATCAACTATCACTGAATCTTAGTAAATGCTTTATTATTTGTTTTTACAAGCTTAGTTCTCCAATTTTATTAAGTTACACTTTTGATAGCAATGTGCTTGTTAGGTTATCTGAATTTCGTTACTTAGGTGTTATCTTTGATTCAGGGCTCAGTTTTAGTTCTCATTTAAATCATAGCATCCCCAGTATACATTTAATAAATATTTGGCTCTTGTTAGGTCAAGCCTTGAATATGCGTCATTTATTTGAAGCCCATTTTATTCTATGCATGTAAACAGATGGAAGGAAACTGGGGGCGATGGAACAATGTAACATGTCTGACTGTCTCAACCTGGCGAGGCCATCATAATCTTTGTGAAATCGCCTCAAGTCGACTTAAACCTGTACGTGGTGTTTCCTGGGCAACGTCAAAACTGACAACCGTTAGTTTGGCGGCTAATCTGAGCGGCGGGCTTCCCTAGGCTTAAAATAGGTTGTGCGTCGGGTTTGAAGCCCACCCGTAAAAACCAATTTCAATGAAAACAAATAAGAAAAGAAGAAAAATGATCCCCAAATCTGATGACGACTACCGCAAACGAAAAACTGATAATGATTTACGGATATGCACCTGGAATCTCCGAACCCTTAATTGGGAAGGTGCCTCTATCCAACTGACTGATGTCTTGGAAAGATACAAAGCTGATATCACTGCTATCCAAGAAATGCGATGAAAGGGACAGGGTTGCATTCGGCATGCACCCTGTGATATCTACTACAGCGGCCATGCGGAGAAGCACGAGTTTGGATGCGGATTTGTAGTTGGCAAGAGACTACGGCCCCACGTCCTGCGATTCACACCTGTGAACGAATGACTTGCCATAATCCGCATCAAGGTTAGATTTTTCAATATAAGCCTAATATGTGCGCACGCTCCGACAGAAGACAAGGACGATGAGATGAAGGAAATTTTCTACGAGCGCCTTGAAAATGCTTACGAGCGCTGCCCCCGCCACGACGTACAAATCGTGCTTGGTGACTTCAACGCTAAGGTGGGCAAGGAAAATATTTTTGGTCCAACGGTCGGAAAGTTCATCCTCCATGACAACACCTCCGATAACGGAATGAGGCTGATTGACTTCGCCGCAGCACGAAACATGGTCGTAAGTAGCACTAGATTCAAGCATCTCAATAATCATAAAGCCACCTGGATGTCCCCTGATCAAAAAACAAAAACTCAAATTGATCACGTTTTGATCGACGGAAGGCACTCTTCCAGTGTATTGGATGTACGCACGATCCATGGTGCAAACATTGACTCGGATCACTATCTTGTTGCAGCCAAGATCCTTACACGTCTGTGCGCAGCTAAGAATACACGCAACCCTACACAGAGAAAGCTAGACGTCGACAAGCTGCAATTGAAACAGACAGCCGATGCTTTCGCCACTCGACTCTCACTCCTGCTTCAAAGCACTCCTCCAATCGATGATATATGCGCGCAGTGGACCCACATTTCCAACTCCATGCGTGCGGCTGCTGAAGAGGTGATTGGCTACCAACGCCCTCGCCGAAACCAGTGGTACGACCAGGAGTGTCGCGACGCCACTGCAGAGAAAGACGCCGCCTACAAAGCCACCCTGCAGTCGGTTGTAACGCGCGCTGCTAAGGAGCGATACAAAGAAAAGAGGAGGGAAGAGAGACATATTTTCAGGCGTAAAAAAAGAGAGGTAGAAAAGCGCGAGCAAGAGAAGATTGAGATGTATGGTGACAGGAATGAGGCCCGAAAATTTTTTGAAAAAATAAGACGCCTTGCCGATGGTTTTAAAACCGGGGCCTCTTCCTGCAAGGATGAAAACGGGAATCTAGTGACAGATGTCCAGAGTACACTGACGTTATGGAGGGAACACACTTCTAAGCTTCTAAATGGCGACGCTGACAACAATCCCGCCAATAGAGATGATATTCCGGAAACCCCAATTTTGGATGACTGCGTTGAGGTTCCGCTGCCCGACTATGATGAAGTTCTGACAGCTATAGCTCGGCTTAAAATTACCAAAGCCGCGGGAGCTGATGGCTTACCTGCTGAGCTGTTTAAGAACGGAGGCGAAGCTCTACTTAAATGCATTCACGAGCTTCTATGCAGAATATGGTCGGAAGAATGCATTCCGAACGATTGGAATCTCAGTGTGCTCTGCCCAATCCACAAGAAAGGCGATCCCACTATCTGTGCCAATTACCGTGGGATTAGCCTTCTTAATATCGCATATAAGGTCCTGTCGAGCGTTTTATGTGAAAGATTGAAGCCCATTGCAAACGAACTGATCGGACCTTATCAGTGCGGCTTCAGACCTGGAAAGCCCACCATCGACCAGATTTTCACGCTACGACAAATCTTGGAGAAGACTCAAGAAAATCAAGTCGACACCCACCATCTTTTTGTCGACTACAAAGCCGCCTTCGACAGCCCAATAAGGAAGCACCTGTACTCCACCATGTCTGAATTTGGTATTCCTGCAAAGCTAATACGACTTTGCAGGATGACACTGAGCAACACCAGCAGCGCAGTTAAAATCGGGAAGGACCTCTCCCCACCATTTATTACCAAACGAGGTTTCAGACAAGATGATTACTTATCGTGCGACTTTTTCAACCTAATGATGGAAAAGATCATCCGAGCTGCTGATCTGAGACGTAGTGGCACAATATTCTACAAGAGTGTTATGCTGCTTGCGTATGCTGATGACATAGATATCATTGGCCATAATACGCGCGAAGTCAGTGCAGCATTTTCCAGATTAGAAAGAGAGTCAAGTCGAATGGGTCTGTCAGTCGAATGGGTCTGTCTGTTAGTGTCAACAAACAAACAGTCCCAGCGTCTTGGAACCCACGTTACCGTTGACAATACCTCCTTCGAGGTTGTGAAGAAGTTCGTTTATCTGGGATCCAGCATTAATTCAACCAACGACATCAGCATTGAGATCAAACGAAGAATAACTCTTGCCAACAGGTGTTACTTTGGGCTCAGTAGGCAATTGAGAAGCAGAGCCCTCTCTCGACGAACGAAAATCACGCTCTATAAATCGCTCATCATGCCCGTCCTACTTTACGCATCACAAACCTGGACGCTGAGCAGCTTAGATGAAAAGACTTTCGGAGCGTTCGAGAGAAAGATTCTTCGTAAGATCTACGGACCAATCTGCGTCAATGGCGAGTACCGAATACGGTGGAATGATGAACTGTATGTACTGTACGCTGACATCGACATAGTCAAGCGCATTAAAATCGAGCGGTTTCGCTGGCTTGGTCATGTTCAGCGCATGAAAGACGATGCTCCAGTGAAGAAAACATTCGATGCGGTACCCAGCGGCGGTCAACGCAGAAGAGAACGACCGCATCTTCGTTGGAAAGACCAAGTAGAGGACAACCTGACGAAGCTTGGAATTTCCAACTGGCGCCAGCAAGCGAAAGACCGAAAAGGCTGGCGCAAATTCTTAGATGAGGCCAAGACCGACATACGGTTGTAGCGCCAGCTAAGTAAAGTAAGTAAGTATATAAACAGATTAGGGAGAGTCCAAAAAAGATTTTTAAAGTTTGCTTTGCGCTCAGTTATTTTCTCTGAGCTTCTTCCACTTGCTTATTGGATTATCTCAGTGTTGCCAGATACATTAAACGAAATTCCCCTCAGTTAAGGGAAACAAATTTTTCCTCAGCGAACTATGAAAACTCCCACGAAAAATCCGATAGTGACTTCATTGAAAAAAACATATAGAAAACAAGAAAACACTTTTTCGTAATTGTTTTATGGCTTAGTTTTGTATAACTTCACATTTTTAGTTCAGTTTGGGTTAGAGTAGTTTTTAAAAAAACATAAATTAATTTTATTTGTTAATTTAATAAATAAAATATAATATTTCAGTTTAACAAATAAATTACAATAACATTATTTGTAAACAGTACGTGTAATTGTAATAGCAGTACGAAAAAACTTCGAATCATGATCCTATACCATTTACCATTGACAGTAACATTCTGACCATCATAGTTTTTGAAGACATATGGGCCAATGACTCCGCCAGCCCATAAAGCGCACCAAACAGTAATTTCCTGTGGTAATGGTGTTTCGACAAAAGCTTGTGGATTCTCCTCACTCCAAAAACGACAATTCTGTTTATTTACGAACCCATTCAACCAAAAATGGGCTTCATCGGAAAATAATATTTTCCATGGAAATTCAAAATCAATATCAATTTGTGTTTCAGCCCATTCGCCGAATTGGCGGCGCATACGATAGTCGTTTGGCTTTAATTCCTGCACAAGTTGAATCTTGAAAGGTTTTAAGTCAAGATCTTTTCGTAAATCTTCCATAAAGTGGAAGGACACAACCCCAGTTGCTGAGAACGGCGTCGAATTGATTGATTAGGATCATCTTCAATGCTTTCCGGTACAGCGGCTACAGATTTTTCAGTGCGCACTGTTTGGCGTTTCACGGGATGCACATTATCAGCAACAGTAAATGTGGTCCAAAAACGATTTATTGTTCTTCGAATTAGCAGCTCTGAAGGACGATTATATAAGCCATAAAATGGACGATGTGCACGATAAGTTTGACGAATAGAACCATTATTTTGATTAAAAATTTCCACAATTTGCACGCGTTGCTCTGGTATAAGTCGATCCATAATAAAATGTCAAAGCAAACTTAATAAAAAAAAACTATCAGCTGTTAAATGAGTGGTCAAATAAAGCAATGATGCCTACTCAAAGTTGTATCACTCTTTAAAAAACACCCTATATTTTAGTATAAAAAAATTATTTGTTTTTATTCTTAAAGGAGATATGGCAAAGATAGGGCCAATTGAAGGCAACCCTGTTTAAAAATGGTTGACGTGCTTTTTCAGCACAGGAACGTCTTAAACAAAAACTTAAAAATTCTTATTAAAATGTTAGTTGCTGACTTTGAACATTAGTAAAATCAAATATTTTGAAAAAAAAAACAAAAAGGCGAACATTTTAATTCGTTTAACCTTTTTTTATGTTAAGTCGCATCAAACAAGGGTTGAATATTAATGAATATTTATAATTTTACTATGTGATCTAAGTAAACATATGTATAATAATATGTGAAAATTTTAGTCCGATTGGTTAAATAATTTTTTAAAGCTGCTGACGTGTTCCGATTTGCCATCTGGACGCGCCTACAAAATAAGTATCTTATACATATTTCTCCATCTCAGCGACTTAAAAAAGATATTGTCTACTATTTCCAATGGTATTGGGTTTTTGCAATAGTACGTATTTGATCTAAATACCTCTTTTTTCCATCCTTTTATAAAAAAGTTATGACGAATGTAATGAAATTCTTTTGAGTTCATATGAGTCGATTGTACCAAAAAATATAATTGTATCAACCGCAAAACGACATCTGAGTTGCTACGTATATGGGTTGCAAGGCCAGTTTGTGAAGTTGTGTATGAATATGATTGTTACCAAACTCGACTTTTTTCACTTTTATACTTGAACTAATTTTTCAACACTGCTTCAATACGTAAAGTGTTATTTGAAGTGTTATTTGTATTTTGCAAAAAATCAATTGTATAAATAATCAAGCTTTAAAAAGTGCGTTCGGCAAAAGGCACCTAAAAGGAAGTGTGCGGAGGACCTTTCGTAGGACAGGCTTTTATACTAGTCTTCTATATAAGACAGGGTTTTATAAAAGCTTTTTTTTTAAAATAGAACCAGAATACCCTTTAAAGAGACTTAAATGCTCCGGTATCACAATAAAATCAATAAATGTTATATTTTTTTTTTAAGCTAATCTAATTTTACAACAGCTACTTAGCATATCGCTTTCCATTCGAATTCTCTTCTAATTTTTCGGTCAGTCACAGTAGCGAAATTCTTTCAGACTCAAGGTTTAAATTCGGCAAAGTTACAACAATTTTTTGTGATGGGCGATATATATTGATTATGTTGAGACTTTGACGAATATCTGAAGAAATTATCGGATGAAAGATTCTCCCATTTTTTTCTTGTGTTCAGTAAAAAAATTCCCTTTTCTTTTTTTGCCAAAAATTACGACGAAATTTCCCTGAAAAGAAAAATTTCCCTAAATTTGGCAACACTGGTCTTTATTCTCTTGAAGCATAACATAGCATAATATATGCTTCATAAAGCATAAACATAGCATAGCATAATGATAATTTATAATTTGATTAATGGTAACATTATCTGCGAAAAGTTACTTGAACTAATATCGTTTAACATCCCACAAAAATCTTTACCTCACACAGTGATACGTCCATATATAACTAGTAGGCGATATAAGAATAATAAACCGATTATGATGAAATTTTGTTTTTTAGTGGATTTGGGTCAGATCAGTTATAAAACGAAGTCGGTTATTAGATCAAACTTCTAGTTTAGAAGAAAATTTAAGACAATACAATTTTTCAATTTAGAATGCAGTTCTATGCACATAAAATTGGGAATAACTCAATTTAGCACAAAATCATGACTTATTTTTATTACGAAACAATTAAAAACGTTGGAATATGAATATTACTTTATATTTTCTCCAGATAATTATTCTGTTAAGTAATTTTTATTCTATAATTTTTTTGAATACACATTTTCTAAAGTTTCATATAACATGTATTTTTATTTTTTTGATGTCTGCAATCGATAATTTTTTTTTATTTTATGTTATATCAGATATCAGCATAAAAGAACTAAGACCCTTGTGGGTATGAATTTTTGAGACTTTTTTGTATGTGACAATCGAACACTCCTCATATTTTTGTAATTCGCTTCCAATGTCTCCCCAGTAAAATACCTCACATTACAAATGTTTATAAAGATTATAAATTTAAATATGAATACAGTTACTTATACCTATTAGAATATTAAAAAATTTTATAACATCACTGTCATGTACCAGAATCTTGTGCACACTGCTTGGCATATAATACCAGCCACAGAGTATCAAATACAAGTTTCTCGTAATTTTAACTAATTTTTAAAATGCTGTAATATTAATTAGCAATCCACTAGCTAAGGAATATCGGAATTGAATATTTGGATCCAATAAAATACCAGGATTAAAATAGACTACTAATTGTAATTCACTTTTTGAAATAAAATAAAAATAAATAAATAAAGGGACTAAAATACTCCGGGATTCCGTGTTCGCAAAATTTGGTTTCCCTAGTATATGCAAAACAATAATAATAATAATACACTTGTTAGAGTACACCTTTATTAGCACAAATGTTTTATTGGTTGACATTTAGTAAATGCAAGTGTATGAACAAATCGTTATTTAAGCCTTTTTTAAAATAACGTTTTAACAAAAAAATGGAAAAAGTGGAAAACTTTTTTCTTAAATATTAAAGTTAAAGGTTTGTAATTGTGTTTAAGTAAAATAATCCATTTTTTTTATTTTATTTTTTCTTCTATCAAACTATGACATTTCTTGTGTTTTACAAATAAAAAGACTGAGTTATTGTAAGCTCTACAAAACGTGTATTTTGTTTTTATTTTATTTCTATCAATATTCTTTCAAATTTTGTTTAATTGAATCGAATCGTGTAATAAATGTGTTTTTTGGAATTTTTCCTGTAGAAAGCCTAAAAATGATAGTTTTATGCTGCAAATTTCTTGCTTAGAAAAGTCCACTTTCCAAAGCTCCTTCTAAAATATCAAAACTTTCCAAAAATATCAAACACTTGGATATTTACGACATTAAATTCTTTGACTTTTGCCTATTGGGCGCGGTTGGATGACATAAGGTCTAAATCAAAGCGGTCTAAATCAAAGCGGTCTAAATCATAAAAATGTTCAAGTACGGGAACAGACCTAATAACTGTGTGAACACTAGTTTCACAGTCTGGCTCAGAATAATTTTGCAACAATGCAAAAACAAAAAATTAAGTCCAATATTTATATCTAAACTATTATATAAAAGGCTTCCCACGTATCTGCGACGACGCTGAACTTAAATACTTCCTGACCAATTTTAGTAATTTTTTCACTAATATAAACCTACATGTTTAACTTAAAATCATGCATCCTTTATTTTTTTAAAACTACTCTTAAAGTTTTTAAAATTTAATTTATAAATTAGCTTAAAAAACCAATTATATGAATCATCATGATACAAAGAACTACAGATAAAGTATTGCGCATGTCCGCCATCTTTGATGTGACGTACTTCGAACTTGTCAAACTGGCTTAATAAAATCGAAGTCACAATATATTAAAAGGGGATAATTTATTTATAGCGATAAAAAATATCGACATTATCTTATTGAAACTTCGTTTATTGACATGAAATAAATTACATTATAAATATATTTATAAATAAATTTAAGCAAATATATTTTTCAGTAATATTATTGGAAATAAATTTATATATAATAGGAGTGTTTTCTCCCATTTGTTCCCCTACACAAAAATAGCTACGTTGCTTAATGAGTTTGACCATGGTATAATTATTTGACAAGGTAGCCGTGACAGTTTTTTGGCGATTGGTAGTTGTCAAAAACAGCTGAAGGAGTTGTAGTTTGCTGCTGTTGACTAGCTATGTGCTTATTTTTAACTTTTCTTTGATTCATTGAATTTGTTCGCGAAGTTTATTGGAATGTTTTTAGTTTGCTGCGATTGACTAGCTATGTTTAAGTCGTTGCTTATTTTTTCACATTTCTTTGATTAATTGCATGAACAGCTAATTTTGACAACTACCCGTAGCCGCTCGTGAGAAAAAAGCCAGTCTGCGCTACTACCTTGTCAAATAGTTATACAATGAGTTTGACAGCACTTTGATTGCTTCTTTGTTTTTATTTTGTTGTTCTTCTCGTTTGTTGTTTCGATTGTTGAAAAAAGTTGTGATTTCATTTTATGGCCCGAATTAAAATCGTTGTTACTCTCATTAAAATCATCCAGAAGTTTAGTACTAATTTTAATTACATAAAAATATAATTGAAAATTATAATTTACACGTACTATAAGTGCACAATATTAGAAATTAGACTAAATGAATGCAATATTTCTTAAATGTTTGCAATTGTACTGCTTGCTGCTTGTGTTTACTTTTTGCTTTTTCACACTTTCTTTTGTATGTATGCACCACGTGTTACAGCTGACAAGCTCGAGTGACGTAGTGCGCAGAAGATTTAAATTTTTGCGCACGGAGTATGCTATCTGGATATCTTTGTTTCATGATGAATCATTGCTTCGACAAATACACACAAGCAGCATAAAGCTTAATCTCTCTCTTTTCCTCTGCTGTAGTATTTCTCATTGTTTCTATTGCGGTGTCGGATAGCTTTGAAAATTTATATTCTCCCATACTGAATATGTATGTATTAAAAAGTGCTTTAAAGTACACACTGAAAACAACCCAGTGGTAAATGAGCACATGACGTAGCCAAGTGTTTCTTAAATACAATGTAGATGCGAGGCCTCCAATAACTGTACACAATTTTTAATTACATCTGTTCGTGCATGGCTTCTAAACCACTGATGACATCTACCTTACACAGTGAACTACTTTTTGTAGAAATCTTATAAAACTTTAGGAGATTTTTTTTGTGCTCTGATTTATATTGCAATATAACATAAATGTGTAGTGGACGGACTGTCAAGAGAAAACATACCGACATACGGATAATGTGGAATACAGGTAAACAGACGGATATGTAAAACTGCAAAGGAATAGTTAAAAAAAAAAAATTTAAGCTGGAACAAAAACAGACATATGAATTTACAGTAAGGTGAAGCGAAAATTATTTGTTTTTTTGAAAATTTTATTTTTTCCGGCCACGGTAAAGTTGAGAATGAATTTAAAATTTATTATAAAGGGTGTGCGCACTAGTTAATAGATATTGCGAAGAAAGTACTGCTAGATGTGGTGTCATAAAATTCATTGTGTATTCAACAATGTATATCCCAACAAAACTTATTTTAAAACATGATTTTAGAAAATTATAAATCATTCAAAAACTTTTTATTCGTGTAAATTAAAACATATTAAACGAGAATTGATTCCTGAGGGAAAATATTATCGGAATGTAGTATTAACCGTATCAAAAAATAAATTTCGCCGCACACCAGCTAATCTGAAGCATTATTAAAAGAAAGTTTTTAAAACAAATTTTTTGACCGAACGTAGGGGTCGCGCATCGACATATTTCTTTATAAATTCGGCATTTACCTTCCGATCTAAAAGAATGATATGTCTATGTTATTCTCTCAGTAATCTCTCAGTTCTCTCTCTAATTATGTAATTAAAAAGATACCTTTTCTTTTCTATAGAATTTATTAACCTCAGTTGAACCTTTATAGTACTGACCCACCGGACATCAGTTTCTACCATCTTAAGGTAACATTTTCATTTCAGAAATGGAAGGCTAATAAGAAATCAACAAACATTAAAAAAAATTTTCGCTATTTCTACTAGAAATATTTTTGAAAAAAAAAATTTATTTTTTTTTTGGAAAAAGTTGGGAAAATTTCTAACATTTCTGTATTCGAAATTATTCTACATCGCACTATTTATTTTTTAATATTTTAATGTTGATGAAAGTGATGTAATATTGTAATTATGAAAATGAAGTCTAATGCCATTGGTAGTGATGGCATTCCTTTACAGATTATTTAAATTGTTGATTTTATATTATTTAAATACAGATTCTAAATGTTTGATAGCTTAAACCATATTTGATTTTAAATACAAATTCTAGTTGTTTGATAGTTTTAAATCGTTTATTGAGCTTTAGGTCAAAGTTAGAACAATTAATTGTTCTAACGAGTCTTTCCAAAGAAACAACAACGTTTTTTTCAATATGAAAAGGAAAAAATCACTATCTGATTTTATTGCAATTTCGGCCATGCTAAAGGCTTCATCGGAAATCTTTGTGATACGCCGTGCAAGCGCGCACTAGCGAACTGCACCACAGAGGCGATGAGATTTTAAGTGTCAATTTTTCAGTTTTTCTCCCATTTCATATTTTCACATTTGTTGTTGTATTTTTGCTTTACTTTAGTCTATATGCTTATGTTATTATTATGGAGTCCAACAGTCTGCTGGAAGTCTTCCACTAACAAAGCATGGCTACTGAAGTTGTTTTTAGATTTTTGCTGATATGTTTTCAGCTTGTTTCTGTTTGTTCGTGCTCTACCATTTGATTAAAGTTTTTTCTTAAGTTTATTAAAATTATTTTGCCGTTTATCATTAAACCTCTCACACATGTTAAAAACCACTGTTTTACTGTTTCATGTTTTCCCAATACTTGGAAACTAGCCACAATAACACCAACTGCTAAATTCAATAATGCTTCCTCTATGAAAGATTTTAGACCTATTAGTATTCTATGCTCGTTCTCAAAAGTATGTAAATCCTTGATGTGTAAGCACATTATTGAATATTTAGAGTCTTATAAACTGCTTTCACAGTACCAATCTGGTTTTCGAACCAGACATAGTTGCGCAACAGCTATGCTAAAGATTCAAGACGATATACGCATAAAATATGACGCTGGTAATATCACACTCCTTTGTCTTCTTGACTTTTTCTAAAGCATTTGACAGTGTAAATCATAATCTTTTAGTTCGAAAACTGAAAGCTGAGTTTGGGTTCAGTAATGGCGCTGCTCTTTTAATTGCTAACTATCTCAATGACAGGAAGGAAGCAAAGAGTAAAATTGGCAATGCACTGTCTCACTACGCAGAAATAAAAGCAGGTGTTCCTCAAGGATGCATTCTTGGACCACTGCTATTTACTTTATTTATAAACGTCATTTTTACTACATGTAATGATAGGACAATGCACGCATATGCCGACGACATTCAATTATATTCTTCAAACCGGATTGGACTACTTAAAGATCTATGCTTTAGGCTAAATGATGACTTGAATGCTATTTCGAGGTGGGCTTCTGAAAATGATCTCTGCCTGAATGCCAACAAATCGTACATTCTTCCTATATCCAAGGATAAACTTAATGGCAATCCTCTAAAAATAGTTGACCAAGTAAAAAAATTAGGATTTTATATCAATTTAAAACTGTCTTGTACTGACCATGTGAATTACATAATAAAAAGAATATATTATACTCTTAGATGCCTGCGTCTAACGTCTAAGCTTATCCCTACCTTGAAAAAAAAACTTGTTGTTCAACTCATGTTGCCTATAGTTACTTACTCCGAGTAAGTTTACAGTAAATTTGACTCTCATTCTGAGCACAAAATTCTTGTTGTGTTTAATGACTTGACTAGATATATAGATTTGACTTAAACAGTTTGACCATGTATCTGAAAAAAGTATGGAAATTTTAGGATTTACTTTAACAGGGTATTTAAATTCAAGAAACTGCATATTTCTGCACAAGTTGATTATCGATAAGACTCCATCATACCTTTTCGAAAAACTCTGTTTCAGTGCATCGAACAGAACTCTTAATTTAATATTACCAAGATACTCATGTTTACATTCCATACGGCTCTTTTTCATCAACGCCATCAAGCTCTGGAACTCGCTTCCTTCAAACCTCAAAATTATTGTCAGCGTGAACAAATTTAAGCTATATATTATTGCCTACTTCTCTAATCTCTGTTTTTCCCCCTATCTCTTCTATTCTGCTTTATTTACTTCCTTTCCTCCTTCTTTTGCCTAGCTATGATAAAATCTTTCTTTCTAGTTTGCTTTGTTAAATTTAAGTTGTAAGCCTTAAGCTCTGTTTTATGTGTTTTGTTGATTATTAAATTTTCAAATTTCAAATTTTTTTTTTTTAATTTTAAGTTCAAATTTTAATTTTAAAATTGATAAATTTTTATTATTAGCTTTAAGCGTTATTATATGTTTTTTGTTGATTATAAGGTTTTTTTAATTTGTTGTACGCTAAGAGACCGTACTAAAATAAAATAAAATACTTTTTTATAAATTTATTTTTTTTAATGCACTCTTATGATCGGATTAAACAATAACATATATTATTAAATCGTTAAATATACGCAATTTCAACTGATATTTCACAGATATTTTAATGGGCATTTGAAAAGTAACTCAATCCAATATTTAAGGTAGGTTTTTTAAAAACAGTTTTTCTAATATAAACTTTCCATGTGTTTTTATTTATGATAAAAAAAATACAAATTTAAATTAACTATTCCTTAAGATTGGGCTGTTAATGTCGAAGGTCTGACGAAGCTTAAAAGGAGAAACCTGTGTTTGAATTGCTGCCTGATAATTTTTACAGGTTTTCCATTTCTGAAATCAAAATGGTACTTTAAGATAAAATAAACTGAGGTCCGGTGGGTCAGTACTATAAGGAGTCAACTCAGGTCAATAAGTCTTAAAAACAAAAAATTAGTCTCTTTAAGACAAAACTATAAACATATAATTTTTAAGATCGGACGGTAAATACAGAAGTTATAAAGAAATATGTCAATGCGCGACCCCACGTTCGTTTTTAAAAAAAATTTTTTTCCTAATTTTCCTTCAATAATGCTTCAGATAAGCTGGTGTGCGGTGACTTTTTTTTTGCTTATAAGGCGAGACGGTCTATATAGGATATATATTAGGGCGGGTCGATTTACAAATCGCCTATTGCTCAATGAAAATCGTATTCTAGGGATCAAAATAAGAAACTTTGCCCGAGGAACTATACCTCGAAAACGAATTCTAATGCCCCAACTTTTTCGTAGGGTCAAATTTTGAAAAATCCCTCTTTGACCCATTTAGAGTGCCCCAATCGAGTACAAATGTATGACCGACCCCTTCTAACTTTAGAGGGCCGATCCACACATGCCAGTGGCACACCCCTGGAACCCCCCTAGGGTGTTCCCCATACAAACATTTGTTTGAACCCCCAGGGGGTTCCAGGGGATGTGCCACTAGCATGAGTGGATCGGCCCTCCAAAGTAAGAAGGAGTCTGTTACACATTTGGACTCAATAGGGGCACCCTAAATGGGTCAAGGAGGGATTTTTTTAAAATTTGACCCTACGGAAAAGTTGGGCCATTAGAATTCGTTTTAGAGGTATAGTTCCTCGGGCAAAGTTTCTTATTTTGATCCCTAGCAATTGGCGATTTTTTTGCCTCCCCACAAATCGACCCGGCCTAATATATATATATATATATATATTATATTAATTCATCTAACGTAACCGTCGCGATGTTAGATTTTCAGTTATTTTGACACAAGTGTGGACCTTAAAAATGTGTCTTTTTATACTCTGTATAGATGTGCTGCCAGTACTAACCCATTTACAGCTATTGGTGCTTTAGTAACTTAGAATTTTCTCCAGGTAAGCGTGAAAGTGATATTACCTGGCTCTGTAAGGATTGTGTTAGTATGGACCTTTGAAAATATACATTATTTTCGGTTTTTTACTTGGATTTTACGCCCGCGGCTCGTCGCAATATTTGGGTTTTTTTTTTTTGATTTTTGAAAATTCCAGAAAAATTTCAAATCACAATATCGAAAATTGCTTTTCAATAGTAACTATTATAAGTTATAAATTTTATGTTAAAATAAATTTTAGAGCCAGTTTGCTGTTTTAAAATAAGCAGGTACGGCTGTGAAGCTATGCGATGCAACTAGTGGTGCAAAAATGCATCAGTCCGCCCAGCCCTCACCTGTGGAGGTCAAAGCTTTTAATTCTGCCAGATAAAGTTAAGGGCCATATATAGACTCTGGACAATTCATCGATTTTGGCCCGGTAATTAAGGAGCCCCCGAAAATCGATTAAAGGATTGCTGATTTCGAATCTGATGTTAAAATTTCAACGTTTTTAGGCAGTTTAAAATTAATTCAAATTTTATGCAATTAAATATTTAAGCTAATGAAAAATTCTAAATTTATTTTCGTTACCCTTTCTATTTCATATAACTTTTTCAGCCGAAAAGTTTCACAAATGTACTCCCAAATTATATTTTGAATTTACTAGAGAAGTTGTAGGTGGGCTTTTCACTTCAATGATATGAAAAGTTCTGCCAATTAGAAGGAAAAAGTTGCGTTTCACGTGTTTTGGCTTTAAGTTCAATATAAGTATACAAAAAACAGATTTCGTGTTCATATATAACACTTGTGTTACATACCTTGTCAAATTTAATTCTATAAACAGCTATCATAAATTTAATAACTGTTATCAAACTACTTGAAAAACATTTGATTATCTTTGTCTTTAACTCTTAAAAACATAAATAATTATCCAGAAAACATACCTCTCTTGTAGCTCTAATACACACCGAGCTGATTTTATCAAGTTGAAGGATGAAAAAACTCAAAGTTCCTGCCTAGTTTGCAAGCAATTAGCTAAAGTTTCTCAAAAGCAGTTTATCGTCATTGCATATATCATCTCCATCGACGGCAACATTTGAAATTAGAGCATTTGCGGTGCACTTCAGCACGCTCACTCAACTCAATTCAACTGAACTCAGCTGCAACGTCTTCCTTTAACTTCTAATTAAACCTATTCGTTTAAACTTAATACATTTTATGACGTCATTACAAACAAATTACATTCACATAAGCTCAGGTATACACACGTTTATCCAATAGATTTTCACTAAACACACTGAACATGCTTAACACGGTGATAAGCCACAACAACCTAGTCGACATTCTTAATTTAATCATCAATCATGAAACAGCCAGGATGCACAACAGACAATAGAATTTTCATACATGATGGATTCTGCGAAAATCAATGCTTGCCCTATGAAAATAATTAATTTCAAAGATCAATTGGTAGTCACTGAATTTTGAAGTTATCATTGATGATGAGCATGTACATAATTTACAGTGAAGCGCCTTTGTATTGTCAATTCATCAATTTTGCAATAGCTGCTTGAGGTATTAGAATCCAGGGCTCATGAAATGTATTTCACCGATCAAAACGTACATCAAATTAAGAAGAAAATTTTATGTCCCAATCAATTATTCATTAAAATTTGCCAAATTTACGTGTTCATTGGTTTGATTAAAACTGATTGAACTGTTTATTAATATTAGGGAAGTTTGTGCCAATGAAAAACTTTCTTTGATTAACTGTGAATTTTTTCTTATATCCAAGGAATTAGTTTCTTAAATCAAGGAAAAGTAGAACTAATGTTAATATTTGATGAAACTAAGGGTCATTGCTTGAATACACAGTTTGAATACGCTGGTCTGTTATTTGTACGATTTGTTATTTGTACGCCAATTTACGAAAGCTTATTTTGCTATGTTGCATGCAGATGCAGATAGATAAAAGTAGCCCTTGGAGGTGTTTTTTGTACCTCGTATTTTTATGTTCTGTCTACATCCGCATAGATACTCACATCACAGCGTTGCATATTGTCTTCAAGTTATATCTTTAAAATTTATGCATATATTTTTATGTTTGATACCTCGTTGAATATATATTTGGATTACCTTTTTATTAATACCCAGAAAACAGCAAGATTTTTAGGACATTTTTTTTCAACTTTGGAGTACGATAACTTTTAAGCCAATTGCGAGGCTATAATCTTCTAAAAACAGAAAGTTATTGAATTATTGAATTATTAAAAAAAACACTCTCGACAGCGAAATTACGATTACAGCTTAAACTTTGAATATATGATTGAAGCAATAAATATATGATTGAAATATATAAAACATCTGTTGTAATTTTCTAAAACTTTTGCAGAATTTTCTGTAAAATCAATTTTAAACATTTATTAAATTCTTCCCAAACTCACATTTTAATGGCATTATTGAGTATTTTACAACAAAAAAAAATAAAAAACACTCTATAAAGTAAATGTTTAAAATTATTTTAACATATGGAGGCAACAGGTTTCTTACTTTAAGGATGTAGTGTGGTTCTTCTGCCTAATTTTAGAGGTTTATTTCGGACTTGTAACCAACCAATTGGCCAACAGGAGTTGGTTGGATCTGGGAAAGGGGGTAGGTGGACCCTTTTTGAAAACAGCTAGCAATCAGCCCGTGGGGAGGTTCTTGCCCCCTTTCCGACCAGAGCGCCGATTGGTACACTTTTAAAGAGTCCTCGAGTGGCCTTTATTTTTTTTATGAAGTAAACGAGGAAAAAAAAACATGGTCTAAGACTAAAATAATATGATAACAAAACTCACTCAAAAGAAACTCAGGTTTGAAGATCTTCCATTACAGAACCAACAACAGACCGTATCATTAGGCGTTAATGGATAGGTCATCTAAAACCCACCCTCCATGATTCGTAGTTACGTTTGTTACGAATCCCAATATTCCGATTACCTCTTCACACTACCATACCACCTTAATATTTAGTAATTCAAAGCATAATTTAAAATATAACACTAAGTAGCCATTTTTATTTTCATTTGTAATATGTTTAGTCTTACAACATTTGATTTAATATAAAAAAACTAGAAAGCTTAATGTAATTTAAACATCAAAGCCAAATCGTAATCATAAAATGACTATAAAATTAAATTCGTTTAGAAAAAAAAAAACCAACAATTAAATATATATTTTCTTTTACTTAAATTAACTAAATTTAATTGACCGAATATTGGTCTAATATTGACCACTGTGTTATAAGAAAGCAAAGTCTTATTATAACCATATTATCTTACAGAATTAACTTCAAAACAGAAAAAAAAACTTAAGTAAACCAAATTAATAGCAACAGAGTAAAGAAAAATATAAACAAAAACAATTCGTTCCACTTCATAAAAAAAAACTAAGTTCAACAGCTGTTACTAAAAATCTAGTTTATAAAAAATTTTATCATTAGAGAAAGAGAAGACAGCAAAAGAAAAAAAAAATTTCCAAAACTACTCTTGAGGCACACAATGCATTAATGGAAAAAGTCTCCCGAGCGGGGGGGAGAGCCACGCGATGCGCGGTATGCGTAAACGGAATAGTAAAATTAACCCGTTGCTGCCGAATTATTCTTAGCAACCATTTATCATTATTATTGTTTTTTTTTTTTTTTGTTGGTTTTACGTTTTGAATGTTACTTTTAGTTACAGATTTTAATAATGTTTTAAAGAATAGAGAAAAATGAGTTTTAATATATTTAAAAAGGTATCACTTACTTTGAGAACAGGAACACGTTGTAAGGCCTCACCGCATGTTGCTGTTGCTTCAGATTTAGGCTGAGAAGAAGAGTAATATATATAGAAAACTCATTGATGGTTACCTGATGATCCATAGTTGCTAAGCGTTGTATATACATATGTTTGTTAAAAATTTATGAACTTGTTTTGGTTGTGTTGTTGTCTTTCTTTCTTTCTTTTAGAATCGGGGTTTTTTTTTTTTTATTTTTTTTTTATTAGTTGTTTTGGTTGCATGTATAACTAGATTTTAAGAACTTTTTAACCAGGAAAATTTTACTATTTTCTTATATATGTAACTTTAAATTAATAAGAGGTTCCGAAAATTTATTTTGTGGTTGTTTTTTTTTCTAAAACTCTATAACAATATTAAAATTTACTTTAGCATGATGAATTTTTTTATCTTCTTTATCACTAAATAATGATTTTGGAGTTCTAGTTGTTTTTAGCACATAAGTTGTGTGTGTATATAGACGCGTTTTAATAAAACGATGTTTAATTATTAACCTAATGATTTTTTCGTTTAATAACCCTAGTTTATTGGACTAATATTAGACTGAAACCCGAAGTATTTTTTGTTTTCTTTTCACTATTTGGATAATTAAACTTTAATCTTTAGCAAACGTTAGACTTAAGCTGATTTGATATATTAAGTTAGTTTTTAGGCTTGTTTAAATTTAGTTTTAAACCGAATTCTTCATTTTGACGTTAGTTTAAGCCCAATTTGTTGTTTTAAACCGAATTTTTGGACATACGCCTTGTTAGAGTTTTAAGAAGATTAACTGGTCAAGTTTATGTAGGTATTATGTACGTTGTTTCTTTTCTGGATTTTTTTTATTTTTCACGACTGTGTGCACTTGCAAGCGGTAGAATACTGACTAAATAATGAGCCGGTGGTATTGAGCTGAGGCGTAAAAGCGACTTGCGAATTTTTGGTTGTTGTTGTAGCTTGAGGAATCGATGTACCTAGCTTGCTCGGATCAATTCCAATATTAGTTCGGTAGCTTACCCAATGAAACCTATGAAGCCAAAAGTTGAATTGCAGGAATATTCCCATTTATTAAAGAACAAATCAACTTACGTTTTTTCAGAATAACCTGGTAAATCTTTCGTGAGCTTTCTGTGCTTCATAGACGCAAAAGATTTCTTATATGAATGATGTCTTCAAAACCTTAGATTAGCTTTTTAACTCTAGGATAAATTTTGATGGTATTCTTATCTGAAATTATTTTAAGACCACAACTACCTCGATATCTGCACTTGACCAAGTTGAAATAGGAAAGGAAGTTATTTACTTAAGATGGCAGATAGGTAGCTGCTTTTCGAAGTTAGCGATCTTGACCAGTGGTCGAAAAGCTGTGTTTAGTAATTTTTCGGACAGATTTTATAAAAATTGACGGCACTATCAAATAAGGTAGGTTGTACGACACGGTAATACATTTTGCAACCCAATTAGTTTGAAAATACTTTAAAGAACAATTTCAATAAAATTTAGAAATGTTAAGCATGTTACAGACTTTTTTTTATCTATACTATTATATAAAAGGAGACTCACGAAATTGATCTAGAATAAGCTCGGTAACCGCTGAACCGATTTTGATAATTCTTTTTTTATTCGATTCCTATGATAATATAGATTGTTATAGCTTACCAAGTTTTTCGAAAAATGTATTTTTTAATTATAACAAAATCACGCATTTTATTTGATGCCTTCATTCAACCAGCAGCACAATATAACAGCAAACAAAGCTTTTCTCTCTTTGTCGCAAGAGCTTCTCTCAATATAACACGGCAGCCATGTTGTTTAGTTTAGATGGATTCACTGATAACCTTCAGAATGTTTTTGTGTGATTTAAAATAATGTTAATCAAGTTGAGAGCGTGCAGAAATTTTTCTCTCTGAGCGAAAACTTCATATAAAAAAAATTGCTAAACATGCTGGAGGTGATCAGTGAATCCAGCTTTACTTTCCTTGAGATTCTTGCTTTCATACATTGTTGAAATTTTCTTTGCAAATGTTTTGAAGGGAGTTGCCAGAATTTAGTTATCTACATTAATTATGTTTTGCAGCCTTGCCAGCCAGCTTTTCCCCACTTGAGATTGTGTTGGTCTATCTATACGAATATATAAAAGCGTTGTAACACTGCACAGATGTTTGACAATAACGCAAGAACCACTCAACCGATTAACACGATATAGGTATCAAACGATTTGTTATTTCAACTTAGTCGTAATATGCTATGTTAGATTTGCCACGTCTACTTTTCATGCCCACTTTTTGCAAAAAATGCTATATTTCAGACAATTTTGGTCGTATGAGACTAGAATTTGGTAATCTACGTTGTATGGTTACGTTCGCTAACTTTACTAAAAATGGACATGACCCACTTTAGTTAAGTCCACTTTCCGGGGGATAAGCTTGGAGTAAAGCAAAGCGCACTAGGTTTAAGCTCAATTGGGCTGAAATTCTGGCATTCTTTTGTTTCGAGTATGAGATGGTTCAAGTGAAAAAATTTAGCCACACCCCCATTACCGCCTAGAATTAAACGAAAATGGTATATTTCGAACGGTTTTGGCCGTATTAGACTAAAATTTGATAATTTAGATCATACGGCTACTTTTGGCAACTGTACTAAAAATGGCGAATATGTAAATTTTTTTTTTTGAACAGCGTGAAAATTCGTATATAGCAGTAAGGTGGTCTGCGGCAGGACAACGTCTGCCGGGCAGTACTATACATCAATAAGAATGCTGTATATATCAGAAAATTCTGATCGTCATGCATTGACGTTTCAAACGGAAACGTCTAGCATGTGTCTTGTTCGAAGGTCAATTTACACTTTTACAAATTCACAAAACGATCATAAAAATTTCATTGAATTGGGTCAGGACAAAGGCTACTATAACTATAACGTTAACTATGAATATATAGATAAGGAAAAAGATTAAAACATAGATTTATGTATATAACTTTAGAATAGTTTGAAATATTTGAAATATTTTTCACAAAATTATTATTTAAGCTTTATTTGAAAATGTTTTTCACATAAATTAGTTTTTAAGCTGTAAAACATTGCGAATACAATAACAAAAGCATTTTAGGCAAATTATTTTTCATCAAAAAATCATAGAGGGGATAGGTGGTCAATGATTTTTAATGATAGACACTGTTTGTGTCAAAAAAGATTAATTTTTGAATAAGAAAAATGAAAATTACCAAAAAAAATTAAAATTAAAAATAAGTATAAA
Source organism: Dichetophora obliterata (assembly GCA_963920525.1). Taxonomy (NCBI): domain Eukaryota; kingdom Metazoa; phylum Arthropoda; class Insecta; order Diptera; family Sciomyzidae; genus Dichetophora; species Dichetophora obliterata. The sequence continues at coordinate 154,632,546 of OY986435.1, read as the reverse complement.
AATAAAGTAACTTTTGGGCCTATTTTAGAGTACAAGTTGGATATTTAGAGGTTCTTTGAAAACAACATAAAACATTGTATTGGTGAGGTAAGAGTTAACCTTTTCTCATTTTCCCAATTTAGTTAATTGAACTTTCAAGCAAAGAAAATTTTATGAAAATCGATTTGAAAATGGCGGAAATGTTTGCTTGCTAAGTCAAAACATGAAATTTCAATCGTTTTTTTCTCATTCTTAGGCTTAAGAAAATGAGTTATACTGAGAAAATCTATAGTTTTGAGATATCACAATGATTTTAATGTCATAATAACAGGTTTTTTTAAAACATACCTTATATCCGAACAAAATATTTCCGAAAAGAAAAGATTTTAATTTTTACAGTTAATTTTAATAATAAACGACTGTACATACAAAAATGCATTGTTGTGCATTGAGAAAGTCTATAGTTTTTGAGATATCGCCATAGTTGGATGTCACTATAACGGCCTTTTTATTAAATTTAAGAATATATTTATTTTCAGAATATATGTAAAAAATTACAAAAAAAAAAAGAAAGCCAGGTAAATTTATGTCATCATAACATTTACAGTTTAAATAAAATATTCAAATTAAATAAAGAATTTTGAATATTTATAACATTTTTACATAATCAAACAAAACAAACACAATAATTTTTATATTTAGAATTTGATTCAATATAAATAGATACTTAAATTTTAAGATTTAAAATTTTTACATGGTATTAAATATTTTTATTGCAGGCGAAGCAGCGGGTATTTGCTAGTAAGAATATAAAATAAAATCGTTTCAGTTTTCATATATGTTATTACTAACATGTTGAATGGTACAAAAAAATATTGTGTTATTTTACTATTTTTTTTAAATTTTTTTACGTTCAAAAATCAAAACAAACAATTTAAATAGATTATTATTTATTTTTATAATTCTAAAACAAAAATAAAAATTAGAATTATATTTTAGCTTAATGCCAAATGTTTAAGTAGCAACAGGTTACAACAAGTTCTTTGTAAAAGAAACCACCAAGCAGACTAGACAGACTGTTGCGTTGATAGCTTCAGCAACTCTTCAGTAGCCTTCTGTTGTTTCTGCAGTACCAACCACTTTGACAAGCTTATACGAACGTTTTCCGTTTAGTCAAAACAGAATTATTGTGTGGTATGCAAAGCAATGATTTTCTACTGTTTTGCAAAAAGCAATGTTCCGAAAAAGCGACTGCATTGATTTTCCAAATTTATGTTTGTTGTGCTTTTATTAATTTTCTGTAGGCATGTTATTCTGGAAGGTAGTAGATTTAAACATTTTTATTAAAAAATAATAAATGACGGAGTTCTAAGAAGAAATTGTAAAAAATCGCTTCTTTTATGTGGAAAATAGGGGGGGGGGTGAGGAAGGAAAAAATTATTCAAAATGTACAATTCTACTACACGCGAGAGCCATTGACGTGTAGAATAACCTGTAGAAATTACAGTCCAGTCAGTTTGCTAGAATTTTTTAAAACACCTGGTCCGACAAGAAAAACGTTCTTTAGAGAAAAACGCTTTGAAAATTTTAACAACATACAGCGCGCAGTTATGAGGCGTTATCAACTATGTGCTATAACTTCGTAAATATTTTTAATTTTGATCTGAAATTTTAACAGTATACTCTCAATACTTTGTACTTTCGAAAAACATTAAAAAATTTTAAAACTCGAGTACCAGAATATATCCTGAACTGTTGTAAATGGACACACCCTTATTATATTTCTTAGATAGTTAAGTGAGGAGGGAGCTAGTCCCCTAGTTACTGCGGCCTCAAGGGCCTATTTTAACAAACATCTATAAGATATAGTTCATCCTTAATCGTTAAGTTCGTCAGGAACAGAGCGATGTTCTTGGGTGAGCTATCCGCTATTTTGTGCAGTTCTAGGTACAATGCACCTAAGTAGCAAAGTCGGGTCCTAATTAGACCGTTACGTGACACAAGATGTGCTCTGCTATTTCTTCATCTTCGTTATATAATCTACACAGATTTTCCTGGACTATAACCATAGTTGATAAGTGCTTATTTACCTTGCAATGTCCAGTTAGAAAACCTGTGACAAGTTTGATAGATGTTCCACTTATATGTAGTAAGGAAATGTTGCGTTCTTCTGTTCTTCTGTTACCTTCGGTCTCCCTCCAGTTATGAAATTCCTCTCTGTTAAGCCACATACTAATGTTATGGCGCATAGTGCCCCATAGTAGCCCACAGAATGGTTCTGGGCCTATGACGGAATTTACAGCTCCTTTCCTGGCTACACCCAAAAAATATTTATGATAAAATTACGAATAAAACCTTTGTAGAAATACACACAGAGGCTTTTCGTAGAATGTACAAATGTTTTGTTCATAGTACAAACCCTTTGTTGTACAAGCCTTTGTAGTGTTGGTATGAAAAAAATTGTTGAATTCGCAACATTGTACATTCTACAAACGCTAGTTTGTAAAAATCTATAATGTATAAATTTGTGAACTGAACGAACATTGTTTGATAATATAAAAAGCGGTGGCAGCAGCGTTCGTATATTTGTTCGTATCTTTTGTAGATGAAACGAATGCGTTTGTAAAATATACAAATTTTTCTTTGTACAATGTACAAACGGTCATTTGTATTTTTCACAAAGTCGTTCGTAGGCTGAAAAGACAAACAGCTTTGTAGAATACAACAATTGTACATAGTATGAAGGTTTTTTTTTTTGGGTGTAGTTCGTACTCAATCTCGTTTTCTAAATAGCCACTATGGACTGGTACCCAAATGAGGTTATGGGTACACATCTTGATAAGCAGCTGTAGGCAATCCCATACTAGTTTGGACGTGATTTTTTATGTGCTTAGTGCAAGAAGAGAAGCTTTGCTGTCAGAGTGAATATAAATGTTTTTGTTTCTAGTGGGAATGTTTACATACTCTCTTCGGCAGATCTCAATTGCATGGACTTCAGCTTGAAAGGCTAAGTTATCTATATATGCTGGTATATATAGATTTTCCCTGCCTTGAGCCAAAACGCCAGCTACCACACCTTCTTTTGTCTTTGATCCATCAGTATACCAGGTTTGGTAGTCACCAGTAAACCGTGGTCTTTCTGTTTCCCATGTGGTTCTGTTTGGGAAGGAGACTTGCAAAATTTTGCAGAAGTTGCGTTTTGGGAGGTAGAGATCGCAGGGTAATAACCTAAGATTCTTTTCTTTAATTATTGCGTCTAAAAGCGTTGGGTGAGTGTTTATATTTAACATATTGTATATTAACATGCATATTATTATTGCATATTAATGAGAAACAGCGGCAGGAATAAAACATGTTACAACTTTTTTTAATCTCGTCAATTAGCTATTTCATAAAGGAAACGTCAAATGACAATTGCTAGCACGATTGGTAAAGATCGAAAGAAACTTTTCCCTTTATTGATTTACATGAAGTAGCATCCTCAATATTACTCGGAATATGTTTATGATCATGATTTTTGTACTTCAGTTGTATTTTGGGTTCCGAAAAAGCTACGTTTTTTGCATTTTGCAGACCACGAAACAAATTGATAATGATGAAAAAAGAAGCCTGAAATTATTTTTATTACAGCACGAAAAGTTAAGACGAATATGCTCGTACATATCGGTTCAAACAAAAGTGAAGAGATGGACAGTCGCATTTTTTTGAAATATGCTCGGCATGTTGTTTTTACCAATTTGAATCAATATTGAAACTATTCGAAAATAATTTTCGCCGTTGTAATTTTGGTTTTGAAGTGTGAACTGCGCTTGTTGAACCATTCATATAAATTGGCATCTTTTGCCGCTAGAAGAAAGCTCAACATCTGTTGTCATTGACATCCGAGGTCTTTCAGGACATATGAACCCAGCACGTTTTGAACATGCTCGTACCATCTAGCCATTAAGGAAGCGTGTCAGATGTCATTCATGCCCAAATATTTTTGAGGCCAACACTCATTCCATTCGATGAAAACTGTTTGCCCAAGTCATCGACTCGTTTTGTGTAAGCAATGTGAACAAAACTTCATCTAACATATTAACATTTTTATTAAGGCATAAGGCATTGTCCTACTGCATATTTCGACATGTCTAAATTCTAATATTGAAGGTGTTTTATAACTGGGAGACTTTAACATAAATTGGTTAGAAAATACTGCAAGCTTTTGAAGAGAATGCATTTAAGCAAGTTATTACTGAGTCAACGAGAATAACAAACACTTCTACAACACTAATAGATTACGCAGTAACAAATATTTCCTTTAAAACAGCTAAAATAACAACAGACTGTAAAATAAGTGATCATGAATCAATATGCTTCGAAATTTGTAAATTCAGAGATGATCGTGATCGTGAAAATGATAATAAAGTCATTCGAACAATCAATTTTAATAGCAAAATACTTCGAAATGTTTTTAATACCTATAATTTAAATAACTTTTAATCCGCCGAAAATCTTGGTCTAAAAGGTATCACCACATATGGAATAACAGTCAAAGTCAGTCACACGATTACAAAGATCAACGAAAAAAGGTTAAACACTATAACTTCTGTTAGGATTGTAGACGCAAGAGGCAAAAATTTTTAAAATTGGCATCAAAAATTTCTACATTTATAAATTCAACCTCAGACTCACAGGACTTGTTAATAAGGTTTGAATTTAGGCATGATTTGCAATAAATAGCAACTCCGCCTCCTCGTCATTTTTAAACAGAGTATAATAAGGGATATTATATCTTTCCGGTTCTTACATAATCAAGTTTTGATTCGTTTAAACTTCTAGCATTAACATGGACTATAGACAAACCATCACGCTGTTTACACAAAATATCAATTAACAGTTTACAATTAACATCAACACCATAAGAAGCATTAGAATTCATAGGAACAACTAACAACATAGTCAAAGGAATAACAAAAATCTTTTATAATAGTCAACATACAAATCATTAAATATAATAATTGCATACTACATTACATTCTACTGATTTTATAAAGTCAATTGTATGGGAGGCAGGAGTGGTTTTCATTTGATTTTTTAAGTTTAATACTCAAAGTGCATATTAAAGCTTATGTGACTATAAGTCATTAGAATAATTTTTGTGGAAGAGATTTTACCATTTTGGTAAAGTATTTTTGTATGGCCTTGGTTTTCATCCGATTTTTCTCAATTTCGAACTTCATCTTTATTTTTGAATAAAAAAATTATACTTTAAATTTTTCTACGATTGCTATAAATTTACGGCTGTTATCGTCACAGACGGGGAGGCGGACATGACGAAATCGACTCAGGAGGTTATTCTGATCAAGAATAAATATACTTTTCTATAACTTCCAAGCCTACTTACGGGCGTTACAAACGGAGTGGCAAAGTAAATAAACTCCTTCTGCAATAAGCGGAGCAGTTTTTTGAAAAACTCATCACTCAATTAATTTCTATTATTAAGTATAATAATAATAGGTGCGTTTTTAAGTAGGCCCAAACCTTGGCCTACTGGCCGTGAGTTGAATGACTAACATATGTACCTTTTTAAAAGCACCCACATCATGCCTTGGAGGCCCGTTGGAGTTCAACTCCACTGCCAATCGACTCCAAAGGTTGTTCGATGTTGTTTTTGCATTTGGTTTCTTTATGTAACCTCTTGCCAAATCAGGATGAGTTGCCATAAACTCTACAATTTTCTCAAATTGTTTTGGGTTTGTTTTCTTTTGTGTGGAAAGCCTGTTAGTAAAAAAGTGTTCAGTTAAAAAAAAACTGACAAAATAATTAATATTTCAATAATTTACATCTTTTACAAAATCTAGCTTATTTGAGAGTGCGGCCAACTGCCTTTGCAAAAAGGGATACACTCAAATGCGAAAATCGCATATTTTAATGCGAAACACGCATATTTTAATGCGATTGTCGAATTAACGAGTACCATTGTCCAAATACGAAAATTTTCACATTCGCATCGCGTTACAGAGTAACTCCCTTGAGCATTTTGAAAGGAGGCAAAAATAATCAGCCGCGCGGAGATCTCAAAAATTAGAGGAACTTTTAAGATTCCTGATATTAATCTAATAAAAAGATTAATATCTGACGCTGAAGAAGTATTTAACTTTTTAATTAAAAAGTAGTCTTCTTCATGACTTTTAGTCTTTGGGAGGGGCGCTGAAGCCAAAATCATCGTAATATATAACACAGTACAACATTTTTCAGTTCATTGATTGCCAACTCAATTCTGAGAACTGTATGTGAAATTAGACCCAAAAAGAAGAATTTCTGCATCATTCGTTTTGTCTTCTTACCTGCCAAAATATTTTTAATATCGATTTTAAGTTAGTAACTATCGTATAGGGGAATTTTTCACGTTTTATGCACAACAATATTTGGAGAAAACATTGACACCTTTTTTATGATTCTGAGAATTAAAAAAAAAGGAATAAACAAAATAATAAATAAACCCACATTTAAGGGTGGGCCGATATAGATCCTGATATAGCAAAGGATCGCCTCGTCTGGGAAAGTTCTAACTGGTGGTGTGGATTCAAACGCACTGCAGAGACCAAAGCATTTTTTTGGAGCGGCTTTACCAATCAATAAAGCGATTCAGTAAATATTCATTTAATGAATATAAACAACCTACGAAGAAAACAAGATCATCAGAACCACAAGCGTCAACTTCTACAAGGATGGAAGTTATCATAAGATAACGAAAAGTACGGCAGACACGAATTCCTTACATAAAAAACAAATGCAGCTGCAACAATTCCCACAAATTGTGCTGAGACTGCAAGATCGGGAATTCTTTGGAATAACACCCACACTCGTTTGCATCTCCAACAACGTACTCAACTCCGCTGAACACACATACATGATCGCTAAACTTCGGTGACGCTGCAACAGCAACTGTAGGTAAGCAGGGTAGTTTTAAGAGCTTAATTGTCTTTAGTTTTTAGTCTCGATCCCGTACTCAAACAATAAAGTTATAAAAATACAAAGTTAAAAGTATTTCAATTTATAATTGGCAAAATAGTAAACTTGGATATTGCCAATAATTGAAAAAATGTTCTAAATTTTGTTTTTATGCATATTATAATTGCGTATTAATTGCATATTATTTTATTTTCAATAAGTTTTTATAAATAAATTTGTTTTGCATTATAATTTTTTAATTTTTATTTTTATTTTTATTTTAAGGGTGGTGGCTATAACTGATTTTTGAAATTCATACCTTTACTCAATTGCGAATAAAAGCGAAATGCGTGCATCGATTTTCATGATTTTTGTATCATTTTGCTCATAGGTTATGTGACTTTGCGAAAAAGTAACTAGACTTGAAACTTATTTCCGTTTTGTATTTTTTATGAATTTAAAAAAAAATATTTTTTTTCTTCATGCGCTTATTTTTAACTTAGAAGTTGTTGCTTTTATAGGAAAACAATATATTAAGGGAATTGTAATTCTTAATTTTTTAAAATTTATATCAACTAAATCGGGCTAGTGGTTGTCGAGCTATGTCAAACAACAGGGCCTAAAACGTGATAAATTCCCCTATACGATAGTACTAACTTCAAATCGATATTAAAAATATTTTGGCAGGAAAGAAGACAAAACGAATGATGCAGAAATTCTTCTTTTTGGGTCTAATTTCACATACAGTTCTCAGAATTGAGTTGGCAAATCATGTGTTGTACTGTGTAAGTAAAGCTTATATTCTAAAAATTTCTCTTGTAGAAAACCTCCAGATTGGTTCAAAGTCGATTACAAAAAGAGTTTTTTTTTATTTCTTAAAACACATTTTGTTTAAATCTTTGTTTGCAAAATACCCATTTTTCATTGGATTTACGTCCAAACGTCGAATTGTAATTTGTGCAAAAAGAATACAAAGTGTGCCGGAAATACGTCAAACTTACTAAGCAAACAAACATAAGAAACGTCCACAAAGTCACTTATCTTACTCTATATAACCTCATTCAAACAGATTAAGTTTCACAAATGAAGCAATTCCTTTTAGTAATTCAGATTTTTTAAGCTTTTTATAATCATCCCCACATTTTCACCACATAAAATTAAATTGCTTTATTAGTGAGAATAGTCCGTTTGACACATAATTAGCTCAGTTATAGTAATTAATTTTAAATTCTGTACAATTTTCATACTCACATATTTCGTTGTGAATAATATCTGAAAAATCCTATGCAAATCGTTGCATCGATGTATTCCTTACAATGTATCGGAAAATATCAATGTATTTTTCGATGCATCGAATCAAAGAAATTTATCGATGTATTTTTGCCACTGACATCCCCAGTTCCCACTCGCTAATAAAAGGTAGGTATCTCATTAAAGTTCTGTTTTAAAGATGTTTTATCAAATTCAATGATAATTAATTTTTTGAAGCTTTTGTTGAAGCAAAATATTATGGCACGCTCGTTCCAGATAGCTTCATTGCATGCAAAATAGTGTCTTCAGATAAGTCTTATATCAAAAATTGACTGCATTTGTTGAAATTCGATTTAATATTTGAGCTCTCATACGAGTACCTTAGCGAAATGAAATAACTTTCAATTTAATGAAATGGTGCATATTCAAGCTTTAATTGGGATTTTTTGGGTGTTTTTTACGATTTTTCTACCATTTGCATACAAAATGCAACACTGACCACTTCTAATAAAGCGACAACAACAAACTTCGCTCTCTTTAACTATTTCGCGAAATACTAATAACTAATATTACGAGTATTAATATTATTAGTTATCAAGTAATACTTCGCGAAATTTATTACTTGAGGCAAATTTTGTCTCAAAGAGGAAAGGAGATTCAGACTGCTGGGTGAAAAATTGGATAACTTACTTTTTTAAATAAAAACTTTAATTAAAATAATATATTCAAATAAAACTTTTTACTAATTAAATTCAATGGATTTTAAATGTATTAAAATGTTTAATCAATTTTAATTTCAACTCTTACGATTAATCACTTTGCTACAAACTAAATAATGTATTCATATAATTTTAATATATAAGATATGAATTGAATTTACTTTTCTTATTTCAAAAAACTAAAAAATCTTTTAATAAAAGCTTGGTAATTGTAAAAAAATGCCATCGTGATCGTGCGTGATCGTGAGTCAAAAGTAATTTTAATCGTGTTATTGCGTGATTAGAATAAAAGATATTGAGCGTGCGTGATCATGAGTCCAAAAATAATTTTAATCGTGAGAGTGCGTGATTTAAAGAAAACTCATCATGAGCGTGACTAATCTTGAGTCAAAATTACTCACGCGCCCATCTCTAGCCTATATAAGAAACCCTTTAACACCAACATTTTAGACACATTCTTCTTTAAGCAAATGCAAACAAAAAACTGAGAAATTTTTTGGGAGATTATTAATCAATAATCTCGTTATCAATATAATATAATATGCCGTGCATTTGTTTGTCTAAAGTTGATCGTCATCTAGATGACGATAAAAAAGTTAAGTGTGGTTTCTGCAATGAATATTTTCATAGCAGTTGCGTTAACTTAAACAAAACTGACTTAGAATTTATGCAAACAAACAACCAAACTTATAAGTGCGAAAAGTGCCATTTGTCTCGTCGTCAATCCATTGTTTCTTCGCCACCCATAAATAGTAAAGGTACTACCAAACATCTGAAACCTGCATGTGCCGACGTTTCTGCCAATCCATGTACTCCACCAGCAGCGGCAATTGATAGAGCTCAACACTCACACACGTCTCTCAGCATGCTTATTGGGCAGAAGTTTGAAAAGCAGACTGAATGGATAGAATTGCGTCTCTCAAAGCAAAGCGAGCTGATCGCCTTGCAAATCAAAGAAACACTTCAAGAGAGTGAATCCAGAATTCTTGCTGAACTTCGACATAATGTTGCAGAAATGACTTGCTGCCTACACTCAGTTACTGAAAGAGTCACCCAGTTGGAAAACGTTGTCCCTGAGTTCAATATAGTTAAAGAAGAAGTAAGCACGCTCAGAGCTGAGGTTGAGGAGCTAAGGGCGAAGCTGGCCAAGCAGGAAAACACTGCTGTTGCATGCGATCTACGACTTAATGGCCTTCCATTCTCCGATGGTGAAAATCTTCATGAAATTTTTAATAAAATATGTACCTCCGTAAATATTCAACCACCCAACATTAAAAATATACACCGCATTAAGCAAAGAAAAACATCGCAGCTGAACCATAATGATAACACAATCATTGCTAAATTTTATACGCCGTTTGATAGAAATTTTGTGCTTAATTCAGTTGCAAAGTTCAGACGTGAAAACAATGACTTTATGCTCTTGCACCATGCGGGGTTCCAGTCAACTAAACCTTTCTACGTGAACGAAGGGCTAAGCAAAGACAATTCTATTATTCTTCAATCTGCTCTTCAGTTCAAAAAACAGCAAAAATTCTCCGCTGCTTTCACTCGTCGAGGCATCGTCCATGTAAAACTAAAACCCAACGATAACCCGATCTACATTGATACTATGCTTAAACTAAATATTCTCGCAGAATCCGTCACAACTGAGCAGTACAACAACAACAATCAGCACAACAACACAAATAATATGTTTCGCAACAATGAAGACAATTGTACAAGCAACTTGTTTCATATTACTGATGTCAACAACTGCACAACTTAAGATGATGCTTGCTAACGTTTGTTTTAAAACCTATATATTATGTTTGTTTTCGGATTCATTCCAAAAAATTATTTATATATGTAATAATTTATTAATATCATATATTATCTTTAAAATTTTCAATTTAGCATATGCTTATTTTTGTTATAACATTATTGCAATGACCGTTTACAAAAAGAGCACGCATGGTAACAAAAATACACCTCTTCTCACGCATATCAAACTTGTTAACTAGCGATCGACTTCGTTCCAAAGACAACGCGTTTAATATAGTTCGAATACTGTGTAAGCAGAGGGCTGGACTTAATATATGCCATCTTAATGCGCAAAGTGTTGTTAATAAGATGGATGAATTAAGGTATATTTTCGAGAGTTCAGGCGTTGATATTCTTTGTATTTCAGAAACATCGCTTAATGAGCATATGCACGATAATTTGTTCAATTTGAGTGGTTTTAAAATGTTTCGTGCAGACAGATTGGGTCATGCAGGCGGTGCAGCTATCTATGTGCGTGATAATATCCCCTGTAAGGTAATTTGTAAGTCAGATATTTGTTGTTCTATTGAATATTTGTTTATTGCTATATCCAATGCAAATGAAAAGTTCCTTATTGGTAATGTCTACCGTCCCAATCGAACTATTGATATGACAAATCTTATTCAACTCATTGAAAATATCTCTCTTGGCTACTCACAAATTCTTATTGCAGGCGATTTTAATAGCAATCTCTTAACGGAAATTCACTTAGCTCTCGAAATGCAGACTTTAGGACTTTTTCCAGTCAACACTACTATGCCTACGCACTATACAAAAACTATTAACACACTGCTTGACATATTTCTTGTTAACAATGAAACAAAAATTTTACTTTATGATCAGATATCTTATCATTCATTTTCCAAACATGATATATTTTTGTGTCGTGCGACTTTCAGTTGAAGACGCAACCAACGTCATTTTTGTTTCGCGACTTTAAAAGTATTGATTACCATCGTCTCGAGTCTGGAATTTCAAATATCAACTGGAGCAGTATATATAGTATGACATCGCCCGATGAGCAAGTTAATTTTTTGCAATCCAACCTCAGTAGTCTTTTTGAGGAGTTCGTCCCACTTAAAAATAAAAATTTTAAACCTATTCAGCGTCCATGGTTTAACGACAAAATTAAAAACTTAATATTGCAACGTGATACACTATACAATCGATGGAAACGTTTTAAGACACCGGAGATTTATAGTGAATTCAAAAATGCTAGGAAAATTGTTGTTGCAGAAATAAAATCAGAAAAAACAAAATTTTATTGTGAAAAATTCTCTTCTGCAATTGATAGCACAAAAACATGGCAGGAAATAAAAAACATTGGAATGGGCAAGTGTAAAGGTAGGAAAAGTGATGATGTTGATGTAGACGATTTAAATATAAAGTTTCTAGATCTTCCAATGCCAGCAATCTCTCATGAATCTTTCGCTAACCCTAACAGCGTACGAAGAAACAAAGTTTTTAGTTTTGAATGCGTTGAGCAAACAGATGTTCTCGAGTGTTTTTTAGCTATAAAGTCAAATGCTGTTGGTTTCGACAATATTCATCTTGTAATTCTCAAGGCCCTACTCCCAAAATTACTACCTTTTGTAACACACATTTTTAATTTTATTCTCACTACTTCTATATATCCTTCCACTTGGAAACAGGCAAAAATAATACCGGTTCCAAAAAAGTACAACGAATACCGTCCTATAGCCATTTTGTCGTATGTATCAAAAGTTCTAGAGCTAATAATTTATAGACAAATGTGTAAGTTCATTTATAGAAATCATTTAATAGACGAATGTCAATCTGGATTCCGAGTTAAGCGAAGCTGTGTAACAGCACTAGTTGATGTTGTTGAAGACCTTAGAGTAGGTATTGATGAGAACAAAATTAACTTTCTAGTGCTCTTAGACCACTCAAAAGCCTTTGATACGGTGGATCATTCTGTGTTGAATAATAAGCTCGTGAATCTGTTTCATGTTTCCCCGACTGCTGCTAATTTGATATCATCCTATCTATCCAACAGAACACAAGCAGTTTGTTCAAATGGCATTGTATCAAAATTCCTACCAAATGACAGAGGTGTTCCTGAGGGTTCTGTGTTAGGTCCTCTGCTCTTCTCTGTATACATAAATTGCCTACCAAAAGTGTTTAAAAAGTGTAATATTCATGTGTATGCCGATGATGTCCAATTGTATGTTAGTTGTTCCCGTAAGTCTATCGTCCCTTGTGTTTCGAACCTAAATGATAATCTTCGACGCGTTAACGAATGGGCCACATAAAATGGCCTATGTTTAAATCCCAGAAAAAGAAAATGCATTGTCATCTCAAAAAAACCAGTAGACTATTCACTCTTCCCAAAAATTAAACTGAACAATTGTGATATTGAATGTGTGGATAGCGTGAAAAACCTAGGTATAATATTTAATAGAACATTGTCGTGGAACACTCATATAGGTAGCACTATCGGTAAAGTGTATGGTATGTTACGTGTTTTATGGAGAACTCAATATTTTACGCCCCTTAGAACACGTATCTTACTGGCTAAATCGTACCTTATGCCTACCCTGCTCTATGGGTGCGAAATATTTGCTAACTGTGACAGCTTATTTAAACACAAACTAAATGTTCTCTTCAACAACATTATAGCTTAAAACGTAGAGATCATGTCTCCGTGCATGCAAAACGTTTATACAATATGACTCTCGACAATTTACTGAAATTTCGATCACTAATTTTACTGCACAAGGTGGTTTATACTAGGGAGCCGGTTTATCTGTACAACAGACTCGGGTTTGCAAGATCACGAAGATCAAACGTTATTATACAAATACGTCATTCTTGTCTGGCATCGGAAAGACAATATTTTGTGTATTCAATCCGTCTTTGGAACGCTCTACCAACTGATCTAAGAACAATTACCAATGCTGTGCAATTTAAATTTCGATTGAATATTTTTTCTCCTCATTGCAATAATTGTAAATTTTCAGTTTTTACACAAGCAGAATTGTAATTTAAGCTATCAAGCAATACTTTTATTCGAATTTAAATTCAAACATTACTGTTTTATATAAGCTTTATTATTAAGTTTTTTTATTAGTAACTTGTATAATTAACCCTGTTATCACAAATACTGATGAAATTAGAGGCTAGTGCTTTAATTATAAGACTAATATAATTATTAGTATGTCAATAAAATATATAAATAAATAAATTATTAATCGAAAAATAAAAGTCAAATTTTAACTTTTGTTTTTGATAAAAAAATTTAAAGTAAAATTTTAACTTATATTTTTAATCGAAAAAAATAAAAATCAAACCAACTTTTTTTTATCGAAATAAAATCGGTCAAAAAATATTGACTATGTATTGACTTTTTAAAAAAATCAGAATATAGGAATTCCTTTATATTGAAATGTCGAATAGACTAATTCTTTCATCTGAATTTTTGAATAGAAATTTCGAAAATAACTGTTATTTTCGGACCCTGTCCAAAACTCTACCAAGGCTGCTGTTCGCTTTTGTTGCTTTCTTATTTTTTCGCTCTTCTTTGGAGCTGAACGAGTCTTCCTATGGAACCTCTAACTATGGAATCGAAACGAATTTTTGCGCAGCTAGAAGACAGTGTTTAACTGAAAACTGGCTATTGGCACAACCAGATGTTTAATTATTTACGACCTTGATCGAAAGCGATCAATTATTTTTAGATAATTTAATTAATTTGACATTAAATAAAGATTCCTTATTTGGTCTGGCTCTACCATAGAAAGTAATTTTGATTATTAATTGTGATATATTCCATGCATTTTTACATGATTTTAGTCGTGCGCTATTTAGATCAAGTAAGATATATTATTTAATATTATGTACTAACTCTTGTATTCATTCGAATAGATGTGTCAAATGCATGTTTAATTCTTCTTTAGTACTTTTTGAGTCAGCAGACATGAATTGATTAGTCAATCAGGGCAAACACACACTAACTGCAGGTCACATCATAGCCAGAAGTGCAATGTTTAAATTTTTAAATCGCACTGCCTGCTGCTCAATCACATCAAGCGCATGTTCTGCTTTGAAATTTCAAATGTTATATTCTGCTCTGTTCTGCTCATCTTTGTATAGTTTCCTGCCGAAATAGGCCATCTAATTAGGACATTCCAAAGCCAAACAAAAGCACAGAACGTGGAGAGGAAGCAGGAATCAAAGCTAGTAAGTAGAATACCACCTCCATGATTGCTACTGAGGATAGTGACTGGCACCATGGCAAAATGTCCTGTTTGCTGTAATTAACAGAGTGTACCACAACGATTAACAAACTACAAGGGAATAAAAGCAAAGCCGTAACGAAGCCAACCAGTCAACTGGGCATGGAGTGTCCTCAATTCCATTGTACCCATTGCAGTTTACTCAAAACAGTGATGTTCAGTGTATGTTCCAGGCTAAGCCTGCCGCTGAAATCTCCAGATGATGACTTCAAATATTTAGACGACAGCAAAAACTGCGTGGTGCATACTTTTCCAAGTTTTTTGACATTTTCAAAGCATTTGGACCTGCTTGCATACCTACATTTCAATTCAGTTGGCATGTGGAAGAGTTTCGCAAGCGAGTATCTTAATTTTTTTAGCATCATATTAAATATCACATTACATTTATATCTTTAGAAATTAAAACTAATGAGGAAATATCTTCGTTCTAACCGTAGATAAAATGCTCCGACAGTATATTCAAAGTTATGCATGCTTCTTAAGTTTGATGACGTCACTTTGTATGGAGGAGCTACGCTTTCATCCGATTTAGCCAAAATTCAAAGACCAAATACGTTTGAGATATCGAAAATTATGAGTGAAATATTCAAAAGTTAAATTCCTAACTCAGAATTAATTTTAAAAATCTAAACATTAGTGTAAAATTAAAAATCATTAAGGAAATTTTAAAAGTTTAGGACGTTTCCTTATAGTCACTTTGTATTGGAGGTAGGTGTTGTCAATATTTTAGACCAAAGCATATGCGAAACATTCTAAGTCCTTATTTTAGTTTTGAAGTTCTAAGACAATTTACCGTTTTAATAAAGTAACTTTGTTGTGGAGGTTTTTGTGATTTTGCTCATTTTCGAACTTGATCTAAATTTTTTTAATAAAGACTTATACATCGAATTTATTTATTTATTTATTTATTTATTTAATTAAATGTAAGCGCTTGCAAGAATAAACTTATAATTAAGCACCGATTACATATATGGCGATAATATCAACACAAAAATATGAGATATAAAACATAATCTTGAATAAAATTTAAAGTTAAAATTACATATCGGAAACAGTTAAAACATTAACAATTTTTTAAAATTGAACCAAAGGTAACAACTGAGATTTATAACAAATATAAATAATAAGACAATCAAAAAACTAAAAAAAGGGGATAAATATAAAGTATAAAATTAAAAGGAGATTAAAGGAGAGAAAAAAAAAAAAAAAAAAACGAAATAATATAGCTTAAGTTAAAGTGAGGACAAATAATCTGATAGCTTAGATTTAAACAAGGTTGCATTGCAAATACGCTGTAAAGAGAATGGAAGCGAGTTCCAAAGACGTATAGAATTAACAAAAAACTGCCGTTCTGATGCCAAGCAGGCGTGTCTAGGTTGAACCAAGTTGTTACCGCGCTGAGATCTTAAAAATTTTAATTTTTCATATAAATAAAGAGGTTCCTTAGTAAAAATGATTTTATGCAAGAAGACTAACGCCTTCATGTTCAGGACATGGTCAAAAGTCAAACCGAATATTTGTTTTGCATACTGTGATATGTGGTCAGTTCGTTTAAGTCCGAAGACATAACGAGCGATGTTGTTATAAGCAACGTTCAGCTTGCGCTTACTTGCAGAGTCACAGTATGCGAAAATTTCAGATCCATATAGTACGGTGGGAACGAGATACGTTTTTGCCAGTAGCATTCTAATGTTAAAGGGGGTGAAATATTGTGTAGCCCACAGGCTGCGGAGCATACCGAAGATTTTTCCCACTGTGATATTGACATGATTTGTCCAATTCAAGGTACTGTTGAAAGTAATGCCCAAATTTTTTGCCGACTTCACGACCTCAATACATGATCCGTTTAGTATGATTTCAGGTAGAGTTGAAGTGAAATTATGTTTCCTAGCTATAACTAAACATTTTGACTTGTTTGGATTGAGGCATAAACCATTAGCAGAAGCCCAATCATGAATTTTACGTAAATTTTCATTCAAACTTGCGACACAATAGTGAACATCAGACTTGCGACAGCTAGTATACAATTGCACATCATCAGCGTACATTTGTATGCCACAACTATGCAGAATAGAGGGTAAGTCATTTATATAAACTGAGAATAAGAGCGGACCCATTATAGATCCCTGAGGTACTCCACGGCTCACACTTAAAAAACTTGAGGTCGCGCAGCCGATATTCACTGCTTGTATTCTATTAGCAAGGTATGAACTCATTAGTCGAGTGGCTGTTTCGGAAAAATTAAACATGTAGGACAATTTTGAACATAAAATTTGGTGATCGACCGTGTCGAAAGCTTTCGAGTGATCTAGAAGAATCAAAAAAGTAACTTCATTTTGATCAAGATTATTTCGTATTTCGTCGGACACGTCTAGTAGAGCAGTTACGCAACTATGTTTTGGTCGGAAACCTGATTGTCTATCAGTTAAAAGTTTGTTACACAATAAATATTTGTTTGTCTGTTTGTACATAAGCGATTCAAAAACTTTCGATAAATATGGCAAAATTGCTATTGGGCGGTAATCGTTTCCAGTTTTAGGAATGGGAATTATTTTGGCTTGTTTCCAAATAGCGGGGAATTCTGATTTAGTTATTATTGTGTTAAAAATGTGTTTAATAAATGGTAGCAGTACGGGTAGAAGTGCTTTGAAAAACTTTGGATGAATTCCATCGAAACCGACAGCATTAGATTTGATTTCTAAGCAACTTCGCACTATCTCGGCATCTTCAACACGTTGGAAGCTAAAAGATGAGTTTGCGCTATTTGATCTTTGAAGGTAATGGTTGAAGTTACCATTTGGCATCGGCATGGGAATATCAATAAATTTATTATTTAGATCCTCAACATTTACGATGGTATCAATTGGCGGAGAAGTTCCACCAACTCCGATTTGCCGAATTATGCTCCACTTCTTTTTGCAGTCTATTGCCGAACTAAATTTAGTTTCATAGTATGTAAACTTGGCAACCTTCACCGCCCTGACTACATCTTTTCTATATGTTCGGAAAATAGTATATCGTTCTGGTGTTTTAAGACGCTTCCATTTGCTGTATGCTACATCACGTTTCTTGATTAGACTTTTAATCGAATTTGAAAACCAGGGCCTATCATTATGTTTGAGTACTTTAGTTTTAAGTGGGACGCATTTTTCAAACAAAGTGTTGATATTAAGTTGTAAGAAATTCAACTGATCATTAGCTGATAGCATGTAAAAAATTTCAGTCCAGTCGATAAGATTTAGCTCTACCTGGAGTGAATTATAATCAACATTTTTAAAATCGCGATAAGTAATTTTTTGTTCAGGTACAACCAGCTGGAAATCATAGCAGAGGAAAATTAGGTCGTGTTTGGAAAAAACTGGAGCAGAAAGTTGGTCATAGAGTAAAACTTTGTCACTATCGCCGACAAAAAAGAGGTCTAGCAAAGTATTACGACTTTCGGAGAAATGCGTAGGTATAGTGCAGTTAGGCGACGTAAGACCAAGAGAACACATGTCTTCAGCTAAACGAGTTTCTACCAGTAGATCACTATTGAAATCACCACATATAATAATATCATCAAAAGAGTTTGCCACCGACTCTATTTTTAGTAACAAGTTTTCTGAATTTGTATTGCGATTTGGCCTATAGACTGCGCCAACAAGCAGTTTCCTCAATTCATAAATAACTTCAACAAATAAAAACTCAATGTCATCATGTAGATTTGATTTACTAATATAATTGCATTTAATACCATCTTTAACAAAAATTGCAACACCACCAGCATGAGACTCTCGATCCGCCCGAATCATTCTGTAGCCCTTTACACTAAAGACAATATCCTGAACGGAAGGCTGAAACCATGTTTCGGACACACAAATTACATCCATACCGGAATTTTCAAATATGTAGCGAAACTCATCAATTTTATTATTCAAGCTTTGCGCGTTAATGTGACATACCTGTAATCCCTTTGCCTGCCTGCTTAATATTCGAATTAAGGCAAAAGTATTGTCCTTGGAACTACCACGATTATAATTACAAGAACTCATTATTGAGATGAGTTATGTTGATAAGACGTGTATTTGCAGCGCAGGTGTTTAAATTGTTATTATTATAAAACATTATGGTGAGAAAGTAAACAAAAGCGTTAAAATAAAAGAGAGATATCAGCCTAAACATAGTGTACAGAGACAGAACGAAGAAAGGAAAAATTAAAGAAAACCAAAGAAATAGAATTAGAAAAGATAGATAAAATGATGCAGGAACATTCAGCTCACACAGCAGCAACCTCATCATCAGGGCTAGTTTCATAACCAGCAGATATAACAAAACTATGTAATTCACTGGTATTGTGGACGGGAATGCTTGGAGAACCTTTGTGTAGACGAATGTGAACACAACCTCGGATTGTAAAAGCATTGTAAACGTATTTACGCCTCTTATATGCAATGGCGGCATGTAACAGCTTTCTAGTGTCAACACTGAGGCACTCATGGATGTACACGTTGTTATCGGACTCAAAACCAGCATTTCGGAGATTCATTACTACAGTTTCAAAATTTGTGGCTGTAACTTTGTCTACAGAAGGAGATACATTCAAACGGACCGAAAAACGAATGTTTTTCTAATTCAAATATAAGTAGTTTCTGCAAAAATATTTTAACTTGTAACGGGTGTTTTTTATACAGTGATACAAGTTTAAATCATAAGAAAATATAGTAATATATTTTTAACATCAATAAAACGGGCTTTATTAGATAAAAAATTTTATGACATTAATGCTAAAATATGATTTCAGCCATGTGGCCACCACGGCTGGCACAAAGCGCAGTCTGGAACACCAATTTTCACAAACTTTTCGCAGCATTTGCGGCCGTATCTCGCCGATAACTCTTCCAATATTGATTTCCAGGTGTTCAATTGTTCTTGGCTTATCGACGTAGCCAAGTGACTTTACATAACCCCAAAGAAAATAATCCAATGGGGTTAAATCACACGATCTTGGGGTCCAATTAATTGGGCCATTTCGTGAAATTATTTTTTCGTCAAAAGTTTCCTTGAGTAAGTAAATTATAGCACCCGCTGTGTGGCATCTGGCACCGTCCTGTTGGAACCACATATCAGCAAAATAATGCCAGCTAATTGAGGTACGAAAAAACTTCGAATCATGTTCCTATACCGTTCACCATTTACAGTAATATTCTGACAATCATCGTTTTTGAAGACATATTGGCCAATGACTCCGCCAGCCCATTAAGCGCACCAAACAGTAATTTTCTGTGGATGTAATTGTGTTTCGACAAAAGCTTGTGGGTTCTCCTCACTCCAAATACGACAATTCTGTTTATTTACGTACCCATTCTACCAAAAATGGGCTTCATCGGAAAATAAAATTTTTCATGGAAATTCAAAATCAATATCAATATGTGCTTCAGCCCATTCGACGAATTGGCGGCGCATACGATGGTCGTTTGGCTTTGATTCCTGCACAAGTTGAATCTTGAAAGGTTTTAAGCCAAGATCTTTTCGTAAAATCTTCCATAAAGCGGAAGGACACAACCCCAGTTGCTGGGAACGGCGACGAATTGATTGATTAGGTTCATCTTCAATGCTTTCCTGTATAGCGGCTACAGATTCTTCAATGCGCACTGTTCGGCGTCTTACGGGATGCACATTATCAGTAACAGTAAATGTGGTTTGAAAACGTTCTATTGTTCTTCGAATTAACAGCTCTGAAGGAGGATTATGTACGCCATAAAATGAACGAAGTGCACGATAAGTTTGACGAACAGAACCATTATTTTGATTAAAAATTTCCACAATTTGCACGCGTTGCTCTCGTGCAAGTCAATTTATAATAAAATGTCAAAGAAAACTTAACAAAAAGCTACTATCAGCTGTTAAATGGGTGGTCAAGTAAAGTAGTTATGTCAACTCAAAGTTGTATCAGTCTATAAAAAACACCCTTTACATTAAAAGTACTAATCATAAAAAAATAAATAGTCTTAGATACAAGATGCCTTCTTGGCTTCTTATATCATGCCGTCTTGCTTTTCAACATATGTATATTTTACAAGAATGTTTCACAATGAAGAATGTTTTAAAATTTTTCAAATTTTTCGCTTTGCCATTAAATTGTGAACAAACGTTGTATGTATAAAAAAGGTTATCTTATCCGTCAGAATAAAACATTTTTACCTGTGCAGGTAAACAACTGCTGAGGCAAAAGCATAATTCTTTTTGTTTTGTTCTTCTATCCTCCTGACGCTTGATTTCCCTCATGTTAATACAAACAGCAACAGGTCGATCTCTACAGGGATCCTTTTTGCGGTTGACACTCTTGTATACGCCAGTGATGACTTCACTCTGAATGCGATCAGGAAACTCGAAACTCATATCAATTTGACAGTTGCCTTCTATAAAAAATGGGGTATTAAAATTAATAATACTAAAACAGACTGTATTTGTTTCAGAAATTCTTGTGGCAAAGGAAGAGCTGGTACAGTTAAAGAAAGCCGTGAGCTATCATTAGAATCAACGGTAATTCAGTTCCTTTTAAGAATAACATAAGCTACCTGGGGGTCAATTTAAACAGTCTTCTGAAGTTCAACAGGCATTTAAGAAATAACATCGAAAAGGTTAGGAAAATCACTAACATAATTTCATTTCTCCTTAGGAGTTATGATGTTCAGAGGAAGACCAAACTTCTCCTTTATAAAACATTAATTAGACCAGTCCTTTTCTATGCTTTTCCATGCTAGTTTACGGTGTCTCCCACCGTCTTAAAAGATATGGAAAGATTCAAGAGAAGAGTCCTCAGAATGTGCTTAAACTTAAACTTTGAGAGTAGAAATAAAAGATATTTCAATGAAACGGTATATAAAGAGGCTAACTTCGTATCAATTACTAATTACGCTACATCATTATTTTTTATTTATTAATAATATGATGAATTCTGAGAACGATGTAATAAAAGAGATTTACACCACGCAATCGGAGGTTTCTTGGCTGTCTCATTACTATCAATGCCCTATAGGGATAGTCTTGGAGGATCTAGAGGCTGCCACGGATGGATTTACCTTGCCGTATTTCTTAAAAGCCACAGCGGGCCATAATAGAGGTTAATTAAAGAAGCGTCATTATTTTGCGTTACTTTTTATTTTTGAAGCTCTGTTTGGTGGACAGAAATGCATCTTTTCTTTGGCACATTTTTTATTGTTTTAATAGATATGGTTGATCCCTTTCTATGTTATGTTTTATTTTTTTTTAACCTGAATTAAAGGTATTATACTCAAAATCAACTTCTTTCTGACAATAAAAAAAAATTAAATCTATGGAAACTTTGTTGTAATAATTAATAATAAAGTCACGAAAGACTTAATCTAAAGTTATGCACTGTTTTATATCATATATTTGAATTTTTAATATTACTAGGTAATATGTACTATACAACTAAGTTATATATGGCCAGTATATAATAACATACACATGAATTTTAAGTCATATATGTTTTGTAACATTAACCCCTTTTGAATTATTCAAAATTGAGCAACTGTTGTAAATAACTAAAGTTTAAAAATAACCAAAAAAAGGGGTCGTAGTAATCTTGTTTTACCTTTGTAAACAAATACATATCTATTATTTAGTATGTTAGTTCATATGCTATCCAAAAGTAACAGTTACATGTAAGTGTATTTGTCAATTAATATAAACGTCATATATTTTGTATTTTCATATACTGCTCAATGTTAATCCATGCAATCGCAACAGCGAAAGATGAAAAGACTTTTGTTTGTATGAAGTAGGCTTGTTTTTGATTGTAGTGCATTCATGTCGTTGTCTCAGTCTTTCTCATGTAAAAATTTTTACAAAAAGAAATTATACTCTCTCTTTCTGTGGTTAAACAATATTAGGTATTGCGCTTATTGTTTTTTCTATCCATAAGTAGAATTATGGAACTGGGGGGAAGTCAGTTTCTTATTCTGAGATTTCTGATGATCAGTCTTATATGGGGCCTGTATAAATTAACTTAATTATTTTTTTTTTTGAATAGCCTAGTTACTAATTTATAATACTTCAAAGACTTTTCAAAATTTGAGGAACGGATAACTGAATAGTGTTTATTTTAGAATATTAATTGTTTTTCTTGGAAATTGATTTTTTTTATATAGTTAAGTAGAAGTTCGCATTTTATTATATTTTTTATTTTAACCTGCAAATGTAGCTTGTAGCACAGAAATATTATGCAAAATATTTTAGAATAGTATCTGAATTCATTTAGAAGGCAGATAGTGAAACTCAGGAAAAAAATGTATTCTTCTGATCAAGTTTTATAAAATATATCTGCGTGTTTTAAGAAATATAGTAATATTGCTTTTTAAAATATAGTAACTGAAAAAGATTTGTTCTGCATTACTCTACTGAACTTAAGAATTTTTAATTAATAAATTCAAAAATTATCTTAAAAAAGAAAGTTATATTTATTATTTATTTTTTCCCGTTTAATAGATAGATGTTTGGACGTTAAGAGTCTAAACTCTATATCTTCTATACTCTTTTTAACTATTTGGACTATCTTAACAAATTATTTAATTTAGCAAATCACAATTCTTTCCCATACCAAAATTTGTTCAGACCCAGCCTGTGCATAGCCAATATAGGATATCTGGACACTTTCTAAAAATTTTGCTTAATTTGCGTTACTTCTAAATGACAATTTCAATATAAAATGTAAATTTTAAATTAATCTAAAACATTCTCTAGCAGAAAAAATTATCAAAGCCTTCAAAATCGCGCCTACGCATATTTTAAACTACACGTTGTTAGGGAATCTGAGGATTTTTTTATTTTAATAAAGCAATTTCCGCAAACATCCCAACCTAGTTCGTACACTTAGCATACTTAGTAAGCCTTAGTGAAAAATCGCTAGCAACCATAAATAAAGCTCATTTTCACACTCATTAATCAAGTGGTAAAAACATTGTGTCAAACTGTCTTTAAAATCACTTTTCAAGTAGCACCCAGCCTCAAGATTTTGTCATTCCAACCAGCAGCTAGTACAAACTGCCGCAGCAAGGACATGCAAACTTAAGATTGTAAGCTTGAAAATTGTTGTTGATTTTTAGCCCATTGACCAGTGCTGCCTAGTTTAGGAACAAACACAGCACATAATTAAGCACAATTCCCGCATAGTTAGCGCGACATTAATTGACATTTTGTGACAAACGTCAATTGCAAGTACGTTGGGCATTTCGATGAATCCCATTTGGCATGGCTCAGCACGGAACACGACTGCTATAAATTCCCAGTAGGAAAATGTACACTCTAAGCAAACACAAAGCGAAATCAATAAAAGAACAAAACTTATTTTGTCCGCTAGGATAGCACTCTCCCTCTCTCTGTCTCCGTTTCTTCCTACCATGCCGTTGTTGGTTGTCTTCACGAAATGTCAGATGAAATGATATGGAACTGAATTCGCATTTTAGTCATACCCAGATCCTTTGTCTACAGCAAAAGATGCGATGCTGTTTATTAATGAGTGTATCCAAACTGCAAACCAGGCGTATTTATTTTACTCTTTTTCAGACTTTTCCTCCGTCTTTGAACATTTGAAATAAGTTACGATACGACTTTGAAATAACAGTAAGAAGCACGCTTCATGGCATTTAGTATTTATGTACGTGTATAATTGGCGTCGTTTTGTGTAAACAAACTAATGACAGCTGTCAAGACTGTTCATGAAACGTCGTTGTCGTCGTCAGTGTATCGAATCGTGTGGCACCTACTTGTAGAGTGGGTCTGAAAATGTCCAGATTTTCTTTTGAAAGAAAACTTATAAAAAATCCTAATAACTGTCAATGTTGTTGGTTGAAATTACACATAATTTATTTGCAGCTAAAATTCAAACAATGTTGGCAAAAAAACAATATAAATATGTATACGAATTTTATAAAAAATGTAAAAATCTGTGTTTCTTTTTCTGGTCTGTTATAAGCGTTTTGTTGATGGTCAACGACAATAATGGCCCCATTCAGCGGAAAATTTGCTACGTAGCTACTCCACAACTTTCGGGCTGAATGGTATGTATCATAATATGCTCAAACAGCATGTTCCCCGATCGGTCGCCATCTTAGGTATAGAAAAAATTGTATGCTACTTTGGTTGAGCTGCTTATTCTCTTTTCATTTTGACAGCTAAGAAAACATGGCTGCAAATTGTTAATTGCGGCTGAAGTTGTGCTGTGAAGTGAAAATAGATAATTATTAGAAGATTATTCTATCATTCTTCAATAAAGCTGTTAATTAATGATTTCTTGTGTGAAAGAAATGCACAATAGTATAAAAATTTTAGATGTTAACAAAAAAACAACGAATGGCGAACAGCTGTTTGTCATTTGACGTTTCGCAAATAAAACCCATTCAGCAGAAAGTATCACTTTATGCTACTTCGCTACCTGAGCACTTTTTTGGCTGGAATGCGGCTAATGACAGTAATAAATAATATTTACAGTAATTTATATTTTGTTTTTTTTAACTAAATATATCTTGGTGTCAAATTTGAAATAAAAATAGTCAGAGAATTGTTGTCCCAAACAAGTTTGGCATAAAGTAATAATAATCAATTTAGTTCAGTATAGCTCATATTATTATCCGTATCTTCAATAATTTATTTGTACAAACCAAAATACAGTCAATATATTTAAAAAATAACTCAAAGTTCACTGCTCATAAATTCCGACAAAACTGAAATTTTAAAAACATTTATTAAAAATTAAAGATAGGTGTACTAAAATCTGTTTTTATTTCTCTGTATCTCTCGATGAGTCTTTTTTGTTTGAAAAGCTCACGTGATAAGTTAATTGCAAGCTCACAAATTAACTGTCAGAATACATATTCGTCTTAGCTTCCTTACAATTGGTTCAATTGAGTAACATTAGAAATATTTCGCCTTTTTATCCGATAAATCATTTTTAAAAGTTCTGGTTTTTGATGGTAATAAAAAGCATATTTTCATGTTAAAAGAAAATATAACATTAGATGCCAAAGATACAACATAAATAAATAGATCAAGTATGTCTATCTTCGTTATATTTTTGGATTGTTCACAGAACTTACAACAGTTAATTCTTTATAAAACAAAAAAGTTTTGCCTCTCAAAAAAATCATTAAGAACCAGTGACCGCTGGTTATAAGGCATATCGAAAAAGTTAATTTATTATTTTGTGACTTTTCTAAAAAAAATATGATTTTCTAATGTTATCTTTCAACAGAAAAAAAAAATTAAGTGAAGATATTAGAAAGTAATTTTTATTGTAAGGAAAAAAATTGTTATTTAAAAATGAAAATCAGTTTCGGACTTTAATTTTTATGGTCTTTAGTAATTCCCGTACTTTTATTTTTCTGCTGGAAATAAACATTTTTTTGGTTAAATTCCTGAAATATCGTAGTTAAATTCATTGCAATTTCTTATAATTTATTTATTTATTTTTGCAAACATTATTGTTTCAAAAAGCTATCTGCAGATTAATTTTATCTCAGTTCGCTTAAGACCAATTTCAGTGCAGAGAACGATCTCTCCAAGCTTACTTTTGAAGAAGGAAAGCATTGAATTACTTTAAAAAGTAAAAAGCTATAACTATGGAAACATAATTTTTATGACTTCCAGTATTCAAATTTACTTTTGTCTGCACTCAAAAGTCTTGGAGAAAAGTTATCTATTTCGAAATAAGCTTTTTGCTTGATTACATCGAGAGCATTTTCATCACATTCTTCTTCATTTAATTCATTGAAAATGCTCTCCCAAGACAGACATCCGAGAGATTGAATCCTCAAATGAATTTGCTGAGGCTGAGGAACGTAGAGCACCACAAGTGCTCCCGTCACTTTGGTGGTTATTTATCTACATTAAGAAAGTATTAGTCGCTTGTAAAAAGAAATTGTTAATTGCGCTCAAAATACGGACTCGCTTCTCAAAGATCGCTAAAACTAAATATCACTAAAACTAAAACTCCCATGTAGCATAAATTGTATCCAGTATCTATGTGTATTATACATCTGTATATTAGATGGGTTTTTTGCAATTTTATTTCTAATTCGTACATTAGGGAGTCAATGTGAAGAAGGATATTAAGAGGATCTGAAATGTGGAATTTTGAGTTTTATATCTCTTAAACTGAGTGCGCCCAAAACAAAAATAATTTTTACTCTATCCTTTTTAGAATCTTTCAAATTTATTTTTTGAAGTTATTATATTTCCGTAAAAAATAATTAGAAATACTGATTCCAACATAAAATTGATTGCTTTATCGAATGCCATCATCAGTGTTTGCAAAAATGTATTTCTTTATTCTCCTGCACTCTGCCAAAGTTAATAGTTTAAATTTTTAGAATTTAGATTTAGATTTGATTTGAACCGATGCAACGAACTTGATGGCACTTGTTAATGTGAAAATAAAAACCATAAACTGATGCGTAGTCTTATGGAGATAATCTGCAATAAAATGATATTTAAAATATTTAATATTTAGCTAAAAACTTCAGCTTAACTGATTCGTATATTTGTCAAAAATATACATTTTAATACAGTGTCATCATAGTGAATATTTATTCCTCGTAATATTAATTTATATCATAATTATTGCTTGTGCTCTACGAGTACTATAGTACTTATAAGTAGTTATGTCGCAGAGTAAATTAATTTGAACTACCCTCTCCCTCAAGCGCGGTTCATGGCAAAGGCAATTTAATCCTTAACCCTCCATTACTAACGCTATTAGGAGTAACGTCATTACTAACCTGGTTATAATCCACCCATAAATTTTAATGCATGAATTTGCAAAAAAGAACGCTAAAACAGTAAAACGGTTTTGCTTTTGTTAATTTCGTATATTTTATTATTCTGCTAAACATAAAATTCGTTCAGTTTAATTAATATTTAATTTTAATAAAAATATATAAAAAAACGTTTACTTGAGAACTAAAAAAAACAAAATATCATATCGTTTGGATAATTTCACATTCCGAGGTCAAATTGTTTGCCACGTTCTTCAGGAGGACCAATTTGAAAAGCTTAAAGATGTATTAAAAAAAATATCTATATTATTATTATTTTTTTTAGTGAAAAATTTTTAAAGCAATGACCTCTTATTATTCGTTTTAATTGAAACATTAGCCTTTCATAGCAAAGCAGCGCAAGCATCGTAGATAAGCGGCTAGCACATAAAATAAATGTCGATTATGCAAAACTTAGTCACATCGTCAAAATAAAACAATCAAAGGAATTCTTGGTCACAGAATTATACAATTTCACATTTGTTTTGCCAAATCGTCAAATGCATAGAAGAATACGCTGAAATCAAAATTAAATAGAACTTCTATGTTTATTTATATACTCAGAGAAACATTTCTTGCCATTGCCATGTTGTGCATAATCAGATACACGCAAATACCATTAAACAGATTTCTATGTTACACTTGTTAAGCTATGGCTAATTGGGCAATTACAAAAGTAATTGAATGATGCAATAATTGCATATTATGACAAGAACCATGTTCCCATGCTCAAATTTTTTGTCAAATGGCTTGTCAAATAAAATAGAACACTATTAAATGTTCCATTAAAATTACAACAAGAAATTCGACCATTTGCACTGGGCTAAATCTAAATTCACAGTGTTGAGAAAGATGAGATGAGATCTTGCAAGCACAAACACGTCCGCATTCTTAAAATGTTTTTCTATTGCTTTACATAACGTGATGAAATCGTCGAAGCTGTTTAAGTCGAGCAAAGGTTTAAATCTTTAATTTGAATTTCCTGTGTTGCTCAGGTGAGTTTTATTAAAAACATTTTTGATTTTACTTGAGAAACAAATCCCACTTTTTTAGTAAAAAATATAACATGATTACTAACGTGGGTTTGAACCACCCGACATTCTTGTTCCTCCATTACAAACGTGGGTGTAAAACACCCAGACACTTTTTAAAATTAGTTTTTTTTTATAATTCATATATAAAAACGTACTAAATTTTGTTTTAAAATATAGCAAAATATATAGAAAGAGATAACATGTGATATTATGTTTTTAATTTAGGCCTGCTTTTCTTGATGGTTATAGGTGGCAAATCCGTTTGAAATGAAATCCTAGCTGCTCCTGTTTCAAAGATATCCACATTTTAGATATTTCTGATAAGATATATAATTTTGTGTATCCAAGGTTTCCAAGGTGCACTACGTGGAGGTAACTAATTTGGCATCTCTTTTGTTTTTTTATATTCTTGTATATATTTTTTTATTTAAATTATTTATTTTTTTATATATTTGTATTTTTCTTTTATAAATGTTTATAATAATATAACCCAACATCTAAATACATATCAGTTTATTAAATATAAGGTTTTATATTGTTAAAGCAGCTTTCTTTAATAATCTTGAAAATTTTTGTCCTTCGATCATATTAATTTTAAGCCTAACCTAGGCTTAGACCACCAGTTTACTAATGTTACAAAGCAATAAGGGCAAGGGCAATAAGGGAACAGCACTAATAACAAAAAGCACGAAAAATATACAAGTTTTTTAATTCCATAATAATTTTCAGTTTGTTAACAGCCGTGTTTAATTCGGGTTTGGTTTTAATTAGAAAATGGTATTACTGATTAAAAAATAACAGTAATATTAAATAAAGATGAATTGTCTTCATCGTAATCATTTTTGTTTCGTTTGTGGCTTATTTGTTCCAGAAAAGTATTTGCGAAACATTACAAAAAGTGTAATCATCGCTTTTGAAAGCTTTTTTTAAAGCTTTTGTTCCAAACTTATGGTACGTGCCAAATGTAGTTTCCGAATATTATTATCGTGGCTTAATGCGATAAAAACAGGATTCAAATCGGCATCATATTAAGTAAGTCCAACTTATTACTACTAGATTTCGCTACAATACACGAGAAAAAAATTGAATACGCTGACGTGGAATCCGTAATTAAGGCAAGGGTTCGTTCTGAACAATATCCAACAGCTCCTTCAGAAGTCTTGCAAATTTAAGAGCAATTAAACATGGAAAACGTTACATTAAGAGAACCATCGCAGTCTAAATGTTTGCCGTCACTTTCGGAATTAGACTATACAGTGACGCAAGCAGATTTCAAAGACTTGGTTCGCTATGCAAACATTTCGAAAGAGACAGCAGAAATAATTGATTCCCGGATGAAACGGTGTAATTTGGTTGAAAACGCATCAAAAGTGAGCCATGGCGAACGTTTTCACCAAGATATCAAAATAACTCAGGCACGTTATAATGGAAAAGATATTCAATACATGCTCGCCGAGTACTGCTATTCGCCTTGTCGTGATACAAATTCTCAATCCTTCAATCGTAAAAACAAGCGTCCAAAATTTATAACAAAAAATTTCTACTGATTCAGAATAGATTCAGAAGACATTTTTGGCTATTAAGAGGTTTTTTTTACTAAAAAAAAAAAGTAAGTATGAGTAATATTAATTTAAAATAACGAATTGATCCAGAAAAAAGGCAAGACACGTTAAACTGGCCATTTCAGCCCTTAGAAGGACTATGACCTAGTTCTTGTTGATCAGTCATGTTGTGCGTGTTATTAAATGTTTGATTACAAATGATCGAGAACTGGACCTACGTGTTTTATGACGACTCTTAACGGCTTATAGAGGCCAAAAGAAGCTTTACATGGGAATTTTTACTCTCTGATGTTTGCCATTGTCTGCACAGAGGTGAAGAATGAACAGAAAAATTAGTTCACTTGAAAAGACTTTCTGTCTGAGCTGGAATTAAATCCAGGCTACCGCAGTTCTTTAGCTTAAGGGCCACGCACTCTACCCACTAGGCTACGACCGCCACTGGTCTTTAGATAAGTAGGGAATTATTTTTCTAGACTTTGGTTTTTTTTTAAATAAAAGCAATTTTTTGCACTTAATTTAAAAATTAAAAAAGAAATCAATTGCAGCACTCAAAATGAAAGATAAATAAATACAATTTTTGACAGAAAGAAACAAAGGAATCCGTTTCTGACTTGTTCTCCTATATTTTTAAAGGATGTTTTCTTTGATGAACCCCTATGAAACAGTATAAATATTTACGTCTCCTTATTTTTTTTTGACTATTACTATATGAAAACTATTGTTAAAATTTATAAAAGGTACTTTTGAAAACCCGGATACTAAAAGGAGGGGATAAATGATGT
The DNA here is from genome assembly GCA_963920525.1 of Dichetophora obliterata. NCBI lineage: Eukaryota > Metazoa > Arthropoda > Insecta > Diptera > Sciomyzidae > Dichetophora > Dichetophora obliterata. The sequence continues at coordinate 154,601,412 of OY986435.1, read as the reverse complement.
GAGGTATATTTGTAAAATAGCACCTGGAATTTATCATGACTCCAATGTTGTATTTTTAAAATTTATTTCTCACGTTCAATAGGTCCTAAAATGCATCCTTCGCTTTCTTCATTGATGTAACAACTTAAAATTATGTATGTTTCTTTATTTTAAGATATTTTGTTGACTATTAAACAACACTGCCCCAAACGGGAAAATAAAAAATATACTGGCCATTTAAGCCCTTGGGATGACTTTAATCGAGCTTCTATTGATAATTTTCGCTGTGCATTTTTTGATTATTTGAGCACAAATGATCGAGAACTGGACCTACGAATCTTATGCCGACTCCAAACAGTTTATATTCTCAAGAAGCTTTACATGTCATTTTGTACTCTCTGAAGCTTGCCATTGTCTGCAGAGAGGTAGTGGCCTAACAGATATATTAATTCAATTGAAAAAAACATTTTATCTGAGCTGGGGTTTGAACTCCGGTTCTTTAGCTTACGGGCCACGCACTCTACCAGTAGGCTTCGGCCTATTATATGCAATGAATTATTAACCAATAAGTAAAAAAAAATAAACGTGCTTATAGTGAAATCACTAAATTGAAAACTATTAAAAAAACAATACAAGAAATACATTAATATGAAAGCGATACTTGTTTAACACAATTCTTGCTGCAAACATGGTCATCAACATTTTTCTTGTGGAACTCAAAGCCAGTTCAATACATGATTCATAACAAGCACCACTAGCTTGAGATATGGAGACGGCAAAATTCAACAACATCAAAGCGACGACATCTCAGCATCATCATCATCACTTGTTATCGCTTTGTGACATTCACATCACGCATTCCGCAAACGTTCTGTCTGGTCTTGTCATTGTTTTGTCCAGACAAAACTGATCCCATAGGAGTTTCAGTTTCCACAACTATGCCAGATAATTGCCCAGATAAAATTATTATGCTGGACAATATGTTTAAGCAGACGCTTAAAATAGGCGCACATCTAAGTAGTTGATGACAAAGGTTTTGATGGACGCTGAAATATATTTAATACTCAGTGCCAAAGGCAGGAAAACACCACAACATGAGAGAGTTAACTTCAACGACAAATTTAGAACTGTACATATTGCTTTTTGCACTTTATGTAGAGATATTTTACTGTCGCTGTGTAAGATTTTTAAAAATACATGACTGGGAAAACCTTAAAGTTATCTGATGAGTAATTCCTCAGAAAGTCAGTTATCAGGGTCCATGACAGCAACTCAGTGATTTTTTAATCATAACCAAGGAATACAGGAATTCCCTTACTTCTGGAGTGCATTGTGACAGAGGTTGTATATTATTCACATTTCATTGTGTACATAAATAAAAATAAATGGAATAAAACTGCAGTTTGTTCAGAACCACCAGAGAGTAGTTATATCGTTATTGAAATATCAGCTGTTTGACGATTTGTCTCAACAGTACAACGACTCAAAAGTAAGTTGACCTGTGTTCTTCCTGCTGATGTTGGTTCGTATTCTGATGAAGATGTGCTAACTGATTTTTATCTGATACCATTTTGAGTTAAGAACATCAAAATGACGACGACACTGACTCTTCAAGTAGCCAAATAAAAAGAGACAGGAATGCACATTGAATACAAAAGAGGAAAGCGTGTCAATCAAAAGACGATAGAAGAAGAAACTTTTAACTCAGTTAGAGCTCATAATAATCCCATACCTGGAACAGAAATCCATTACGTTCGAAAGGCTGATTCAAAAAAATACAATGATGGTGTTTTGAGTGTAACAGGGAATTATTCTTCCCTAAAAGCTATAGAAAATAAGCCTGTTACAAATTATTATTTTTTTTTAAACAAAAAGATCAAAGAACCAAGGCCTGCGCCTCATACAAACAAGGTTTGGTCTTTAACCTAAAAGAAAAGGAATAGATTATTTAAAGGAATTGATTGGAACTATACTTGTATTATTGATTTGGCGGAACAACCGTGGAAAATAATTTGAATTGCTTTCCAGCCCTAAGTTGTGTTCCTGTCCTTTAATTCCACATTTTTTACAATTTATTTGTGGATTTTTAGTTTTCCATAATTCTTAAATGTAGGAAAAAACAAAGAAAGCGAAAAGAACCATGCTCGAACCCGGACTCGTACCAGGGACCTCTGGGTTGATAGCTTAGCGCACTCTACACTATACTACAAAGGATAACAAATATGGACATTTCCACCAAAAGGTCTACCACGAATGAAAAATGAAATGCTACTTAAAATTCGTTTAATCCTCGATAATAGAGAAAACATGTTTAAATTTATATTGTGAGAGTACTGAGAGCTGATCTCAACTTGAATTTTAAAAAAATGGCAGCAAACATAATGAATGCAACAAAAGTAAATAAATGGTGACAAAAGTTGCAAAATTTTAACAAAAGTTGAAATTTTATAAGTAAAATAAATGCTGGTATAAAACAAAGTTTTATTAATTTCTTTTCAGTTTTCGATTGTAACGGTCCTGAATTACACTTTACATGTTTTTCTAGTTAAATTAAATAAATAAAACTATAAAATATTAGCACTTCTTTGAAGGAAAAATTTGTCACATAACGTATATCACGTAACATATCATACTATGATTTATATAAAAATAATTACAAAAGATTTTTCAACGAAACAATTATAAATATGTAGCAACATTATTCCAGATATTAATATTAAAAAACTTTCATAAAAAAACTCGTGCACACTTCGCAAATTTTTTCGCTTATATTAATGCAGGTAAAAACCGCTTCTATTTTATGTCACGTAACGTATCATTTTTGGTGGCTTCTATCTGAGAGCCGAACATTTGACAACTCTTAGCTTTTCACACCTTGTATAGTGCGCTTAGTAAACTATTGAATAATCATAATAAGAAAACGCTAAGTTTCATTTTTCTTTATTTTTCTCCTCATTAAAGTCGTACGACTGTCACGTGCGTAGCTACGGAAATGCCCATATTTAACAAACAGTTTAATATATAATTTTTTTTTTACCAAAAAAGGATGAATGAGAAGCATTTAAAAATGCACCATGGATAAAGAACTATCTAAACTTAAAAACAAATCATGAAGATCAGTATAAAAACATCAGTAAGAAAAATAACTTTATCTATCTATATACAATGTATATTATACATATATTAAAATTTATATATTTAAAAATATATGTACATTTTGATATCAGCACTAACTGCGGAAACGGGACGACTAATTTCAATCACATTTTTAGGGTACGTTAGGGATGGTACGTAGATAGTATATGTGAAGTTTGCACGAATTCGGCCCCGGAAATATAGTATTTTAAAGATTTTCCCATAAAATTCCAAACAAATATCAACAAAATGGCCGCCATTTTCCATATAGGGACTTTTTACTGTCTGTTGAAAAGTTACCAAACCATGTATCGTAATGTTAAATGTGTAAAATGACATTCGGTATTTCTAATTGGAATGTTAAGCTGAACACATGCCTTTTTATCCCTCCCTTAAATTAATTTCATTCATTCCAATATTTTTGTGCATACTCATTTCATCATTTTAAAAGAAAATTCGAGCTCATTTACACAGGAAATTTTCACTTCGAAATTTTCCATGTAAGAATTTTCCATCAATAATTTGTATAGTGAACAAAAACAAAGTGGGAAAAAATTCTGTTGAGTTTTATTTTTTTCGAATAAAAAGTGAGAAGTGGTTTGAATTTTAATCAAATTCTGTTTTCTTCATTCATTTTAGTCGTTGTTTCGATCCTAATTTTATTTGCGCGCTGACCATTAGATTTTTTGCTTTATATACACGTGCATTGAAGTTACAGGTAGAAATGTGTATTGTTGTTGTTGTTAGTACGGTGCTTTTTTCGTCGTTTTTTATTTCGGATCATTGTGGAGTTTATTTCCTTATTTTTTCCAGTGCATTCTTATCGATTTTATTATAGAAAAATGAATGCAAGCCCCCTTTTTCAGGGGATAAGCGTGGAGTGAGCAAAATGCGCCAGGTATAAACTAAATTAATATGAAATTTTGGCAGTCAATTTGTTTTGAGTACCAAATGGTTTAAGAAGAAAACTATTTGCCACACCCTTTTTACTGCCCACAAATCGATAAAAATGCTTCATTTGAGACGGTTTAGGTCGCATAAGACTAAAATTTGGTAATTTAATTGAATACGTATGATTACTCTCGGCAAGTGTACTAAAAATAGGCGTGGTCGCACTATGTTTACGCGCTTTTTCAGGGGATAATCGTGAAGTGAAGCAAAGTGTGCCAGATATAAACTAAATTAATATGAAATTTAGACAGCCGATTTGTTTTGAGTACCAAATGGTTTAAGAAAAAACTATTTGCCACACCCTATTTACTGCCCACAAATCAATAAAAATGCTTCATTTGAGACGGTTTGGGTCGTATAAGACTAAAATTTGGTAATTTAGTTCGTATGATTACTCTCGACAACTGTACTAAAAATGGGCGTGGTTGCACTATGTTTACGCCTCTTTTCCAGGGGGAAGCATGGAGTGATGCAAAGTGCGCATGGTATAACTAAGATATTCTGAAATTTATGTAGTCGATTTGTTTCATGTACGAGATGGTTTAAAAAGAAAACAATATGCCACACCCCCTATTACCGCCCATAAATAAATAAAAATGCTATATTTCAGTTTGAAAAGGGCAGAACGACGTCTGCCAGGCCAGCTAAAGGAATATAAAAAATGTTTACAAAGAATTGAGCAAAGAAGGTAAAATACATTTAGCAGCTTATGATTTACAAGCAGTTCTTCTAGTGACAAAGGAGCATTAATCGTCTTTTTTTAAAAATCAAGGCTAAACTGCTTTAATTTTACCATAACACAAATAAAAACGAAATTATTAAAATTCCTTTTGTTTTTTAAGAGTGATAAATGGAATAGCCACTGGAGTATACAAACACTTGTTGGAATTATCAAAAACTACTATTCCGGGGTAAAAAAATGTATTTTACTCAGATAACTGTGATGGTCAACAGAAGAACAGGTTGATTATCTCGATGTCTTTATATGCAGTCTAATATATCAAACATTAGCACTTATTCATGGTTACTCACAAAAATAAATATTCAAAGTATCATCGAGAGATCGTTGAAGAGGGCAAAGCGTTTAGGAGCCATTTATGTACCAGACCAATATATCATACATCACTAATCAGAAATGCAAGAAAATTTGTTATTCATACTTCATTGATTAGAAGGCACTGCATGATGAGATGACTCCGAATATTACAAAGGACACCTGTGCAAATATATTCAAAATTAATACCTTAAAACTATTACGATTTCAAAAAAATAGCGATTTTTTTCAATAAGAATAGTTACAAGAAAATAGAGTGGAGTGAAGTTGCTTTTAAGTAGAGCCTTTAGATGCACACCATTGTACTCTGAAACCTGCCTACGCCTAAATTTAGGGATTCAAATAGCTTGCTTGATAGCCATATTAATCCACAATTAATTTTTTCTATTGTTTCTATTTATAATTGAATATTAACCTTCATGTGATCGGTGTTCTACATTATTAGCATTTTTGCCAAAAAACTGAATAAAAAAATTCTCTTCAATAGGCTCCGAGGTTTTCAATACCTTCCAAAAAATTATTTCTAAGCAGTTTTGGCCACTAATGGCATCAAAACAATTTTACGAGACCTCCTACTTTTCTTACGAGACCCTACTTCTACTATTGACCATCTCCTGGCTGGGTGTCTACAAATGTAGTCACCACATAATATGTACGAAAAGTCGCATCACTTTTGTATCCAATGAAAAAAATTTTTGATTTTAGATTGTCGAAACATGTCCTTTTGTAATTTTTGTGCTTTCTAATGCACGTATGTGAGTGCGTGTATGCACTTGCATATGCGACTTTACTGCATATTTTTCAATAATTGGAGAGTAATTGAATCGTTTTGAATTGCTGCTCATGCTGATTGGACGCGTGATTTCATTTTGCTGAGCGTATTCGGTTATAAAATAGTTGTGAAACAGTTTGCTTTAATATATTGAGCTCGGAATTAATATTTTAATTAATTAAAATTCCACAAGTCTTAGCCTGTGCTCAAACATGTCTAGCTATTGGTGTGGCACTAGGTCGCTGTCCTTCTTCTGCTTCTGGCACTATTTTGCAGCGCTTGCCTGATATGCAAAGCTGAATACCGTTCGTTCTCAGTATCGTGAAATTGGAAATTGGAAGACTACATGCAAGATATGCAGTTGGTGTAAAAACCCAGTGTGCGACACACATGCTGTCACATATACTTTAGGTATATGCGGTTTTTTAACCCTAGGATGGGCAACATTCTTATGGTAAGCACGCAACACAACGTTCTATATTATTCATCACATGCCAAAACATGTCCAAAAATTATCTCATGTCGTAGGTTTTTTTTAAAGCATTTTGAAAACACAAATAGTTTTTAAAAGCATCAACAGCTTCTTCTGGTGTCGAAAATCTTTATGCATGCAGTGTCCTTAATATGCGGTAACAAAAAGAAGTCATTGGGTGCCAAATCGGGACTGTAGGGCGGATGACGCATTATTTCAATGGTTATAGTGCTCAACAACGCCTTTGTTTGGGCTAATGTGTGGGGTCTCGCAATGTCTTGATGAAGAATGATGCTTCGGCTCTTGTTTGTTTTCCTTATTTCACATAACACTTCTGGCAAACAAATGGTTGTAAACCATTCCGAATTTACTGTTCTACGTGTCTCAAGTGGTACCATTGCCAGATGACCAGTTTTTTTTAAGAAACAATCGACCATTTGCTTCGTAGTACTTTGAGCTCGAACCACTTTTTTGAATTTGATTAACTTTGAAATACCCACACAGTAGACTATTGTTTACTTTCAGGCTCATACGCATAGATCCATAATTCGGCACTAGTCACGATCTTATCAACGTATTTTGAAGCACCGCGATTGAATTTCTTGAGCGTGTCTTTGCACTAATCGTCAAGAGCTTTTTTTTTTGCGATTGTTGAATTATGTGGAATCCAACGTACACAATTATTTTTCACAACTTTCATGTTTATGTAAAGTGGTATGTATGCTAGTGTAAGTAATGCCCAGGAATGCCTCAATCTCACGGTATGTGACATGATGATCAAGCATTGTCAGTTCGCGCACAGCAGTAATGTTTTGTAGTACAGCAATAGAATTCAGACGCCCTTCACGTAATTCGTCCGTGGGCGAAAGACGGCCCCGCTTGAATTGAATTCATCGATGTACTCAGATAATTCACGTCAAACGTTATTAAAAATGATCTCACGAAAATCGATTTTTCACGAGATTTTCACCCTTTTTTGCTGAAATACGATTTCCATCTATTTTTAAAATGCAAAATAAATTACGATTCGCATAACTACTTAACCTTATAAAGGTTAGTGTGCTAGTTTGCTTGGTCTTCAAATAGCTAAAAGCATATTTCTTTTTAAATTTAAAAGAAAACTCATTCTAAAAGCTCCTAACATGATGGTTGAAATACTTATACTAGGTAATCACAACGTGCCCTTATGTTGTAACAACATGTTAAAAAAAACCACGATAAATTGGAACCACAGAAACAAACATCACTTCATGCAAAAATTGAATACAAAAGTATGGTAAATGTAAAAGATTAGTCCAAAAACTTTTATTTTGCTGTTTTATTTTCATACAAGGTGCAGTGCCATAATGTTATTGATACAATTCAGTGAAAGGTAAGGTAAGTAGTTTGCTGGGAAAAGAAACTTCCAACACGAAAATACGTAAATAGCAACAACAGCACGAAGCGCAACGAAAAAAACCAAAACATAACTGAATAACATCCTATAAATAGGTCAAGACAGAAGACAAGAAGGTGGTGCGATATAAGGTATCTCAAAATTGTCGCCAAGACGAACTGTTGCAGCAATTCGCTTCATACCAACATAAAGAAAATAAACCTCTTCCGCCTATTTTAAAATAAAAACGTGAATAATGTGGGAATAAAAAATGCAATATGAAGCTAAAAAAATAAGTTTTTTTAGCGAAAACTTTCCCTGAAAGTAATAAACATTTAGGTTTCATTTTTTTTCTCTAAAGTAGCGATGGACGTGAACTCAGCTTCTAACACAGGATGTAACAAAATCCACAAAAGAAAAAGACAAACAACAACAAAAACATCTTCATCAACACAAGAAGTGAATAAGCGAGATCACAAGACAAATCAATACAGTCGCTCAAGCCTTCATGTCATCCATTTATAACGACCTGGTCAAGGTTACCATAATGAACTACGTTCGTACGTACAAGTTTGTCTTTTGATCTACCTTTTACCGGCAAAGCACAAAAATCGGAGTGGAGTGGATGAATCCACAGAATAAGACACAGGAGCATGAACCAGAGACCAAAGAACTTAATAATGATGAAGATAAAATACATCAGACCTTTGAATGAGAATTATGTGTGTGTGCGTTTATGGGCGTATGAGTGTAAATTACACATACAGCACAGAATACAGCAGCACATCAGGTAATAAATTGTATTTTGCTTGATACGGGCAATTAAGGAACAATTTTGCAGATGAATGAGCAATAAATAAATAAATGAATCCAACTAAACCAAGAAAACCAAAATAAAAACCAACACATATCGATGCATATAAATAAAAAACCAAAGAAAAACAAAGGTAGCCCTCGATGTTGATCCTCTTATGTTTTGGGTACTCCTCGTTGGATGCTACATCGATACTGAGAAAAAAGCTATAAATCAAAGTGAGAAGCTTCATTTAAACTGAGATGATAAAAATTTGCATAATAAATCAAGTAATATAAGCTGTCTGTATGGGAATCAGTCAGTTGGTTTCTGTGAGGAAATATGTCAACATATTCGATAGGCATAGTTTTTTTAGTCAAAAGTGACTCATTTAAGATGCAACGTAGAGCTCCGTAAAAGACTTTGCTTTGTACTGTTTTTATTGTCTCTGCCTTTTTCCTTGAAAAAGGTCGTCAAAATAACAGTATAAAATACAGTAACGCTGGGCACCTCAGATTGGCCAGATAAGGCACCTTATGAATCAGGTACCATAAACGAAGTTAACAACTTGCTGTCTACTTAATACTACAGCTGAAGGAAATTGATATATGTATGTTCAGAGTAGCTCTTAAAAGAAGATCCAAGATTTGGCAGGCTGTTTCAACTCAAAGTGATTCATTTGAGTGATAAAGCATGTTTAATACCGTTCATTTAAATTCCAACGCGTAGGTCAAAGTTCTGCAAAAGGATAAGGGCCCCTCAAACGATACTACATGTCGGATGTACATGTAGTTCGATAAAGTAACGGAATTTTTTTCGTTACCCCTAAACACATCACACATGTCGGATGGACTTAATTATTTTTTAGCTCTCGAAGAGTTAACATCGACTAAAAATATTGTTTGGAGCATTTATTTTTACATTTTTTACTTTAAATATTTCAAGCCACACGAGTGTTGCCGCGAAATCTGCTCCTCTGAAAAATGTTCATCAAATAAAAAATACACTTTTTGGATGGCCACGAACACAAATGGAACTACATGTCGGATGGACTTAGCAAAAAGTCAAAATTTTTTGTTTTCCATCGGACATGTCCATCCGCCTTGATTTTTTGTACACAAACGATACCAAATGTGTGATGGCTTGACAGGTCGGATGGACATGTAGTATCGTTTGAGGGGCCCTATATATCTTTGATTTAGTGCTATTATAATGTTATATATATATTTACATAGATAGTTTACAAGATCTGAAACATTTGTAGAGGTTTGAAAAAAAATTTATTAAAAATCATATCTGTGACTTTTAACATTTCACTTATTAGCTCAATAAAATAAGACGAAGAAATGGACGGTGTACAAATTTAAATCCAAGCAAAGTTTTCCGTGGGAAATATTTTTTCTGAGCATAGTAAATAGTGTGTAAAAAGTTCATTGGAAAATGGACTGAAAAAATTGACATGGTCAAAGTTTAGAAAATATTTTCTTTTTTCCCAAATATATTAAACACTATTCCAAAGACAATTTTAGCTATTATGATATTAATTCAATTTTTCCGAGGGTCCGTTATTTCTTTAGAAAGTAAATAAAAACTGAGAACACAGATTGTATTCAATTTTTTTAGAGGAACGCAGATGAAGAGCATTCCTCCAATCTAATTTGATCTGATAGCGTTTGTAAAAGTTTTTAAAAAAAATTTCTGTTAACGTATGTATTGTAAATTCTTTAGCATAGTTATTGTGTAAGTTTACCTCTTTTCATTATTATCTGCTGTTTATTTTTTTTTTCAATTTTTGGACTGGCTATGCAAATAATTCAATAGATTTATATTATGTGATTAAAACTTGCCCCAATTATATACGTAATAAGGATTGGCTTTTTTATTATTTCATTTGAGTACAAATTGCTTAAAGTAAAGTAATTAAAGTAAAAAGACATAGTTCCTATAGTATTGTAAGTATAGACGTAGAATTCTTTTTTATACAATAATAGAGAAAAGATCTGGTTTTTTATATTTTTTAACTATTTTAATGCATTTCATCTTCTAAATCAAAATTAATTAAAAACAAATTTGTTTTGTATAATTATTTTTCATTTTATATTTTTAGTGATGATTTTGTGGTTCTTGTTCATTTTTTTTTTTGTGGTTAAAATTAAAGTAATTCAAAGTTATGTTTAAAAAATGGAAATAAATATTTCGGTAAATTATGAATTATTTATTTTTCCTGTAGTGTATATGTATATTTTAAAAGTAATTTAAAATTTTAATTTTAGTTAGCAAAACAATTTTTTTCATATGGAAAATTATAATGCAAAATATAAAAAATTCGAATACATTATATTTAAAAATAAATATAGAATTTAAAGAACAAAGCATGCTTGGCAACGCATGCGCAAGCCTGCGTAGCATACGGTTAGAAATCTTGTACTAAGATTGAAAGTTTTCTGTACTACATATAAGTCAACACCAGCTTTGGTTTCAAATCTACTGTTTGGAAAACACTAAAAAATTGTTTTAATATAGCTTGGGCTGAAAATTAACTACAAGCTTGGATTAAAATATTTAAAAAAAAAATAACAAATACCATGAGATTCGATCACACGACAATCAGTTCGTAAATTCACTACTCTTACCACCGGATTATTGGCCTACACATAAAAAGTGCGATAAGCAAACATATGAACTGAGTCGCCTAATATTGAGTGGCAGCATTGCCAGGCTACCTTTTTACGGGTCTTTATCCAAATTTAGTATCCACATGTACTAGAATTTAGTATAAATTGTATTAAAAACAAAAAGTAATGCAGAACAGTTTGTAAACTTAAACCAAAAAAGCTAAAATTGATGCTGTAATATTTCTTTTGGTTTAAAATCTACAACAGAAGAGTTTTAATTATGAGTTAGTATTTGCAAAGTTTCAATTTTAAACTGCAAGGTTTAAAAAATGTAGTAATATTTTAGTGAGACTAAAATTTAGTAAAAGATTTCGAACCATGTAGTAAAACATTTTTTGTAGCTACATACATGCTTTGTATTCATTATTGTATTTATCTGGCTGAAAATATACAAAGCCAATACAAACAACAAAAACGAAAGCAACTGACGTGTATTCATTTATATATGCACATTTTACATACGCATTAATAAAAACAACAATAACAAAAGCAGCACAACAAATGACACGATTGTGAACCAAATCAACAACCGCAACAACACCATTGCACACAATTTCAAAACACCAACAATAACAGCATAATAAGCAGCTACTAAAGCAGCTTGTGTAAAACTTTTCTTATACGAATATATGAATTTTTTCTTCTTAGATTTTGCTATTTTGTGACGTTATCAAAAAAGTTACAAAACCTAAAGTTACATATTCATTTCATTCGTACTCTAACTGATATTTTGGCATATATATTTTCTTTGTACGATAAATATCAAAGGCTGTAGGTATACCCTAAATTGTCAACTAACATACTTAAATGTGAAAAAATTTGTAAAAATGGCCCCCATACAAACCACGCTGTAATAAGTATCTAGTACTACGCCAAAAATTTCAAAACGCAAGTATCAAAAATTTCTAAAAACAAAAACAATAAAAAATTGTGTCAGGAACAAAAATCGTAATGTATTGAAGAAAGCCTCCATATATTTTGGTAACATAAAATTGTAAGTAAAAGTTTCATAATCAATTAAAAGTATTACCTCATTCTATTTTAATTTCAGAGCTTAGCTTATGTGGCCAAAACTTAATGCTTTGAGATTGAGATCTGATTGAGAATACAAACATCATCTTTTAAATATCTGCCACCAGCGGGTAATCTCAAGGAAATTTATTGATGTAAGCACTAAGGTGCCTGAAAAAGTTGTTCGGCACAGTTGCTCAAGATAATCCTTGGTTTATGTTATGATGATTCCCCAAATACTTTGACTCCAGCAATAGCCATCCCTGAGCTGGATGTCATAACATAAACCAAGGATTATTTTGAGCATTTGTGCCGAACAATTTTTTTTTCTATGGAGCGTGAGATGCCTTAATAAACACTACGGGCACCAAACGTTGCACACTGGAATTCAAAATGGGCTTGATCAATAAATGTTAACGCCTACCTCCCACACAACTGGAAAAAAATCTTATATAGGAGATGTGGTAAGCCAATAACTGATCTCTCTCATTGCTCCATTCAGATTTTGTTTCTAGGTATTATCTGTACCAAATTTCATATTTCTATCTATATTCGATTCGCAGTAGTCATATGATCTTAACCAGGGCTCGAATTCTAATTACCTAAAAACAGACAAAAATGTCAAAAAACGGCAGAAAATAACCAAAAAACTGCCAAAAAATACCTAAAACACGCAAACAATTACATAAAAAACAAACAAAAAATAAAGCTTTAAAAATAAAACATTACTAATCTTAAGATTTATTTTATATATTTTTTATACACAGCGTTACAGTATATAACAAGGTACACTTTTAAGTTATTAAAATTACAAGAACGTCGATTGTCTGGCGAAATGCTTTTGTAAACATATAAACTACTTTCTACTTCTGCACTGACGATAGGAACATATTTAACAGACGATATGTTATCGGATGTAAGTTTTTCTTCTATTTCCATAGTATTAAAATTTTTAACCTCTAATATTTCTATAATAGACCATGAAAATAGGGTAAATAAAAACTAGCATATCCTGATTTTTTTATATAACACTTGTTTCATCTTTCTACATACACTTTCGTCTGTTTCACCAAGCGCAGAGCTTCTTTTTCGTCGAAGTCTATAAACAAGGCATTCCTCCTCCTTACTCCTATTTTGAGAGGCAATATTTTTGATTGAAGGGACTCAATTGTTAACCTTCCTATACTCGCGCTGTGGTCTCTCAGACCGACAAATCAATAATTCGATTCCGAAGCGATTATAATGCCCAAAACTCAATAATGCGTTAGGTCAGTCGGTAGGTTGATGCCAATAAAAGCAGCTATACAAAAAATCCCACAAAATTGCCCTTTTTCCGAAATTTTTTATGGATGCGGATTTAATTATAATAAATCAAAGAAAAATAAATAAATATTGTAATAAAATCATTAAACGATCTTTTTAAAAAGTTGATATATTTTTTAATGCATGTTTAACATAATAAGGGTATTCTTGCAAAATGTTAATATTATAATTTGAGCAATTAGTTATTTTTATCAGGCATGGTATATTAACACCCCTTAAAGTCGAGTGTATATTTGCAGCATATATGTTAGCTGCAATATATTTTCATATACTGCATATGTTGTCAATAAGTTTTTAAGTTTTAATTTTCAAAATGGTTTCTGAAATTTTTGGAATTAAATATTTGTTACTCTTGCTCCAATTCACTAATTCTTACATCTCATTGCCATTTTGCCGGCTTCTGATAAGAAATTAATTAACTTTCGAAAACGAAAACAGCTTATTATAGATCATATAAGTTGCCACGTCGCACACTGGGGATTTCGCGGAAAAAAGTCAAATTGTCAACATAGTCTTCATGCAACATGCAGTGGTATTTTGATATTAAAGACTAAATGGTACAGTCAAATCAAAAACAATTACTTCAATCTGACTGGTAGTTTTATTTTTATGCCGTTTCAAACTCCGAACTTGTATGTTTTACCGAACTAACTTAATATAAACCTAAGAATTTCAAGACGAATATTATTTTACTATGTGAGCTAACGTGTTTTTTTTTTATTTTTTATTTAAAGTAGGATATGTCAATATACTAAAATTTAAAAAATAAACTCTGCAGAGACTTAATTTTTTTTTTTTTTTTTTTTTTTTTATGAACTTATAACTAAAATCCCGTTTTTTCCAAACATTTGAATCTGAAATTTTAGCTGTACTTGCCTATGTTTGGAAATCACTACTAATACATTGCCTCATATCTGTTCTTACATTTTTAATCAATTTCAACTGCGGCCAGGTGCGCCTTTCAATAAAACTTATATTTTTATACCCTACACTTGACAAAGTCAGGGTATATTAACTTTGTGCAAACGTTTTTAACGCATAGAAGGAGGCGTGGCCGGTATGGAAAAGTATATATATTCTAGATCAGCGTCAGCTCCTGAGTTGATTCAGCCATGTCCGTCCGTCCGTCCGTCTGTGTGATTATATCTTGCAAAGAATAAAGAGAACCAGGTAAGATATTTGAATGAAATTTGGCACACATATTGATATGGACCCGGGGATGAGCCCAATGATTTTTTTTGGATGCGCCCACAATTACGCCCACCTCCCATACCACCAACTATTGAGAAAACACAAAAAATGGGCTAATAATTGAGCTAGAAAGACAAAATTTTGTATGTGTATATGTTTTATCAATTCTTAGTTGAGTACCAAAAATGGGCGTGATACGCCTACAAATACGCCCACCTTCCATACCACCCACAACACTCAAATTTTATATAAACACACTAAGTGTAGGGTATTTCATAGTCGGGCTCGACCGACTATAGCTTCCTTACTGGTTTATATTTTATATTATATTTTTATATCTTTTTTTTATATTTATGTTATTTTTTTTTTTAATTCAAAGAGAACGTGTTAAAAGAAGTTGTGTTATTAAAAGAGTTTTACGACTGTTCGTGATTGCGCTAATTTTTGCCCCATGTCCATGTTAGAATAATAATACATAATAATAATAATAAAATTTATATGAAAAATTCGTTTGTTTTTATATGGGCGGTATATGATGGGCGTGGCCGATTTTAATGAAACTTTCACAAATTTTTTATTTTGTTAATTGTAATGTCTGTGCTAAATTTCAACATGTTCGGAGCAAAAGAAAAAATGTTGTATGAATTATTAATTTTGAGTTATATGGGCGGTATATGATGGGCGTGGCCGATTTTAATTAAACTTTCACAACTTTTTTATTTTGTTAATTGTAATGTCTGTGCTAAATTTCAACATGTTCGGAGCAAAAGAAAAATTTTGTATGAAAAATTCATTTTGAGTTACATGGGCGGTATATGATGGGCGTGGCAGATTTTTATGATAATTTATATTTTTCTTAATAACGTTAATTAAGTGCTAGGTGCCAAGTTTTATCACTCTACAAGCACTCCTTATAATTTTTTCCCAGAAATGTATGAAGCCATCCCCACTGTGCGTCGTTTGCTCACCTAAATCAAAGAACAAATATATGTGGTTTGTGCAAAGGCTTCTCCATACAAGCCATACATTCCAGTGTATTTAAGGACTTGAGCAGTTGTGCACATTGAATAATTTTACAGCTTTTTAATAGTGATGCACAATTTGAGAGTTCATGTACCCATTACTTGATTAATATATTAAGAGAATTAACGTAAAACGTATTATTCTACTATTTATTCTTACTCATAAATACAAATATGCCAATATTTTGTTTAATATAAAATTTTGATTACTGTCATTGGTTAGAGCTTCAATTTTTAATACTGATGTTATGGTTTGTGATATTAAAAATATACGATATATGTCCGTGATTCGATATTTTTGACTAAAAAAATTGCATCTAAATAAGAGGGATCTTTTACTTTCACAGTTGAAATAAGGGATCTATTACTATCATACAAAAAAAAAAACAAAAAAATATAAACAAACATTTCTATTACTTCATATAAAAAAATTGATGACTCTTAAGAGGGTTATATGTATGATTTGGTCCAATTAATTAAACTCTATATGCCACCCTTCTGTGGGTCTTATACAAAAAACACACTAAAATAGAAAATATTGCTCGTTTACACAAAAGCGTGACGAATGAGACTCGGAAAATTTTCTTCACAAAAACTCGAAAATTTTTTACTAGACTCGAAAAATTTTACTCTCAATAAATTTTTCGGCATGTTCATATTTAGATTATGAAATATTTTCTTTTCCTAGCTAACACTTGATTCTGACAATTGAGACATACACTTCAATAAATTTCTCAGTCAAAAGTGTGGTGTGTTCACGAAAACCTAACTGCACAACTACAAGTCCTCAACTTCACTGGCAAGTGCACTGAATCGTGAATACACCTATTTTGTTATATATGTGTAGCAGAGATGCAGTGATTGAGCTTACTCATCGTGGTGTGAGTTCGCTATCAGCAAAGAAACTTACTTTTTTTTAAAGTAAAAATCAATCTTTTATTTAAAATATTATTATGTATTAAGATTTTAATGTTATTTATAATATATGCATTAATTTATGCATTAATTTTAATAGGATATGCAAAAAAATTATATTTATATCATATTAAATTCATCAAAATCGTTTTTTTATATTATTTTAACAGCATACAATTTTAAAAAAGTCACACCAATTATGAAATCCCAGGACTATCCCATGAAAATCTTTGTGGTCGAATTGAGTGTTACTTCATAAGAACTCGTTATTTAGTCTAGCTGTCAGCGCACGACCGATCTAACGCCACTATTGAGTTTTGGCCTTTTAACAGTGGCGTACGGAGGACGATCTTGTATGATATCCTCCGATCTGGAATTTCATATGCTGATCTGAATTTTATACCTGGTGGAGGCAGAAGAAGTGGTTTAACGGCTGAACAGTACATCCGGGAAATTATACAAGACCTTATTAAATCGCATGAGTACCTTTGTTAACAACTACTGTAGCTTTTGATGTTAACTTATCGAAAGATCAACTCAAAAGAAAACTGAAAACTATTGAATGATTAGATCTATGTAAACGCATGGTTAGTTGTTATTTCTTGTGTTGTTCCTGAGCCCAACCCATATTAGGGTGGGTAAATTTTTCTCACATTAGATTGTTTTGGACAACTTTTATCGATATCTTTGAGATATTTCAGTGATATTTGGGCTGGTACTTAAGCTGATCTAATGCGGAGAAAGTGCGAAAAACTGTAGTAGCTTATCTTTTTTATTATTGCATGTAAAAAAAATAATAAAAGTCCGAGGGGGCAATACAAGTTATAAATGTTCGTTATTTTTTTTCCTTTTGTTATTGCTAATTTTATGTCTTGCTTTGTTGATGTTACTTTTACTTGATTGACTTCTGTAATTTTATTGTTTTTACTTGATATTAAATTAACAATTGGTCACAAAATACAACAAATTGTGTCTTCAAAAAGAAAATTTCTCAGCCTTTTAAGTGGTATCTCATAAAATTTTTATAGATAGAGACAGCACTGAAAATAGCATTTGAATACTAAAAATAAAGTAAGTCAGTTTCATTGCTCACTTACTTTATTTGATTAACATTTTTTTTTATCAGTCTTTTTTTAACTAAAATTTTTTTTAAGCTTTTACATTGGTAGAAAGTGAAACTACCATACCTTACTAGATAAACTCCAAATTCTTCACGATGCAAAAGTCACTGTTTGGTGCGGCGTTTGTGCTAAAATGCTCATTAGGCCGTTCTTTTTCGAAGATGATAATGGCCACAGAGTTATTGTCAATCAGGAGCGTTATCGCGATATGATAAACAATTTTTTCATGCCAATCGTTCATCGAAAGCGTATCAGGCACTACTGGTTTCAACAAGACGGCGCGCCACCACACATAAGCCGCACTACAATCGATTTTTTGAAGCAATTGTTCCCTGGCCGTTTGATGTCAAAAAATGGTGATTTCGATTGGCCGCCAAGATCACCAGATTTAACGCCTCCAGACTTCTTTTTGTGGGGTTATTTGAAATCAAAGGTTTACGTCAACAAGCCAAAGACCCTAGAAGAGCTGAAAACCAACATCCGTCAAGAAATAACCGCCATTCCCATCGAAATGTTGAAGAAAACCATGGAAAATGCTGCAAAACTAGCACAATATGTCGTAGAGGCCAATGGCGACCATTTACGAGATATCATATTCAAGATATAATGTAAGAAAATCTACTTGAACATATTTAAATGATATTTATGACAAACAGACAAAAAATTGTGGTTTCTTTGATTTATTTAAAAATAAAATGGGCGCTTCGAATATGGACAACCCTGTATATAGATAGATTTTTGCCATTTGGACTTAATTTATGTTGTTTTTAATTTTTGTAAACTTTAGTGATTGAAAAAGATATATCTAAAGATGTTTTATTTTTTACCACTTTATTTTTAAGTTTAGGCCAGCTTTTTTTAATTTTAGACTTATGTGCGTCTATAAATAAAAATAGGCCCACATATGTCTTTTCGGATAATTAACAAAACTTAATGTAAAGTAAAACTTTATAAAAAATTTGGCGCGAAGGATCCTTTTTTCATAAAAGAAGACAAAAAAGCAAAAATGTATTTTTTTCCAGTTTTACGTTTTTTTAAAAATAGCTTAATCAAAACCAAAAACTTTTGCCTCCAAAGTTAGAAGGGGTCGGTCATACATTTGGTCTCGATTGGGGCACTCTAAATGGGTCAAAGAAAGATTTTTCAAAATTTGACCCTACGGAAAAGTTGGGGCATTAGAATTCGTTTTAGAGGTATAGTTCTTCGGGCAAAGTTTCTTATTTTGATCCCTAGAATTTCCTAGATTTTCTCTGAGCAATGGGCGATTTTTTTGCCTCCCCACAAATCGACCCGGCCTAATGTCCATTGTCCATTAATGATAACGGTGCTTAATGTAAAAAAATGGTTGATGCTCTGTTACCTTAAATAAGGTGTAAAACATATGCCATATGATTTTTTATTCTACGAACGAATAAATACTACAAATTTTTGTTATTGATCATTATTCTGGTTTATGTAAGTCCCCTCCTAGTTTTCTATGGTTATATTACGTGTTTATGAATTTTGGCCAGCTTTTTTAAGAAATAATAGCAAATAAGAAAATAAGAAATTCGGGAGTTTTGTGTTGTGAATTGTGTAATTTAATTTATAATAAATAATAATGATTAGTGTTAAATTGAAAAAAAAATAAATACTAAAATATTTCATTAGTGTTTGTATCTTAAAATGTCTGATTACATTTTCATCAAAAAAAAGGAACTAGGTCCCATCACGAGCATAATAGCTCTTGATCACATGCTTGATTGGTTGTAACCTTCTTTGATCTCTTTCTTATTTTTCTGTCAATTTTGTTAACTTTTAATCGGAAACTTTCTCAATTCGGTATGTAATAAATTCTAAATATAATTGGAAAGAGACATTTATTATATCAGCATGTAGACTGAGATAATTAAAACATTTGACAAATGAGCATGAGTCTGCAAAAAAAAGTCAAGCAAATATTTTCACCGGAGTTATCTGTATTTAAGCATTAGAAGTGCAAAAGGTCCACTGCGAAATCATGTTTGAAAAATAGTAATTTAAGGTCGAAATTCACCAAATGAAGGTTTTATTAATATATCGTAAATTATTGTTTTACGGCAATGGTATTTTATTTTACGGTATTTTAGCTAGTTTTATTCTTAAGCTATTTCTGTATCCCAAAAAAATAATAACGATGAAAAAAATTATGTCTGCCAAATATATACCTTTTATGCAGAAAATTTTGTTTTAACTTAATATTTTATTATTAAGTTTTTCTGTGTCAATACTGAATCGGAGTTAAATTTAATGATCCACAATTTGTTTACGCACATGTGTTCTTTTAGTAGAATGAATGCTTTTTGAGTATTTAAGCAATAATGCAATAAATAGGAACATTTCAAAGTTTTTACGGGTCTTATCACATCTTGGATATTGCTGTAGTAATTTTAAAGTTCTGCCACTTATATGATGTAAAATAGTAAAGTCCTTATGTTGTTACATAACATATTTTTCTGTAGGAAACTCAACTGCAAAGTGGGCTTGGCACCGAAGCTTACAAGATTGAATAGAACATTCTTGAAAACTCTTCATTTAAGACCCAAATAAGCAATTAAAATGATTGCCAGCTATACGCAAATTATTTTCAAGGAAATTTCTATTCTTACTGTTTTACTCTATTATAACTTATTAAGTTTAAACCAGAAAAATACTCAAACAGCTAGGATATAACAAGTTTAAAGAACTGTAAGAAAAGTGCACAATTCGGAAAATCACTAAATTCCTTATCTTCAAAATAGACCACTTACCGGTGTCGAATAGGGATGTGATGTCAGACGCACTCCATCCGTTTCCATTTGCTCTCGTAGTATTAGTTCCAGTTCGTTGGGTGGTGTTTCGCATAGAATCTCCATGCTGCCTGATAGCGAATTCGGATCGTTGAGCATGAAATAAACTGAAGCAGCTCCTTTTTCACGCAACTGGCGGATACTTTTCAATAATTTGTGTCGATGCGATGGGTTCTCAACGCCGATGGCATCCAAGTCGGGATCGCCGACCTGTTTGCAAATTTCCAAATCATCGTAACCGTTATCAAGGAAACTCTCAGCATACTGAGCTAAGCCGAGGGCACGAAGCCACTCGCAAACGATATTGCTAACGGCCATATTGCAGTGGTGGGATGGTGGAATGGGTGGATGGTTGATGAGCGCGTTAGTGAACGCGAATGTTGTGAACGTTTAGCGTGAAAATTGTAGCAATTACCGTTACAAAATGGCGGCTATTAAATATGTACGATGGGAACGATAAAACGAAGAAAAAAAAAAAAGAAAAAACCAACTAGCGATTTATGTACGTATGGTCAGAACGTGCCACACTAGCGATTAAGTTAAGTTTCTCAAAACGACGAACTAACAGAGAGCAACACAAACACGACCGTAAAAAAAAACACACAAAATAATGAACTAAACATGCAATTTCCGGTGACACGCGGAAGTAGCTTAAAATCAAGCGTTAGCGAGCAAATATGGCGGGTAACATACTATTTCACACAATGCAAATCAATTTTAGCTAAATAGCTGCACATTTTTCTTATATATTGGTTATTTTTATATATAATTTTTTGCAAGAGTTTGCAACACTTGTTTTTCACACTCATACATTTTTATAACGCATTTTTGCATTCCGTTGCATAACCAATCATTGCCACTTCTAAGAAAATAAAGCTCACAAAAAAGCAAATTCGCAGCAAGTTAAAGACGACGACAGTCTTTCTTTTTATGTGGGTTCAAATAGCTCGACACTTTGATGCAATTTTAAATAAAGCTCTTTGATTATGTTGGCAGTTGATGTAGCTTATAGGTTGAATCCTTCGAGCCACATTATTCCTAATACACTTTTAACGATCTCGCGCTTCTGATGGGTGCTTCTGTTGTTTTTGTTGTTGCTTTTATTACTAGAACCACTCCTTCTATTACTTCTACTCCTATTGACTATTGTCGTTGTTGGCATTTTACGAGCTGCAGTTAATGATGATGGTGATGATGTTACTCCTGCAGCAGCTTCATCACTGCTGCGAATGCGGTTGAAACTGTAATGAAAGAAAGTCAAAGAATGAGCACAAGTTTAACTTTAAAGTGTAAAATACACTAGAGCTAAGATTTTAAAGATTTAAAATTCAGTTGCTATAATATTCTGGCATTAACTCTGTTATGCATAAAATGCACATTAATAACAATGAAAATTTATTATAAAATCACAACCAACGTTAATGAAAGTGCCCGCATTGTTGGTGGTAGCTCATTCTAATTAAATTGCTTACCACACAAAATAATCAATTTTAACGCCAGCTCATCCTGGTCGATCATCATCATTCTATGCTGCACCCTAAAATTAATTGAACTCATTAAGTAATGGTACGCAACGTGCTATCGTTACTATTGTTGCATGTTAAGAATCAGTTGCATATCTTTATATGAGGGTGGTGATGATGGTGGAGGTGAAGCGAATTTATGATATACTTTGGTATTAATAAAAATAGAAACCCACTCACACACTCACACTCACATTACTTGATATGGGCACGATAAAAACATATCATTGGCACGCAGAGCACGCAGCAAATATGGCCATTATTTGATGCAAATCAATGAGTTCAATTAATTTTGAATACTTGAGATATGGCAAGGAAGCGTAAAAGGTAAAAGAAAACCTCAATAAAACGAAAAGATTAATAATGATAAGGAGTGTTTTGTTTTCTACCAACATAAAATTCCTAACGTTCTTCGTTCTTTCCTAACGAATTATTGTCTCTCTTTGGCGAATGTAGAGGTAATGTACCTCCAACGCTTACAAACCGTTCTCAATTACACTTGCAAATCAATTTAAATTACATTTGCTTGAACGTAATCGCTTACACACTAGCAGTAGGAAATTCTTCTCATTTCATTGCATTTTATGTTATTGAGTCTTCATAATTTTTAATTGTTACAATATATCTCATTTGATTTTTATTTATTTAGTATCTTACTTAGTTTTATTTATTTATTTATTGTTCTACAACGCAGCTAACAAGACATAAGTTTTATGGCAAGCACCGTAATAGCTTTGACACATTGGCATAGGTAATCTTGGTTATCTTTTGTAGTTTAAAATATAACCATTGGGGATGACACACTCAATATATTTCTTAACTAGTTTAAAAAAATAACGAAAAATATAGAAGCAATGGGCGAGCGAACAAAACTATAATCGTAAAATTTCA
Organism: Dichetophora obliterata; assembly: GCA_963920525.1. Taxonomy (NCBI): domain Eukaryota; kingdom Metazoa; phylum Arthropoda; class Insecta; order Diptera; family Sciomyzidae; genus Dichetophora; species Dichetophora obliterata. The sequence goes on along the minus strand of OY986435.1, from coordinate 154,578,402 downwards.
GCGTGTGTGCTTGAGAGAGAGCACAGTAGCTATCAACGAAAGTGTAGAAAGAAGAATATCAAAATCAGCTGTTAAAACTCGTTTAGCTGTGATAAACGACTTTCGGAAACTAGTTTTGACTAAACGAATTCTAAACATAGTTTATCAGAAAATTAAACTAGAAAAGCGATTTAAACAAGTTTAAGTCTGCCAATGTGTCACAGGTATAACATGTAGATGATATACTTATTGACAATTATTTTGAAATTAATAAAGTTAAATAGCGTTAAATTACCTTATACATAACATTAACTAAATATTATATTAAATCGAAAAATATATATACTAAATATTAATATACTAAAACTAAGGATATGCAATACATAAAATTAGATTAAACATTTTTAGATTTTAAGTTATTCGCAAATTTAAGTTTGCTCCCATGAGGAGCAACAAGGGAGCGATCTTTTGCTGTTTTATTGCATTAAAAAGTAAGCAATTGTGCCCTTGAGCACTCCACGCTCCTCGGGGATCACTTCCAGATCGCTCATAGCATGATTCACTTATTTACTAGGATGTTACGGCACAAACATCTCAAGCGCAGCGCCATTGAGAGACTTGCTTTCAGTTGCCTTTGCATGCATTTGTTATTGTTAGCAAGTTAGAAATTTGGTGAACATCGGCTTTGTTACTATTTTTTGTACGTGTTGTTGTTGCTATTTTTTGTACGTGTTGTTGTTTTTATAAATGTGCAAACACACAGTTGATAAAACAAAACAAATTTGTAGCTGAGCCAGCTGAGCCAACTGAGCCAATTGAGCTTCTGGAAGCTCATGTTTGGTCTTAAGCTATGACAGAAGTATGTTAATGCAACTTGCTGATATTGAATCTTAAAGTTGACAGACATATAAATTTAATATAATATAGAATAAAAAATAGTGATTAAGTTTTTGTCATTACTTGAAATTTTGACATTCAGGAACTTTTCCCAGTTATCTATATGTTATCTATGTATATCCAGTTATCTATATCTTGAAATTTTGACATTCACGAACTTTTCCCAGTTATCTATATGTAACTAAAAACGGAGATAAAAAATTTCTACAAATACACTTATAAATACTCAAATTATCGTAATAAACAATAACTTCACTTGTATTAAAGCATTAATTTGTCATGTTAGTATAGTTATAAAAGTTTAAGAAAATTAGTTCATTAATTGTGATCTATTATTTAAATCATTACATGAATTTAATTGCGAGTCTCAGATCAAGTAAGTTTTAAGAAGGCAACAACAACAACAACAACTCTGTATAGAGTTAATAACTTAGCTAAGTCAACTCGAAATTAAATTCATATAATAGTATAAGAAAGTTTCATTTTTAAAACATATAATTAATATTCGGGCAGAGAATTTCGAAAAAGAGGTTGCGCTAACAGAATAGCTTTCATAAACGTTTGATTCAAGTTGCAAACTGGAGAGAGGTAACATAAGTGAAACCAATTCTAATCCTTTTCGCGCATATATGTATGTATATTGCATTACTCAAATAGTTTTCATTGCATTTAAGTTTATTGATAAATATTTTTTGGAGATTAAAAGCATAATTGCAAAAAGGAACCACGAGGGCCCTTTTATGGTAGATTATGTTTCGAATTTTGGAAAAAAAAACTTTTTTAATTTTTTTTTTGTAGGTAAAAAAATTCAGAAAAATTTTTGTTTATGGATTTATATAAAAAAGTTATTGCAAATTTGAAAAATTTTTCCATTTCGAAGAATTTCATCATATTTGGTATTTTTAACATTTTTAAATTGAAGTTGAGAAGTTATGCATTTTTAAATACATGCATCTCGCGCATGTCGTAATACTTTGCACTCGCTGGCGGGTGAAATTCTTCAAATTTTTATTCCAAATTCAAACTTCCGGTTTCGAGATGAAAATGTTTTCTAATTTCGAATTTGATCGCGGAATTCAGTAGAAGATACAATGAACCTATTTGCAGATTTTTTACATCCATTTATTACTCCAATTTTAAAAGCTGGCTGCAAGAATGATGTATCCAACTATAGGCCTATTTTAAAGCTTTCAAATGTTTCTAAGCTCTTTGAATGTGTCATTAAGAATAGGTTATTTTTTTTAGTAAATCGACACATTTGCCCTAAACAACATGGGAGGTCAACTGTTACAAACTTTGCAGTTTTCTCGAAATTTTGCTTTTCGTCTTTTGAACATGGGCATCAAGTTGATGTTGTTAGAATACAGATTTTTCCAAGGCATTTGATAAGGTTCCACATAATGTATTGCTAGCTAAACTTTCTAAAATGGGTTTTCATTCTATTTTTCTCACTTGGATACAGTCTTATCTTCAAAATAGAGTTTCTTTTGTGTAGATAGTGTCAAGTCTTATCAATTTATTGCCACTTTTGGTGTGCCACAGGGGAGCCTTCTTGGACCTTTGCTTTTTTCATTATTTATTAATGACGTCAGTAAATGTTTTCAATCTGCAAAATTTTTACTTTATGCTGATGATTTAAAGCTGTTCAATGATATATCTGACTTAAACTATGCTGCTCTTTTCCAGAGTGATCTAAATAATTTGCTTTCATGGAGCTTATTGAATTTCTTACCTAGGAGTTATTTTTGACTGTAAGTTCACTTTTATTGATCACATTAACTATGTGGTTCCTAAATCATATTCTTTACTCTGAGTTTACTGATCCGCATATTTTAATTTTTCTTTATAACTCCTTTGTAAGGTCGAGGTTAGAGTATGCTTTCTTTATATGAGGTCCTTTTTATTTAACACATTGCGCTTATTAGAGAAAATCCAAAAATCATTTTCACGTTTTGCGCTTCGTACTTTGAACTTTTGTGAACCCTTGCCTACCTATGATACACGAATTTTGCTTTTGGTCTTAAAAACTCTTGAAACTAGAAGAAAAATTCAGTCGTTAACTTTTATTCATGATCTTTTATCAGATCAAGTCGACTGTGCTCAGTTATTGCAATTTGTAAATTTTAGTATTTCTGTAAGAACGTTTCGGCAGTATGCATTATTTCATTCTCAAATTCATAGAACGATTTACGCAATTAATGAGCCTATAACGCGGGCCTTATCACTGTACAATGAATTATCTGTTGTGAATAATTTTGATCTTTCTGTCTCGAAATGGTCTTTTAAAAAGTTGCTTTTTACTTTATTTCGTATATAGTTTTTGTTTTTTTCCTATTTTCATCATTATATGTTAGTTACTTTGAACATTTTTCCATTATAATATTTTATTAATTTGTTATATTTTAGTCTTTAAATAAATTATTACTTTTTTAAGAAGTCTATAAGGATTTGTAATCCAAAGACATCAATGAATAAATAAATATAAAAAATAAAAAAAGTTCGAAATTCAAACAGCTTTATATATAAATCAATAAAAATGTTTTCCTACAAAAATGTTTTTTAAAAAAATCGAGTTTTTCAACAACTGCAATCTTAGGAAACTCGGAAACCAATGCAGATTTAAAAAAAAAATGTCACATAATGCAGTTTTTCTAGGAGAAAATTAAGGAAAAAATCCAAAACCCATCATTTTGTTTGTGGTTTACATTTGTATCAATTATTAAATCTTTCAGTTGGGGATTCAAAGTTCCTGTCCACACAAGACCTAAGGACTTTTGCACATAAGACCGCAGCGCAAATACTAATATTATATATTAGTAATTTTATTTTTATAAGTGCTGTAACTTGCTGTAAAATAGTCTGGAAAAACATTGCTGTAATTTTTGCAATTTTCTTAACAGATAGTCTTGTATTTTCTTTGCATTTAACCATAGAATACTAACCTTATTTTACTATACGTTATTACTAACCATGAGTAAGATTTATTCATTAACTCTTTTTTCTAAAAAAGCAACAATTTCTTATGTTGGAAAAGTGTACAAGTACATATGTTTTCAATTTAAATAATTTTTCCATTTCATTACTGAAAATAAACATAAAATTATTTCACTGTCACTTTGTTTTTTGATTTCATCTTCTTCCTCACTTTCGCTTCATTCAAGCAGGCCATATTACTATAATTAAAGTCAAATAATGAAAACAGAATATTAACCGTTAATACTAACCATGAACAGTGCTGCTATGTGCCTTTCACCAGTTACCCCTAGATTGGATTTCAAATCCCCCTAAAACTCCCCTAAAAATTTTTTCGAAAAACATACAAAAATTTCATAAGGGGCAACTGAAAAGTAGTGCAACTGCAATGCAAGCCTATGTAGTTAAAGGGCTGAGCTGCTAGACGTCTTTAACAAGGGCAGAAAGTTGCTTCATAGTTCTCAACTGTCCAATGTGAAATTGACATTGAAATTAAGTCTTACTTTTGAAAGGAGGCTCCGTCTCCTACTTGATATACTTTTGGGCATATCTTTTTTGTTCCATACTTTTTTTTTCTAAAAGATCAAAGAACCAAGGCATGCGCCTTATACAAACAACGTTTAATCTTTGACCTGAAAGGCAAGGGATAGAATATTAGAGGAAGAATTGATTGGAACTATACGTGAATTATTGAATAAAAAAAAAAATTGAAAGACAATTTGAATTTCTTACAACAGAGGCTAGTGTTATGCCATAACCTCGGCAAGTATTTTCAGCCCTCAGTTGCTCCTGTCCCTTAATTCAACATTTTCCACAATTTAATTGTGGATTTTTTGTTTCAATAATTCTTAAATGTAGTAAAGAACAAAGAAAGCGAAAAGAACCATGCCTGAACCCGGATTCGAACCGGGGACCTCTATTTTTATAAAGTATTGCTGTTTTTATAAATACCCAAAAAGTCAAAAATCTTTTTTTCTTAAATTTTTACATTATTTTAAGGAAAAGAAAGAAAACTTTATTTCGAAAGGTCAATTTTTCAAATACCTCTAAAAGACATTAAATCTCCCTAAAAAACCCTTAAAGATTCATTGCCCCTAAAATCCCTCAACACAGTTAAAAAAACTTTAAATCTAGAGGGAAATCCCCTTACCTGGCAGCACTGACCATGAGTGAAATATACTCACCAGTGTTTTGAAAATGCGAAAACACCACAAACCGATCTTCAGCAACAAACGAGCAAGATTAAAAGCAAAAACATTGAAGAACTGACGAGCGCACGAACACATTGCGAAATCAACATCGTAGATGTAATCGTTTTTTTATAAGGAATGAGTATATTTTACGTAGGTACGTATTCTATACAGGGTTAAGAATTTTTTTACCAAAATTCTAAAAATAGTTTAACATATAAAAAAAAAAATTCACATCCGAAGCAAAAGTTTATCAAATAGGATCAATCAAAAAATTAATTATTTAAAATAAATTTTTAAGTATCTTACTAACATATAATTTGTAGTAAATATATTTGATACATAAATATTAAATTAAATGCATTACTTTATTGTACATATGGTTACGTGAGATATAGTATCCTTTTTTTTTTTAACAATATTAACAAAAATCATGAAAGTAACCAAATTTAATTTTTCTAAAAAAGTAATTAATAGTTCTTAAAGAATAAAAACTTTAAATGTTTAAGATAAGAAACATATACAGTGGGAGGCCAAATTAACAAGGACAACCTTTAAAATGTGAATTTATGGCAATATTAATTAATCAAAACACTACACAAAAGTTTTTTTGTTGTTAAAATAATAAAACTTCAAAATTGCATTTTAAACTAGCCTTCATATGACAGCATTTCTTAGAAAAAGATATTCCTATTTAAGATTTTTTTTTATTCCTTTTCTTTCACAAAAAACAGCGCTACCTGTCATTTATTTAACGAAATCAATTTTCTTCAAAATGTTTTTATAAATTTTACAGGATTTTTAAGCTTCAAGAATAGTTTATGTGAAAAATGTATACCAATATCTCTTTCCAATTAAAAGCTATCGCTAAAAATCTATCAGCTCTAGTCATCGCTAAAAATCTATAAATCTTAAAATGTCTTTACACTTCGAGAACAATAAATTTAAATTTATATACAAATGCAACATTGTGAGTTCATAACGAAAATTAATTTTAACTAAATAAAAGGAATTTAAAAATGCAATTTCGAACTTTTATTATTTTTACAACAAAATTAACTTTTGTACCATTTTTTGATTTATTAATATAACGATAACTTCACATTTTAAAGGTTGGTTAAGCGCTATGGTTAAGCGCACAAAAGTTATAAGTGAAAATTTTTAAATGTCTAGAAGCGCTTATTTTTTTACTGAAATGTATTGTAATTTAAAAACAAACTAATTTTTTCTGTAAATTTAATAATTTTGTGCACATTGTTGAAAAATCGCGAAATATGAGATAAAAAAAGAACATTGTTGGAAACATAACTGTTTCACTTTTTGTTAATTAAAGTCAATCTAGATGCATGCTCTTGCATGTATTCTAAAGCTGACCATACAAAGTGCGGATTATTTTCACTATTAATTAATGCTTTGGAAAGCATTATATTACTTATGATTTTAAAATTGAGTCTGTTACTTAGTTTTGTCTTTCTTTAGGTCTGAAAATTTTTTTTTATTTTTATTTTTACAGCGGCTGAACTGTGAGGAATTTTTAACAAAATTTTTTAGTTCCATATAACAGTTTTTTTCCATGCCATTTTTAAAAGAAGCAACTTTCTCCCAACTTAAGAAAATCGTAGTAATTTCCATTAGGCTCAGCAGAGTTGTTTTTTTCGTAGCAGACAAGATCGATTGAAAAAGGCCAAATAAGATGATACGTTTTTGCAAGTAACACAAAACAGTATATCTCTAATTACATTTTTTAAAAAAACAAAATTTTGCTTTGTTTCGTCACTGCGAAAATTAACCAAAATGGAATTGGTAAAAATTTCACATTTTGACAACGCTGACTTTAGGGTTAAAAATTTAATAAAAGTGACTCCAAGATATTGTATTTAGTTTTGAAAAGGGATTTCGGATTTATATAATCTTAATTTAAGAATGTTGCTCTTCAGAAAAGCCCTACTAATACATTTACCTGAAGAATTTGTCATACATCTGGCGTGCAATTTCAATTCTTCTCTTTGCCAAAAATACAATGAATTTAAAAAAAAATCACTAAAATTATACCTTTATTTAAATTTTGTGGTCCGAGTTTAAATGATTTTTATTTTATGCCAAGTCTGGACAGAAATGGTGTATTTATAATTACACACTTAATTTTAATTGTTTTCATAATTTTCAAAAATCATATATCTAAACAAAGTTTAATGAGAAAACCGTATATCTTCCGTACAAAGTGAGGTCATCAATATAGCAAAACTTTGTCCACAAAAATGTATTATTTGCTTAAGGTTCATTATCATATAAAGCTTTTAAAGCACACTTTAAATTCGAAGTTTGGAAAAATCGAATGAAAGCCGCACATTTCTCCTAAATAAAAAGACATTTTTAAAATAATAGAGCATTCATAACTTCCAGAAAACTTAAACATTGCAATAAAGATATTTAAACTTTGACCCAGTGGGAGAAAATTCCCCAGTAGCTTCAATTAAAATACACAGAAGTATATGGATGCACACTCAACTTTTTTTTACACGGTCTTTATTTGCACGACTGTGAAATAACACGGTCCACCAACAATTTTTTGTGCACGTATTTTTCGGTTTAGCACGACTAAAAAAATTTTTATTCACCAAAAATTTCCATACTGTATTCAAACATGATTGGTTTATGTCCACACGTGTGTGTTACTGACTTGAAAACTTTGCCGACCACATGTTTCCGTGTACAAGTTTTTTTAAGAGTTTTTTTTTAACAAGTTTTTTAAAATACTAATTTTTTGTATGTGATTTTTTTAGTGATTTCTACCCTTTTTGTGGCTTATGAAAATATTTTTTTATTTATATTTTTAGTTTTTTTTTTTGTTAACAAGAATATATAAAATATATTTTTGCTGAAGTTTCGTGTATGAATTTTACTAAAAATTTTGGGATTTTGGAAGATATTCAGTACAAAAATATAAAAACTGAAATTTCGTAAAATTTTCAAGGCAGCATATAAGAACCATAACTACCACAAATGAAAAGATATCAAATAATCCTTCAAGATTTGCCTTACTAAGACTCTTAACTATAAATTTGCGTACTAACTTTTAAAAACTTATGACTTTTTTCCATACCTACTTTTGTCCACCTCGTTACACTGCGCTGTTTACTCAAAATCACTTCTTTTTTTTACCTGGCAGAGAGCATAACTAAGACAGTTTTTATCGATTAAATTCAAAATGGGTTTTGTTGATAAAGCCCTCTTTAAAGAATTTTCTATTGAAAAATACGTGAAAATGTTGATTTTTTTAAAATGTTCGCCATCTTTTTCTAAACAATATTTTGAAAATCTCCTATTCCAGCTATAGCATATAATATATATTTTGCATAGCTATAGCATATAATATATATTTTGAAAATCTTTTTCGTTTTTTGTTCTCAGTTGATCCATGCGAACGAACTGATATTTTCAAAGGACCATTTTTCAAAAATATACCGTTAAAAACAAAAATTTAATTGTTTTAAATACTTAATAATGTTCTTAAGAGTGTACAAAGTTTTATTTGAATCTATCAAAGAAATTCCTTTTAATAAAATAAACAAAAAACACCTTAAACTCAGACGTTTACATTGTTCATACCCCTTAAACATGGTTGTCAACAAGCCTTGTTGCTTGTGGTTTAAAGTGCTCAGATGGTGCAAGAAAAACACGAAGCACTCGTCAAATGTACAGTTGCTTTGAGCGAGAAATTACTGTTTTGCAAAAATATTACGAGGACCTCTAGAGGGGGGTGAAATATCTACCGGGGGATCCATTCTCAATGCTTTATCTTCTTCAATTCTCTGGGTTTCCACAATAAATGAAGACTACTTTATATACCTACCGAATTTACTTTTAGAGGGATCAAATATTTTTATTATTTTTACTCTTATACCTTAATTTTAAAAGAAAAAAAATCAAGTTTCAAAAACTTTTACTTTTTTCCCGAATTTTGGTTTTTTAATTTCTTGCACAAGATAGTTCAAGACTATGATATAATAACTCGTACTGTTGTTTTTCAAAATTTTGCATACGTATTTGCATTTTTGAAAACTTTTTTTTTTTTGCTAAAATACTCGAAATTTTCAAAACTGTACGCTTCTACAAAAAACTGTCATAGCGACCAGGTTATTAACGCAAGCTCGACATTTCTGGAGTCAATATAGGTCATAGATTAAGAAAATATTTTGACTGCATTTTATTGAAATAATTTCATACATAAATTTTTACGATATTTTTTCAAAGCAACAAGAAAAAACTAGATTCTTACGAAATTAATAAAATCATGCATCTAGTGGTTTTTGTCTTATTTTAATGCTTGATAACTCATTTGAAGAACAATTAATTGAAAAATGAAGTGCGTACTAGTTATTTCTAAATTCACACTCAAAAAAAGTAGCATTGATTTTATTGAAAAAAAACTTTTTTCCTAATCAAATTAAATCAATTTTTATACTTTAATGTAGCTGCTGGTTATGTGGTTGTTGTTGTTTCTGTGGTTCCTTGTCAATTTGGTTTCCCCACAATTATGTTTATGTTTTTAGAAATAGGAATTTATCTTTATCTTTGCAGACAAAGACTTGGAGTCAAAAGTTAATTTCCGGCATTTTAGAATGCAGTTTCGCAGTGATTATGCAGTTGAAAGTGTTAATTATTTTATTTTGTAAGAGTAAATGTCCTCTTAACAACTATAAATAATGTTATTTATAACAATTTAATATTAAATAAATATTATAATTTGTTACTTATATTTAATATTAAATAAAGATGATTGAAAAATTTATTTATATTAATTTATACTGAAAAATTATCTGAATACCAAGCATATTTTGGCTTGATTTAATTTTTTAAAGGAATTGTAGCTTTGATATTGCAGGAAATATTGATTTGAGGCAATTTTATCTGGAGTGAGAATTTTAATATTGCAGAAAACATCGGTTGAAATTAAGAAAATTATGATTGGAATGTTAATTTTGATATCGTAGAAAAAATTGGCCTGATTTGAGGTGATTTTTTTGCAGTGTGAATTTTGATAGCTCAGCAAACATTTATTTTATTTAAGTACATTTTGACTGGAATATTTATTTTGATACGTCAGAAAATAGTTTACTTGATTTAAGCTTATATAAGTGCATTTTTCACCCTTAATGTTGCACCTAAACTCGCCCACCCACCTCTATCTGTTACTCTTCTGGGAGTTCTCAAATAAAAATACAAAAAAAAGAGTGTCAAAAATCGTTCATAAAAAACACGGTCTCTTAGAGGAGCAAACTTATGGGATGACCCAATTTTTTTATTTTTTACCCTCCAAATTTCTTATGAAGACCTACCAGCCTCTTTTTTAAGTGGTTTGTTACTCCTTGAAATCTTGGGATCACCATGTCCCTAGATAATTGGTGTTTCCGAAAGAAATGTGGTGGGTGAACAAATATTTGGACCATTTCTTACATTTGATTCCTCTGTAGGTGTAAATCCGTTAGAGATATGAACGATTTTCTTAAGTCAAACTTCCGTTGTGATTTAAAGCTCTGTGAAACGAAAAAGCGACAGTAAAAAAACTACAAACAAACATACATCTTCAGAATTTAGCCTGCAAGGGAATGCATACATTCAATGGTTCGTATTTATATGATTTTATCAACCAGAGTATAAACAATGTTAGGAAGTTTAACAAAAAAATTTTTCCTATTTTAAAACATGTTGGAAAAGAGAACTCCGCTTAGCATGTATACAAACCAATTTTGAAGACATTTCAAACATTGCATTTGCTGTTGGACTGGCAGATTAAGTGCACCTTGGAAAAATTTCGTATCTACTTTTAAGCAAATTTGCAAAAGCCAAACGAAAAACATAGACGGCGCGGCAAACGCACTTAACGCTTTCAATACCAGCATTCTTAAAACTGGTTAGTTATAATATGGAAATAGGAAAAAGTATCAAAGTTTGGAGATATCACCCGAAGGACACTAATAACAGGACCTGCACATATGTGCGAGTTGGTCTGAATAAAAAAAAAGTAAATCGCTAGTTCTCTTTTGTTCTTCTTATTCTTTCCTTAATTCTTTCATTTAATCTCCCTTAAATGCACCTATTTTTATTATTTTCCCTATTTTTTTATTCACAAAAAACCAACTTACGATACGTACGTGGCTGCTGCTCCGACATGATGTCTTTCTGAGATACATAAATATAAACGTGTCAATGGAAAAGAAATCAAAAACAAGTGCACAAAACAATAGAGAATAGTTCGAATAACGCTAAAATAACTGAAGTGTAGGAAACACACTATCATACATGTGAAAGCCAAACGCTTGAACATAGCACAAATTTACCCGCACAAATGTGTTAGTGGGTGTTGAAAGGGTTAACGAATTTTCAATCTAAGCTGCTAGAGAAATTACTTTGAGTTGTGTCACTCTCCCACTAGGTGGCGCCAAGTACACTATGTTCAGTTTTCTACGCTGCTTTGAGCATTTTGAAGTGAAAATTCTTAAGGCGAATTTACACATTTCACTCAAAACGATGATAGTGAACGTTGAACGATGACAGTGAATCAATTTATAATTTACATTATTCAAAGCGTAAATTTAAAATTTTTTAAATTTTAAAAATTTAAATTTAAATTTTAAAAAGCTCACGCTCTAAGTAATAATCACCTAGGAGCTTCCATAACCCAAGTTAAAATTTTAAAACAAGTCTCAAACAACAACAAACTTGATGCATATGAAAGTATTTTTATACATAAAAACAATAACAACGTAATAAACAGCGACAATGGAAACATAATCTCACCACTTTTCAACTTGCTTTAATTTTCTTTATTTACTTTTCACCTACTGCATATTTTATACTCCCAATAATTACTGTTAAAAGTTAGAATAATCATGTGTATATTAACAATTTTTTATTTACATAATTTGTTTTTGTTTTTGAGTGATTTGTCCAATTTGATTTTGTTAATGTCTCTTACTTGCTCTTTTTAAATTTTTCACACTGTCAGTGTGTTGCTGATGATGGTCCGCATTAGGACTGAAATGCATTCAAATTTGAATAAATAAAAAACAATTTTTAAAAAATTAATATATTTATTTCGTGTTTTTTATTTGTACGTATTGCAGTCATAAAGGAGTCATAAAGAATTTTTTTGTATTAATGATTAATATGGTCCGATATATAAAACAAATTTTTTAACGTTTTTTTACTATAGATATTTTGACCCATTTTTGTGGCAAAAATTTATAACAGCCAAACTAAAATAATTTTTGAATAAAAACTTTGTTTTTATGAAAAAATTAGTTGGTAGCAAAGTTCGAAGAAGGTATTTTTAAAACTTTAACTTTTGCCTTCCACGGGTTAAAGTGGAACCTTTCTTTAAAAGATTTTTTAACTAAAACTTCAAAGGCGGCGATTTGATATTGGGGGAAACAATTTTTGAGTTTTGTCACGCGAATTTTTCGAGTCTCGTCACCTTTTTGTGTACACGAGCAATGATATATTTTCATTTTTTTTATTTTTTATGGAGACCCCCAGAAGAGGCGACAAATAGAGTGTAGTTGTATTTAGAAAAAAAGTTGAGGGAGAGAATTTAATATGACCAGTTCATGCATTCGACCCCCCTCGAGTTCATAGATTTTTTGATATACACTAGAATAGACATTTTACCAATTATTTGTTTTATTTTTGTATTGGGGCCCCTGGAAGGGTGACTTCAAAAGAAATCTTAAAGGGAAAATAGGATAGGACCAGCATAATAGGACCAACATTTAACCGCCCTTGGGTTCATAGATTTTTCATATGAGCTATAATAGACATTTTTTTAATTTGTTTTTTTTATGGGGACCCCCAGAAGGGTGACCTTTTGAGGGGTAAGGTTAATAGGACTAGCTTATACATTCAACCCCCTAGGAGCTATATAGTTTAGATATGAACTTTAATAAACATTTTTTCTTATTTTATGTTTTTTGTGTAGGGACCTCCACAATAGATCCCCCTACAATAGATGCAAATTTTTCACGTCGAGTATAGTAAATCACGGACATTAGGGTGTTCCTTATTTTAGATATTGTTGAGCACCCGATATTTTTGTTCCTTAGCGTCTAAAAATTAGCCCCTCATTTTTTTACAACAACAATAACACGTGCCGCTCGGAGCTTGAAGTTTACACAGAGGCAATGCAACTGAATGAGCATTAGGGCGTATCGAATTAAATTTTTTTCGAATTTTACTTTTTTTAGGGATCTCAAAAGTTGCATAGGGTGGTCCAGATCTCCTAAAAAAATTTTGGAAAAAAGGATGTCCTTCCCTCCCGCAAGGACAAAGTTGTTTTTGAGAAAATAGTAAACAAAACTATCTCAAAATGCTTTGTTTTTTTTTAAGAAAAACTTCATATGTCTTAAAGCAAGAGTAAATATAGACTTTCACCAACAATATCTTGTCAAACAAGATGCCACTCTGGATTTTTATCCACAGTGTCCTGTGGGAAGAATATTCGAATCTAAAGTACACTCGAGATAGCACAGAATTTTTGATTGTTATCTGATTGTCTAAATTTTGGTGGTATTGCTTATAGTGTTAACGTTTTTCTTAAATTTTTAAATTAAAGTGCGTTTAATTACCTTTCTAACGGAATTTGAAACTTAACATTCGGTTAAGAAGTGATTGTGATAAGAATTCTAGTAAAAATCTATTTTCGACGTTTTTGCCGATTTTTGTCTATTTTGTGCATCCTGTAACTCTGCCAAAAATAACTCCAGCATTTTTTCCTTGAAATCAAGTTTTTTAATTTCCTTCAGTGATGCTCCATGCAAAATTTCACCCAAATCGGAGATAGTCATTCCGTTAGGCCGGTATGTTCAAAATGGAATTGCTGTTTTTTTTCTTATATGTTGTAGATATTTTTTTGAATTTTTACCTGGCGGCACGTGTAAATTTCTTTGAAACTTTTTTTTATGCGTTTTTTATATATAGGAACAAAATAAAAGGGTGTTCATGAAAAACAAACGGAATTTTTTTTTCTCCATACAAATAGGGACCAGTCTAATGAACATATCTTATATTCTTCTCTTTATTATATTCATGACCTTTACGAATTAAAGAATAAAGTTCATGACCTAATTTGAAAAAAAAAATAAAATATATATACACTGACCTAACGGTACAACACAAATTATTTTTGTTAAATCTTTTTATTGGACTTTTGAAGTAAAAAATATTAATTAAATGTATTTAAAAACAGCGGAAATATTTGCAACAAAAGTGAAAACTTTGATTTCCTAGTTCTTTTTTAAAATTTCTACAGTTTTCTGAAAGTTTCACTTTTATCATGTTTGACGGCCATACACATACTTTTTTTTTTTGTTTGTTTAGGGAAACCACCAGAATGGAAGCAGATGAGTGAGTGTGTTCTGGTGAAATTTTAGGAAATAGAGAAATATAGGTAAAAGTTATGTTAAACACTAATTTCGTGCTTGAAGCAAACATACATACCCTCCCAAAAATTTGTGTATTATCCGAAAATCACGAGCCTTTTTCGAGTCTTGTGGTTGCAAACAACAAACGAGTCATGTTGACAACCATGTTAGAAGTGCTATAACATCCACTTGTACGTTGTGCACATACACTCTTTCTTTGGGAAATCACTCATTAATTTTTCGCAGAAAGTGTACTCAAGCAGTTTTCTGTAGAAAATACAAAAAATCAACTTTTCACCCAATTTTGAATAAATTTGGAACCAACCTCTTTAAATTTGCACTTATTTATTGCAATGCAACGCTATTAAGAAAAGATTTTTATGAAAAAATATACGTTAAGAAGGAATTGGAAACTAATTTTCTGACTAGTTTGAAAAATAACCAATCTATAAGTAAATTTGTTTTTTGTCCGTCTTTGAATATTCTACAAAATGTTCAGAGAACTTATTTGATGTTTAATCTTATCTTAATTTTTTCGAATTATAACTTTATTCCACTTACGCAAAACTTTCAATCGAATTAAAGTGATGAGTGTCCATTCAAACTTTTTGTAGATTTCAAAAACTATAAAGAATTATTTAAGCCTTCGCAGCTGTCGCAAGACTTTCACCAAAATATTTTAATCTTATTTTTCACCAGTTTTATTGGGTCAGCCAGATTAAGTTAAATCTTTAAAATAAGATGAAGCATTTGGATAACAGCAAAAACGCCAACGCATTTGATTTATGATCAACATGGTTTTAACGGAAATTTCAATAAACAATTCAAATAATCATCTCATTAGTCGACAAAATGTTTAACTTAGGCGAACGCAGAATAAAATAGATCACATTGTGGAAAAGTGAAAGAAACAATAGTCAAATAGGCAGTCAGAGACGGACAAAATACAACACACAACTTTTTAGCTTCTTTTTTTATTGTAACTAATTCAAGATTATGTTTTTTTTTTGCTCTGCTGTGTTTTGTTGTGATTTTTATCACTCTCAAACCAACTCAAAGCGTAGCAATAATAAAATTGTAAATAAAACAGAAAGCCAATACGAATAAAGAACATAATGAAGCATAAATAATCCAAGCCAAAACATTCAAAAGCTTTATGAAAAAGGAGCAAACGAGTTGTAGTTGTTTTACGTTTCTGACATTTAACATTAAGAACAGCGTAAACAATAAATAAATTAAAAGAAACAACCTCCACTCGATGGGGTTCATTGCACAACATTAAGTTCTTATCTAGTGCATAAAATCAGCAATTGTTGCCACGCTGTTGCTGTTGGTGCTGTGTTGCACAGGACTTGCTTGTAAAGTGTACTTGCAAAGTTATTCAAAAAGGTGTTGCAAAAACATTTGTATGCAACACAATGACAGCTGCACGTTTTTAATTATGACCATTAAATATTTTAAATTGTTTTTTATTTGCCGTGTTTTATTTGATGAATTCCCAGTGAATCAGAAGTATCTCTTTTGGATTAATTTATAAAGATTTTCGTTAAGAAAAGTTCCTTTAAGTACTCCCAAATGTGTAATTTGTAATTTTTTATCATTCAGCGGACAAAAATGCGTATCAAAAACTAGCTTTTTTCGTAAATGACTCAATATTTCTAAAATTATAATAGATAAAGAAGGTAGATGCATGCCTAAGAACCGATTCCGAAGCTGTCAACACGAAGTTGGAAGTTCATAAAAATATGAAAGCTAAGATAAAGTAAGTAGTAAAAGAAGGAACAGAAAATAATTAACATATATTTTGGCAATTCTGGTTACGAGCAAAAGAGCTATCTTTTTATTATACTATGGCTAAAACATATAGATAAAATATAATTTGCGTTGTGAGACAAATAAATAGAAAAATTTGAATACTTAAAGCTTTTAAAATATTTATTTACGATTATAAAGGGAATATTTTTAACAGGGTTATTCTACATATTAATAATTAAATAGAAAATTCACTGTTTTTGCAAGGTATTCATATTTTTGTTTATTCGAATTGGAAATTGGTTTATCTGATAGTGTTTGTGCATTGTATTTATAAGACATTGGCAACCTTTTCTTTTGCAACACTGGGTAAATTTCTTATGTTATAAGTGTTGAAATATAACATTATAACATAAATATAATATATGTTATAAGTGTTGAAATATAAATTAATTATAAGTTATGCATTATGTTTGAGATAAGTACATAAGTTAATAACAAGTTTCAAATATAATTTTTAGTTATTTTTAAAAACTTATAATGCAGTTGATTGGCATTAAAATTATTAAAATGCTTTTAATAATTTCCAAGATATTTTTTTACTTTCAGAGAACTTTTCGTTTTGATTTTAAATCACGTTTAAACATTTAACTTTTCTTTAGAAGAAGCATTGAATACAGAAAGTGTAATTATTTTGTAACAATGCACAGTGGTTCACCCCATACGCCAAAAATATAAAATTTCTTATTCAAAAATATAGCATTTTACCACTGTTCTTTATTGAAAAATATCTAAAGCTAATGGAATTGCAAAAAATGAAATGTTTTTGCAGTCAATTTTAAATTTTTGAAGTTAGATGTTGGCGTGCGAGAAAAGCACACAAATTTGGGTTGCTAGAAAAATAACCAAGTTTATAAATGATAAAAATTAAGAAATTTTTTGCATTGTAAGAATTTTTATTTGACTTTTTGTTACTATATGTTTAAAATTGTGTTTATATAGTTTTCAATAAATTGACATCCCCTGAAGATGTAGGAAACTACCTACGAAACGTTGGGAAAAACAATGTAAAATTTTTTTTTTTATTTTTATCATGTAAAAACAAATTGATCAAAACAGCCCAAACACGCAAAGATATCGAAATATTTAAAAGAATTAGTCGACAGATTATGTTCATAACTAAGTTTATAGTTTTAATTAAAATTTATGGTACTGCAGAATGCACTGAAGACTACTGAAGGGTTGATGTAGCTATCAACAAAACAGTCTGTACAGTCTGTGTATATAATTCTTAAGGATACAATATTGATCTCGATAAATTCAATAATTTTGCATTGGGAACCGCACGAAAACTCGTAGAGTTTGCTTCTTGCTATTTTGTATTTCCCACAGTACATAAAGTTTTAATACATGGTTCAGAGGTAATTGGACATGCTCTTTTGTCCATAAGAGAGTTATGGGAAGAAGCAACAGACGCTACAAATAAGGACATACAAATCTTTAGGCTTCAGCAAACTCGTAAAATTTATGAGTACAATAAAATACTGATCTTATTAATATATTGTTATTACGTTCGGATCCTTTTATCACTGGCTTAAGGAGACAACGCCGTAAAAAGAAATCATTTCTATCTGAATATGCTTTAAATTTTCCTACTTTCAATAAATCGGAAGTCGGAAGAATGTTTTGGATGTTTGGACGTCGATATCTTGTTTTAATAAATTGTAATACTTTTTTATAAAAGCATTTATATGCTTAAAATTCATATTCACATAGTTATGTATGTATGTATACTAGGGCGGGTTAATTTTTTTTTTTATGAAGCGTATAGCAAAAACGTTATCTATGGGTGATTCTGAGAAATTTTGCTCAAGAGACCATAGCTCTAAGTCGGATTTGGAGCCCCCCAGAATTTCAAAATAGATATTTTTCCATATATACATAGAATAATTTAAATAAATTCGTCATAAAATCGGATAGAATTATAGTAGATTTCTCAATCTGAGCTTGTTTGAAAGGTATTTTTATCACCTTTCAGAATTTGTATTGATACCAGTAGAATAAGTCGTCAATGGCAGCATTGTTCAATTGAACAACTTTTTAACACTGAATAATGACGTTACAAAATAATAACGTTTACCAACACTAAACGTTGCCAAGCTTGCTTTTCCTTGTTCCTTAATCGTTCATCGTGCAATGCGCACGCAGTTTGCCATAATACTTAAATAAAAACTCGGTTATCACGATACCAATATTTTTTTACTTTTAAATTTAGTGTAACACAATCAAAGAGAGCAGTGATAATATCAAAGTTATTATGGATAATCAAGAACCATCAACATCGTCTGCGGTGTCTTCGCAGATGGAAGCAACAACATCAACAAGTTTTGAGTCTAGATTGACTAACATGCCTCATCAAGATATTGTTGTTTTTGGTTTATCAAGTGATTTAAATGATCTTAGTTTGCTTACTAAATGTGACATTTTAAAATATTATTTTTTTAAGTGATCGTGCTAAATTTGAAAACAAAATGTTCTCGTATAAAACTTTTACTCCTCACGTAACAGATAAATTGATCCAAATTTGGTGTAAATTAAATATTGAAATCATTAATAGAAATAGTGTTTTCAAAAAATTAACTGGTTTGCTTAATAAATACCAGAAACATGTAAAACATAGAAACAAAACAGATGAATTTAAAGCATTTGTTGATTCAATAAACGAATTATTTTATATTGGCAAATGTAACTGCTAATTAAAAACAACAGAATACTCGTGTGGATTGATTCCAGAACATCTAAAAGAATTTATGATGGACCAGCATAATGATAGAAAATTCACAATACCTGAATATACGGACGACGTTGAAGAAGTAGCTACAACAATACCAACACTTACAACTGGTACCGATGATCCAACATATGAACCACCTGAATTACACATGGATGAAGATGAAAATGAAGCAACAACAGAAGTTCCAGAAGCAACTGTTCAAATGAGACGAGGTCATTATACTCAAAGATACGATGCCTTAAATTTTGCTATGATGTGTGATAGATTCGGTGTTTCAGATAGAGTCGCTTCATGTTTAGCAACAGCTCTATTCGAAGATATAAATTTTAGAGATGTTCATGGTAATCTTGTTATTATGGATAAATCAAAAGTGGCTAGAGAAAAAGTTAAATCTAGAGATGCAGTGCTTCGTACACGACATACAAATTTTTCCATAACTGCATTCTCTTTCGATGGTAGAAAAGATGACTCATTAACTACAGAGAAAATTAATGACAAATTTCATACTACTATGGTAGAAGAACCGCATTTAGTTGTTCTGAAAGAGCCCTTAGTTGTTCTAATGAGTTACTTGGATATGTAAATTTGGGTAGTCAAAAAGATGCAAAAACCAAAAACAGAAAACTGAATGAATTTTTCAACAATAAAACATTAACAGTTGATCAATTAATTGGCATATGCAGTGATGGTGAGCCAGCAAATACTGGAACAGAAAATGGTGTTTTACAATTATTTGAAAAACAGTAAAATAGACCAATTCACTGGTTTATATGTCTGCTTCATTTCAATGAACCGCCATTTCGTCATATATATGAAGCATTAGACAAAACAGTCACCAGTGGACCACGAGAAGCAAGTGGAAGTTATTCAAAGCTATTCAAGAATGTGAGAAATTGCAGGTATGTAACACTTTATTTTATTTAATATCATCATTTATTATCATTATTTACTGTCATTATTTTACTTTTTCGATTGGAATAAAGTTAAAATAAAATAATTGCATTAAAATTGATCTAAACATTTCATTTTTCAGGTAGTAGCTGATTTTGATCCAATACCACTGGAGAATATGCCTGCAATGATGGATCATAAACATGAGCTCGAACTATCAACAGATGTTAAATATTTATACCAAATAGCTAAAGCAATTTCGAATGGTATTGTTCCAGTTGATTTAGCTAACATTAGACCAGGACCGTTGGTTAACCAAAGCAAGTAGATTACTACGATTATATGTAACGACTAATACACCATCGACCAATTTTAAAACTTTGGCAGTTTATATTATTACAGTTTATGTGCCGATGAACTTCAATGTGAAGTTTTATAACTCTGTTGTGTACGGCAGTGCACTTTTATTAAAATTTATACGTTGTACACGATACTTACAACCAAACTTTCGTAATATTGTAGATGGTGTAATTCAAAACAACTCATATTACGCACATCCAGAAAATATCTTATTAACAATGTTATTTGATGATCGAAAAGCAATACGGGATAGAGCTATCAAAAAGATTTTACACTATCGAGAAAAATTGTACGATCCAACTAAACTCAGAGTTTACAAAAAATATATCTTAAATTTCGATGCTACCGATTATGTCAATATGGTTGATATGAATAACGACGATATATTATTTGAACCAGCATTTACTCGACAGATTCCATATTATCACTTGGTAGAATACTTAGATTTTGATGAACCACCACTGACTGATCCACAAATTCCAATGCACATACACGGAACAGAAAGATATGTACAATTATTAACGAGTGTTTCAAAACGAGTTATAAAAAAGAATCGTGAAGGAGTTATGGCAGTGACATTAGAAAGTTGTAAGAAAACTCCTCGAATGGAAAGTAAAAAGGACCTTGAAAATGTTGAAAATGTTGATTTTTCAGATCGATTTTCCTACAAAAAGGAGTTCAAAACAAAAAAATTGATCATAATAAAAGTTGTTGGAAATTATCTGAACTTTCATAATCTGCAAAAAAAAATCTCGAAAAAAATCGAAAAAAATTCAGAATTTATTAGTTAAAAGATCACTTTAGGCATTTGCAAAATAAAAAAATATTGGTATCAATACAGATTCTGAAAGGTGATAAAAGTACTTTTCAAACAAGTCCAGATTGAGAAATCTACTATGATTCTATAAGATTTTATGACGAATTTAATTAAATTATTCTATGTATATATGGAAAAACATCTATATTGAAATTTTGGGGGGCTCCAAATCCGACTTAGAGCTATGGTCTCTTGAGCTAAATTTCTCAGAATCACCTATAGATTACGTTTTTGCTAATATATACATAAGATAAGTTATCCCGGGATCCCGAACGATATAATCCCCTTTAAATATCGAAATTTTTTTCCGGGATCCCGGGATTTTTAAAAAGAAAAATTATATTACAAATATTCATGTAAATGCAACCATTTTGATTTAAGTTGATATGAATATAGAATTAGAAAGACTTTGCAAAGTTTTAGAAGAATTTGCAACATCGGGAAGCCAGGAATGTATTTCAAAATTGTCAGATATTCTGAGTTAGGAAATAATTTTGTTTTGTTGTGAAGCCAAACGTGATCGAAACTTACAAATTGCTTACGATTATCGTACAACTATTTCTCCAACTAGCATAGATTGGTACCAACAGCACGGTGCTTCTCATCAGCGGGTTATATTTGTAATAATATCCAAACAAAACTCTATTGAAAAAAACGCGTTGATCAGCTTAATTTATTACTTTCAAAATAATTAAAACAAAAAATTTAATTTTGAAAATTCTTTTCCAACCTTATTTTGCAACCTAAACACAAAAAAATGAAGAAGATGTCTACAAACTTTTACAAATTTTTACCATTTATATGGTAATACCTTAAACTGTTCTATATTTAATTTTTTATATTCTTTGTTCTTTAAATTAATACAATTTGCTAGTCATTAATACTATTCAAGTTTTTTTGTGTTTAGTAACAATAAGAACATTCATAATTGTGTGATATCGTGGTACTGTGGTTTTTTTGACAAAGTTGAAAACCATAATTATGAGCATCCCTTAAAATACAATTTGTTGTTGGGAACCTCCCACTACAGCTTTTTGTTACTATACAAATAAATTACCTATCCAGTTTGATATATTTTATAAGTATATGGCATAAAAAGTTTAACTTGCATGTTGAGGTTCTTCTATTTTTCCAATTAGAAAATAACCGGCAACTGATCGGTTGTTTATAGAACTTTAAAAACCACGTAGGTTAAACATATCATTGAGCTACTTAAAACTACCACACTTTTAGTTTTAAGAGATTGCATGTTAAACAACAAAAAATATAAAAACCGTGAGGTAAAGTAAGGTATCAACAGCGGGGCTTACATGATCCAACATGTTGTCAGCCCTGGAGATATGGCCTTGAACTCAAAACATTTTGAATTTAAGGTAACATGTTGTCAGTTGGCTTTATGCCCGTATGACACTACGTTTTTGTTCTGCTTTTTTTTATTGTATTTTTCATTTTAAATACAAACGAAAAACCGACGAAAACAAAATTACAAAAACAATTCGGCAATATGTTAGAGGGAAACAAATGGTTTGCGTAAAAAACTGATTTTTAACATTTTGTTTCCGGCTGAAAAAATCTGTTCAAATCGCGTTCAGTTAAAAAGAGTAATTTTCAAAAATTTAAAATATGAAAATTAAGTGGACAGACGATTACGTTTTATTTTTAATTTGTATTTATAAAATAACACATTCGGTCAAATAAAGAAAAATTAGACAACTATCAAAAAACCTAACGAAATTCGAGTTGGCTACTATGTTTTTAATAGGCTAGATTGTTTTTCGTTTGTTTTTACTTCGTTTTTCAGCAGATAGCTTTCTCGCTTACACCACTTCGGATTCCTAATATGACCTGCTCTTTCGCTCGAAAACATCATAAAATACACTAAAAAAAAAAAAAAAAAGGTAGTGTTATACGGTCATGAACAAATTTTGGAAGGCTTATTTTATAAAAATTTAAAATCAGATCTGATTTAACTTATAAGAATATTTCTTATATGCCACTTCAATATAGAAATGCCACTACAATATAATTAACAAACTGTAAGTGTATATTAACTTCATATAAAAATGTAATATAAAGTGAATATAAGATTTAGCAATTAGGTAAAAAGTAAAACTTAAGGATGATTTATTTGAAGAAAAAACAATTATTTTAGTCATAACAAAATTTAAGAACAAATCAAATTTAACTAATGCAGCACAAGAAAATGTCGATTTCCGAGTGGTCTAACTTTATAAGCCACAATTTATTTTTCATAAAAAAATTAACAAATTTCTTTCAAGCCGTATATTTGCTGGGGGTCTATTATAAAGTCCATGGGCGTCCGCAGGATTTGTTCTAGGGGGGAGGGGCAAGGACATAAAGTAATCTAGAATGAACATAAATAAAATGCTTTTTACTCAGATTTATATAAAGCTATTTACTCAGATTTTTGGTACTAATTTTGTAAGTATTATACGCACACTAGACAGGTTGACACACGCTTTAACATCTAAGAAAATCTAATATATTTTAAAGATCGTGTAAAAATCTTTCTCGTATCATATCCGAAATATTTAAAAATTTTATTTCATTTTTTTTTATGTAATACATTTCAGTAATTTTTTACTAAAGCAAAAATTCTTAGCCTATATATATAAAACAAAGTCGGGTTTGTTACACCATTTATAACTCAAGAACGGCTGGACCGATTTTAATGATATTTTATTTGTTGGATTTGTGTTCATCCCGAATAGCAGAATAACTATTAAAATATCGGAAAAACTCAGGGGGCGTGGCACCTGCCATACAAATGAAATCTTCTATATCGAATAGCTTTGGAATAATAGGTCGCACAGCAACGGAATTCGGTGTTCAACCTTAATTTTCACTTGCCGTTCTACTGGTAAAATTTTATGGGCGTTGGACGTAGGGAGTGGCACTTTTTCAGCAGCCCAAATTTTCAGTTTAACTTTCATGCTACAAGTCACACATTAATGAAACTCGGTTAGAAAGTACTATTTAGTCGTGTCTTTCGACTAGCAAAATTGAGCAAGTATAGGTTAAAGAGATGTGTCACCGCCCATACAATTCAAATTTATGATATCGTATAGCTTTGGAACTAAATGTCGTATAACAACGAAATTCAGTATGGAATTACTATTCGGTGATATCCTTCTACTAGAAAACTGAGACGCCCCGAACAAGGGGGTGTGGCTCCGCCCATACAAGCCAAATTTTTGATATCGAATAGCTTTGAAAATAAATATCATATAACAATGAAATTCTGTTTGGAGTTACTTATTGGTCAGGCATTTCTACTAGAAAACTGGCACGGGCATTGGAAACTTGGCGTGGCTTCGCCCAAACAAGCTAAATTCAAATATACTTTACTGCAAAAACTAACTTTTTTCTGGCATTTAATAATCAAAATCAAATCTTCTAAACGAATAAAAATTTCTTCATTTTCAATTTTAAAACCGTAACTTTTGCAACTGAAAGAGATTTTTATCTTCATTACTTTTTGGTAAAGTTGGTTTTGTTGCATTTTCCCTAAAATAAAAAAAACTTAAAAATAAAAAAAAAATTTAAAAAATCATTTGTTCCGCTTATTGTGGGAATCGATCCAACTACCTCATGGCTTCAAAACTGATGGTTGAGCCGACTGAGCTATCGAAAGTACATATATTCAAGTTGGAATTTACTAAAATAATTTCCGAATAGCATTTCCGAAAGAGAGTTTTTTTTTTCATTACTTTTTGGTAAAGTTGGTTTTGTTGCATTTTCCCTAAAATAAAAAAAACTTAAAAATATTGTAAAAAAAAAATTTAAAAAATCATTTGTTCCGCTCATTGTGGGAATCGATCCAACTACCTCATGGCTTCAAAACTGATGGTTGAGCCGACTGAGCTATCGAAAGTACATATATTCAAGTTGGAATTTACTAAAATAATTTCCGAATAGAATTTGCTATAAAATTAAATGACAACAGTGAAATGACAATGACAGCAGTGTACTATATTTTTCTTAGAAACAAACCAATCGTGTTTCGTCGGTTTAGTTATACCATTTACATATAACATATAAAGATCGGCTGGACCGATTTAAATAATCTCTTATTTATTAGATTTTTCTTTGTCCCAAATAGCAAAATAGCTTTTAAAATATCGGATTAATTCACGGAAAAAAACTAAATGAAAGTTAATTATCTACATTAATAAAAACCATTTTCTGTTTGTTTAACCAGAATACAAATCTTAACGGCTGGACGGATTATTCTCAAATTTGGGCCACATTTTACTTGAATCTTAGATTATGCTTTGGTATTTATTAGTTTGGCAACACCTCTTCCACACTTTTGCAAGTGAGGGAAATCAACCAACTAGCATACATTTTTAGCAAAAAGCTTCGTTTAAATAATTTTAAAAAAATTCTATAATTTTGATATCATATCACATATCTTCAAGATTGCACAAGTTTTTAGTACAACGTCTTTTTCTAATAACGCCGTTTCCTTAGAATAATAAAAAACATTTGCTTGTTTCCATACGCTTTACGTCAAAAGTTTTTTTTCTGGCTAAGAATCGTTAACTTCTGAACGAATAAAACTTAAACATCAAAATTTTACGTTTTTTCCCCCGATAAATTGAATAATGTGAGGCCTATATCCTTAAATGAAATCACATTTATTACTATTGAGCCCCCAAATTTTCAACTTTTAAAATAAGAATACAAAAATTTCCTAATATTAAACAATATTTTTTTGTTGTAAAACAGAAAAAAAACAAACTAAATTTTTAGGCCATTTTTTAACATTCGAAGCTTTCACTCCTAAACAAATTTCGAGCGAACTGAAATTTTTCGGACTTGGATTTAGGAGGTGGATGATATGGATTATTCAAAAAATTTAAAATTTGAGTTGTCGCTATTCTCGAAATGTTCCCCGCATGCTAAAGGAGATCTTTTTCACCGGATCTTCTAACATGAATCAGTTCTACAAGCTTGCAAGTTCCTACAATCGAGTAAGGAAACATAGCTATAATCTGAATGATCTAATAAATGTATTTTTTTTAATTCAAAACGTATGAATAAATAAATAAAGAGGTACATGTATATTAGATTTGTTTTGAGTTTCATATATGTTCTTAACATATTCCAGAATCTCACTGCAAGGCTTGATTCTGAATCCTTCTTCACACGTGACGCGAAAAAAAGTCCAGAAAATTCTCAAACTGGGTGGGCGCTGCTAAATAAGGTGAATTTTTGGAAGTAAAAAATGGTTGTTTCAAATCGAGTTTCTTATTTACATTTATTACATAAAAAACTTTAGACTATAATAAATTCTAATGTAAAAATTGTTTACTTACTATTATATAAGATTTTTTCAAAAATTAGTAATTGATCCAAAATAGGCATATTTTATTACATTTTCTTATTTTTTCTTTCGCTTTTGAATTAGAAGCTTTGCTCTCACTGCAGAATTGTTTGTCATTTTATTAAGTTTAAGAAAAATTAAAAGAAATATACAAATTAAATCATATTTAAGATAGAAAAACTAGCCGACTTTTGGGAAAACATTAATTTTTTTTTTTTTGGAAATGTATTTACTTTGTCTTCTACTTGTTTACAATGACTTTCAAACATAAATTTGCTTATCGTCAATGTTTATATCCTTTATTGAATTAAATGCACCTTGCTATCTGTTGCTATGAAGAATCATCTTCGATTAATAAGGGATATCACTCCTTAACATTCGTCAATTTCTCATAGGAAAAACTTCGTAATTTCTTTTATTACATTCGGAGTATTTACTAAAAAATTCATTCGTGGATTGACCTTACTAATTATTCGTAGAAAGTACGAAGTTTTAGTTGAGTTTAAAAAATTTACAATTGAAATCGTTCAGACTGGTTTGTCGAACAATTACCGAATATAAGGAAATGTGTGATTGCAAGGTGGCCGCAACCTACTGGAAGAGTACGTGTCCCATAAGCTAAATAACTGTGGTTCAAACCCCAGCTGAACAGCTGATTTTTATTTGCAACTAGGTATTAGGATCATTCGTAAATGTATTCGTTCAATATAAATTTGTTTTTGTACGAATACGAATAAAATATTTGAAATGTGTACCACACTACGTCTATTCTACGAATTCTATTCGTGTCTGAAAATTACGAATAAAATTCGTAGAAAAAATTTATCAATTTAAGAATACGTGTTGAAAAGTTTTTGTGAAACAAAGGTAAATAAAATGGTATCGCAACTTATTAGGCTGTGTTCAAATTACGCGTTTTTGTCGCGATTAAGACACCGCTACTAATATTTTCGCAAACGCGGCTGAAAAATGTTGAATATTAAATAAATAAATGTATTTAAATACATACAGAATTCAGTATTTTTCAGTCGCTTCTGCAAAAAAAAAAAGTGAGAGCTGTGTCGCAATCGCGACAAAAACGCGTACATGAACACGGCCTTACAGCAACGGGTACAACATACTATTTAAAAATTAATGGTTTATCTCAGCTTTATTATAACCTAAAAACTGTATTTTTGTATTCTATTCAAAATATATTAAATACATAATAAACATATCTTCATATGAAATAAAACAAGCCGTTTATTTTTGACTGCTTATGATACACCTTATCAAAATACATGTTTCGCAAAACTTTACACCTCTACAACTAAAAACGACGTTTTTAATCACAAAGTTCTCAAAACCCTAAGTTTAAGCGCAACTTACAATTTACAAAGCTTTTTGATTCATTCTTAAAATTTTATTTTATTTTCCTTTTGGATAATAAAAAATTCCTTTAAGCCAAAGTATGGATTAAAAAGTAGTCCAACATTTTTAACCGTGTATGAGATAGTACCAAAAAAGTTCCGATAGTTAGTTCTGCGAAAGACAAGAACAGTCAAGTTTGAATTTTGGTTCGTTCTTGAATTCTAAGAACCAGATATTGGGTTCTGCTTATACCCACTTCTTTCAAAAGAAATTGTATTAGAACTTTAAAATAATTTAAAAGCCCTAACGGTAAGCTCTTTAGACATATAAATAGATTAATAGATGAAGTAAAACGATTTACTTTACAGATTCTTCTGACAGAAGACTTTTTTATACTAACAGGAGCGTATATTATGCAAATATGCACCACTACCCCAACACCTCAATCCATATTGTAATTTAGTGCGAAAAGTCCCCTAGTAGATTTTATGTAATGTACTTTCAGAAGAAAACTGTCTTAGTTAATAAAAGTATTTTACTGGAGAAAGAAGATTACTACATTTAAGATGTTGATAACATTGAAAAACATAATAAAAATTCAGCTCCAAATGAAAATATTCCTTCAGACTTGTTTATGTGTATTCAAAGTCCTCAATGCATCATTATTTTGCATTCTCTTTTTATTCAAATTCAAATTTAAAACTCGGAATGCGTTTGGAATATCTAAGCGAATGTTAAAAAAATCAAGTCAATAAACTGGTTTTTGTAGAATTAATGAAGGCACAATAAAGAGATGCCTCAGGTCAGAAGTGACCAGAGTTTTAATTTTACTTTGTCAAATTCCGTACTTAGAGTTCTAAGTAAAAATAAGAACTTTTTGCGAAGTTTGAAGGTATTGCATTCATTTTAGTGTGACTTAAAGAGATTTAACGTATGAAGCGAGGTAGGCATGAATTTCATTTGATTCATTAGAACAATTTTTGTGGGACTTAAAGAGATCTTGCCGTTTTTATAAATTCGCTTGCTTAAAAGATTATAAATATTATTCCTGCATACTAAAATAATATTTTGATCCCACTAAAATTTTCAGAAATATGTCATTCTTTCGCCTTAGCGATTTTGTTCGTAATCTAATAGAATTTTTTTATGATTTAAAATTTCATTCTTTAAGAACTTTGGAAAAGTTTCATACTTAAAATTTTTTTAATGACAAATTTCAACGAAATTTTCATTCTCTTTATGTGAACTATTTTGTACGAGACAATGCAAGGATAACAAAAAATACGAAAAAACTATTAATTAGCTCAAACTTAGAACAATAAAACTTAAAAATATCAGCCCCATAACTTACGCAAAACTTACACTTGTGTTTACGTTGGTACCTTTTTTGCTGTTTTTTTAGTGAATAGGAAACAAGATTTCATTCCACCTACAGGAAACAAACTATTTAGCCAATAAGTGGCCAATTTTTGAAAATTTGAATTAATGAACAACGTTTTTCCTGCAATAAACAAAAATATTGCCGCAACAAAGATTTTATTCAATTATATATTTTTGCATATTTTTCCATATTTATTTATTCTATTTTTTTGATAAACCCATAATAAATAACCAAATCCACTCCATTCCACGCAGTTGCAGAAGCTTGCATAAATTGTCGGTCCGCGACAGCAAAGTAATTGTTTTTAGCAACAACAAAAACAATGGCAATAATAAAACAAAAACAAAATGACAGCAGAAAAAAGGGTTGCCGACAATATAATAATTTTTTTTTTGTTGCTGCTGCATTTATGCTTAACGTGGCAATAAACCTTGCAACAACTGCGTGGATTTTGTTTTTGTTGTCGTTGCCGTCGACGTCATAGTAGCTGTGATTTGTTGCATATACATAAATTGTTGCAGCAACTGATATCGTCACTGATGTTGACAGCATTGGATGCTGTTGTTATAGCTGATACCGTTGCTGTTGCTGGTGCAGCCGTGACTCTCATGGTTGCATTTGCATTTTTATTATATTTTATATAAACGCTTCAGAATCAACAGCAACATGGAGCAGCGACAACTTACCCACTTGGAGGCGTTTAAAGTGTTTATAGATTTTTTGCAATTTTATGACAATGAACCAACTTTAATGTTGCATGTGGCAACATTGGCAAGTATTTTGTTTAAAAAAATTAAAAAACCAACATAAGCCAGCAATATTACACGAGTGCATTATAGTCGTTGTTGTTTTCCATTGCCTATTATTGTTGCTGTGGCAATGGCGGCAATAAAATGTCAAAAAGTTATCTATCTTTCTGTCTGTTCGTCAATCGTGGCAACTAAAGTGCAGCTACTCAGTGCTTTGTTGCTGCTGGTTGTTGTGTCAGTTGTATGAGCTTTTGTATGAGTGACCACATTTCGGGAAGATTTAATGAGCGATTTAAGCCCGTTGAAATGCTTTTTAATGCTACTATATTGGTTGTTGTTGCTTAAATATCTCAAATTAATTCAAATCGAGCAGCATGTACAATAGTTAAATAATTTATAAATTGGCTTTCAACTTATTGATTTCAATCAGTTTAGTTTTTTCAAAAGAGTTTCTTATTAAGCTATTAAGTCCCACATCATAAAAATAATAAATTGAAATTGTTGTCAATTCATGAGGGCGGCGATTGTTTAAGTTTCTTGAGTTCACTTCTTCTTATTGTATTTCTTTTGATCGCCTTCATTGATGACAAGCAATTCATTAAAGTGACAGTCGTTAATATGAAAACATCATCAACTTAACGAATATCAATAGGTTCCTCGAATGGAAAGACTTCAGAATATTATTATCTTATGCTAATTGAAAAGATAAAACCCTTCTTTTTTCATTCAATACAAAATCATTTATGACTTGTTTTTTGTTTGAATTCTTTTTTGACGTAAGCTCGAATTTTTCCAAAAGAGGCTTAACCGGAAAAATAATTTTGAAGATAGTAAAAGTTTTAAATGTTTCCAAACTTTTCGTGTTTCGAGTATAAGCCCTGATTTCAAATATTTATTATTTCGATACGTCCAAAGTATAAGTTGGTAACTCAATAATAGAAAATTTCAAGTGAGACTAATTAAGAGTAGATTTTGTTTTGCAAAGGATACAGAGAGGTAAAACTGAGTACATGGGTTTATTGATAAGAGATGAAGGTAAAAATTGCTGTACTCAAATAAGGTTTTTATTTTTATATCTATAACGAGTCATCCAATAAAAGTCATTGGATGTATCGATTTCAAAATTGTATAAAAACTTAGATTTGTAAAACAATTTTTTTATTGCAATGGTATTTAAGAAGTTTAAACCGCTGCAGAAGGGAAT
Organism: Dichetophora obliterata; assembly: GCA_963920525.1. Taxonomy (NCBI): domain Eukaryota; kingdom Metazoa; phylum Arthropoda; class Insecta; order Diptera; family Sciomyzidae; genus Dichetophora; species Dichetophora obliterata. Next base: position 154,547,296 of record OY986435.1, on the reverse strand, counting down.
CTCGCCCCTTTCATAAAATTTATCAATTAATTTTAGTTTGTCGTTAATACAAAAAAAAAAAACATAACTGGAAATTAACAATTATTGTTTCAATATTTTATTAAAAGAAAAATGATTATGTTTTAAAGTATTTGTTGTAACTTTGACAAAATTTGTTCTTAGTTCTATTTTATACACACAATTTGCAATATATTACATATTTTGTCCATTTTTAAAAAATACTTTTAGTGTGGGCTAAAAAAAATTATGTTCATGATCCTTTCACTCTTACTCTACCTCTTAGCACACAGCAGTCAAAGAGGCATTTATAAAAATTTGTTATTTTGTTTCTCGTGATTTTTTTGGAAAAAAATGTAAAAATTTACTTGGTTTGTAAAAATTAGCGGTTGACGTTGAGATTACTTTAAAAATGAGATCTCTGTAATTAAAATTGCCCTTTTCTTTAAAATAGAGGTACAATTTTTTTTCAGGGGTTCAATAATCAAATATATTATCATGTTGCAATTAAAGCAGTTTGTTTTTCCTTTAAAATTGGCAATAAAACATCTATATCAGTCATGAGCAGGAAAATAAATTTAGTGAGCCATGGTTTTTTTTTAAAAAAACAAACACAAAATTATCCTCATTATTGCTTTTTCTCATCGTAGCAACAAAAAAAGAACAAAATAAAAAATTTTAATGCAATAAAAAACCCAATAAGGTAACACTGATTTTCTATTTCTATAAAAAAATTGACCAGCAAAAAAAAACAAATCATGTGTGTTTGTGTGCAACAAATATAACGGCACAAACATCTCAAGCGCAGCGCCATTGAGTAAGGCTTGATTTTTGTAGCCTTTGTATGCATTTGTTGTTGCCCAGCTAGCATTTAGATGATCGTTTTTCTTTCAATCATCTAAATGAGTCATTTTTGACTTCTACTTGTGACCTTAAAATGATTATAAGTAAGAACTGAAATAGAATAAGAAAAGAGACAATGCCCAAAATCACATTTAACTATTCCCAATGATCCAAAACTGATTGCAAAGCTATAAAAATAGAAGAAAACATTATCAATCACTTTTTGATCTACTAATGACTGAAAAGTGAGTTAGGAACTGAACTTACTTTGACTGCAGCTTGCACAGCAACCGTTTTTCGTACCTGTTGACCGTTATAACGGGATAATATTTTCTTCGTTTGGAGTTTAATTTTGCGTTGAGAAAGTTATTCTTGTTTATGTTTAGTTGTTTCAAGAAGAGTGCAGTGTGTTGTTCTAAATTTTTAATTTGTGTTAGCAGGGACGTTACCTGTTATGGTTTTTATCGAAAAAGTCAGATATTAACAGTTATCATTTAACTTTTATTTTTTCCGACAAAAATACTAGTTATTTAATGCCTTTTATTTTTTCAGGCAAAAATAACTGTTACTTTTGACTTTTATTTTTTTGGTCAAAAATAACAGTTATTTTGTGCCTTTTATTTTTTGGGTCAAAAATATCAGGCAATTTGACTTGAAAGGCAAAAAAAAGTTTTATGCAATTTTTATCGTCTCATCAGCGCGCACATTTTGATCTATATAACTTTTTAGTTTTAAAGTATTTATTCGGCCTTTGGAAAAATACAAATTGCCTTATATTTTTGACCGAAAAAATAAAAAGCACAAAATAACTGCTATTTTTGACCTAAAAAATAAAAGTAAAAAGTAACAGTTATTTTTGCCCGAAAAAATAAAAGGCAAAAAATAACAGTTAATTTTAATTTTTATAGTAACAGCCAAAAATTTAAAAGGCATTAAATATTCGCGAAGCTGCTGCCATTACGATAATAATGGTATATTTAAAAAAGTCCTCCGGCCTTTTTTCCCGTTATGCCTGTTTCATCTGAAAATTGTAAAATAACAGTTGTTTTCGGTCCCTGTGTGGTAGTTGTGATATTATTGCGATAAAAAAACAATTACCAAACTAACAGAAGAAATTATTGCGGTTAAGTTGGAGAAAAGGAAGCATCACAATCAAGCGCGTCGGAAGCGAATTTCATCTGGGGGGGCAGTACAAATGGTGGTGCAAAAAAAGTTCACCAAAATTTCTTCACATGAAACATGAAGAAGAGAGAAAGAAGAGGAAAATATATAATACAAAAATATTATCGTTGTAAAAAAACTGATATTTTGAATAACTTTTCCTTTTAAATTGTTTATCTAGCTAAAAAAGTGCGGGGGGCAACTCCCCCCCTTTCCCCCGCTTCCGACGCCAATGATCACAATGCAACGACGTACGTGCACGTAAAGAAATTCGACCAAATACCATTTCATACAAAGGCTTATTTTCAAAATTTTGACGACGAACTGCACACATATGATGAAATGCTTGATCAGTTTGTATGTTAAATCAATTGTTATTGTTTTTATTTTTTTTTTTTATATTTAAAATATTTTTAGAAACAATTTATTGCAAAAATTGGCGGAGATGGCCAATCACAGTTTTTAAGATCGGCCGTAAGAAAAGTTTTTTGGGACGAATTGGCTGCTATTTTCAGTTGGAAAGGCTATAATATCAATATTTAAAAGTATGATCGTAAAGTTCTGAATTCACAACCAAAACTTATGCTTTTTATCTGTAGATATTTCCCATCTAAAATACAAGGCCAATGACAAGGAGATGAATTCCATTTTACAAATTTCCTGTTGCTCGTATATTGATCACAGTAGTAGTGAAACTTACGTCTCCTTAAATAGATGAAATCCCTGCAAGATGAAGACTAAAAATTACAAGATCTACTGAAAAATATATAATAATAGTGCGGACAATTTTATACGTGTCTTTATATAAGTAATATATGTAAATTTATCTAAATTTGTCATTTTTTTACAACTAAAAACAGCTTTTATAGCTTTACACACTAAGTAACAATCAATTTATCGTATAACTTCATATACATATTCAGAAAAACTAAAAAGAAATTGCTTAAAGTATATTAAAACTTATTAAAAACTTGCAAAATAAGTGGAAAACACGATATCTAAAAATGTTGCACTATCGAAAAGAAAGAGTTATAAGGAAACTGGTAAGAAATTATCTTCGACTAATCCAAATTTAAAATATCCCGCAACATATTTCTATATACTCGGATCAATATCAATTCGATATTTGAGATCATAGCTCATGTGTGAAATTTCAAGTCATTTAAGTATTTTTTCCAGAATTTCAAGGGATTTTACGAGAATTGATATACTTATGCACTTTAAAGTGCCTAGACTTGTATGCAGGGGAAAAACGTTTCATTCGTACCGCTCTAAAAATTAACCTTGATCTATTTTATAACGATTCTTTAAATATTTTGGCTGTAAAGAAAGCCCTCAATAAGGTAAGCTTTTTGCAAAAACCACGAAAAAATTATATTTTTTTCGTATATACATTGGCTGGTGTAATAGTTGTAAAAAAAAAAAACTGTCAGAAATTACAGGCCGGAAAAAGCTCTTCCAATCTGCATCCAAACAAACCTGTTTTTCATGCTTATTTTTGGTATTTTTTATTTTTTTTTCACACAAAAACTTTAAAAATTCAAATAACTTAGGTTAGGTTAGGTAAGGTAAATAAGGTTGTGCGCTGTTACCGGCGCTTCCGCGGAGCCTATAGGTCCATTGCGAATCCTTTTTATTTTTATCGTAGTACCATATTAACCATAATTATTTCGATTATTCCTCAAACCAGTGGTGTGTTCGCTTAATCCTGTAGGTCTTTGAAAAAACTGTTCCCCATATATCGGAGTCGACGATTCTGTAGACTTGGGTATTTATTTAGAGAAACGTGTTGGTACAATAAGAACCAGGTTCTTTTATAGTACGATATAAGCATTAGCTTGAAAAAACAAAAAAAAAAACAATAATACTAAACTATACAGTCATAACAACAAGTATATACTTAAGGTTACGTTAAATTTTTAAAAGAAAGAAAGAAAGCTATAATAAATATTAAGTATATTAAATGCTAAATTGAATCACATTGCAATTATTTTTTAAGAATTAATAATATAGAGTAAAGAATACAGGAAATAGATTAAAATATAGTCATGAAACTATGAAGTAGAGAAGAAAGATAGGATAGAGCGCCTAAAATTACCTCTCCCACTAATCTCTCTTAACCAACGAGGCAAAGCATTCCGCAATTTAATGGCGTTAATGAAAAAAAGATGAGACGAATGTAACGAATAATGCCTAGGGACTATTAAAACATGACTTCTTCTTGAAAGACAAAACTGGAGTTTTTCAAACAAGTAGCGAGGTGTTTTTTTATGTTTGATTTTATGGAGATACATACAGTTACGAGCACTAAGATATGTAGTTAGGTCACATCCAAGTATAGCGTTTCTGAACGTGGAAAGGTGGTCAAATTTTCGCAAACCATATACGTAGCGTGTTGCATAATTAAAAGCAATCTGTAGTTTTAATTGGGAGGAAGAGTCGAGTTTACTGTACACTGTTTCTGAATATGAAATTAAAGGTAAGATCAATTGTTTTACCAATCTACAATACGTTTTAAATCAACAGGAGTAACACTAGCAGACATTCTTAAATTACGAAGGACATAATAAACTTTTTGTACAACACTATTAACGTGGTCAACACAAGACAAAGATGAATTTATGACAAAACCAAGGCTTACTGCTTTTGATACCACATTTAGCTTGCACAGATCATCAAGAAGACCAGTTCGCCGAGACAGATAGAGCTGGATATCATCAGCGTACGCATGAACAAAAGCGTGCTTACATACATTAAAAATGTCATTGATGAACAAAGAGAATAGCAGCGGGCCTAGAATGGAACCTTGTGGGACGCCACTTTGTACAATTTTATACGATGAAAACATTTGACCGACATTGACTCTTTGAATTCTGTTACATAAAAAATTAGACAAAAGATTGACAGCACTATTACAAAACCCAAAGAGAAATTTAAGCTTTTGACACAAGTAATTATGGTTTACTTTATCAAATGCCTTGGAAAAGTCAAGTAAGCAGAGTAAGGTCATAGAGCCAGCGTCATATTCAGGCCGAATATCATCAAGCACTTTCAAAACTGCAGAAGAACACCCATGTCCTGCCCTAAAACCCGACTGGTATGGGGATAATAGTTTTTTCTGAGATAAGTATTTGCTTATTTGTTGCGACATAATTTTTTCACATATTTTAGGCAATGGCGACAGAATGCTTATTGGCCTAAAATCATTTACACCAGAGGGATTTCGCTTTTTAGCCACAGGTAGAACTGTAGCAATTTTCCACATGTCAGGAAAGGAAGAAGTTATGAAGCAACTATTTATAATGTGCGTAAGGGGACTAATAATGTAAGGCAGTATAAGTTTAATGAATTTGATGGGAATACCATCTTCCGCGACTGCATTAGATTTTATCTGCGAAACACAATTCCCAACGTCGAGTTCGTTAACTGTTTCGAACTCGAAAGATTGTTGCATAGTCAGGTTAAAAGTAAGATTAGGATTATCAGTGCAGGTAACAGAAGTATCGACAAAGAAATTATTTAGGAGTTCAGGATCTTCATTACATTCAGAGCGTTTATTATTACACAAACCAAGTCTCTTATGTTGTTCCACAACGTTTTGGTTTGAAGAGACAAATTTAGTTTATTAGAAAAGTAACGTGTTTTAGCCTGTCTAATAACACGAACAGATTCATTTCTGGCCAGTCTAAAGGATTCCCAGTTTTCTGACGATGGTCTAATTCGCCATACTTTCTGCAATTTATTTCTTTTTTTAATACTTGTAACAACATTCTGAGTGAACCAGGGACAAGAAACATTATTTACAGTTAACACACGAAGAGGAACATGCGTATCAAACAGATATTTTATTGGGACTAAGAGGGAACTGAGTTTATCATTAACATTATGGTGAAGACAACAGTCATTAAAACATAACATAGACGAATCAAGATAAAGGGAAGAACAATTAATATGATTAAAATCACGATACGAAAAAGTATTATTAGTTCTATGATGGGATAAATTGACATTTAACGTGCAGAAAATTAAATCGTGATCCGAGACAGAAAACAATTGATCAAATAAAGACACAGAAGAAGGATCCGAGACAATAAAATAATCAAGTAAACTAGCAGTAGAATTATTGCAGCAGCGAGTGGGCACAGTGTCATTTACTACTGAAAGTCCTAGTGTCAATATTTTATCATAAAAGGTGAGTTATTGTTTCTGTTTCTTCCGGATCCTTGCAGCTCCGACAAAAGTCTGTTCTGACCTGCTCAGTTTGTACTTGCGGTTACTCCACGCCTAGCCAGTTCATCCGCTGCGTCCTTCCCTTCGATATTGCTATGTCCGGGAACCCAGCAGAGAGTGACGTTGTGGGTATTGCAGATACTGTTTAGTGCCGGTTTACAGTTTTGTACCGTTCGAGCCTTCGTCGTTTTACTATTCAGCGCTTTGATGGCCGTTTCTACGCTTGATGGCTATCCACAAAAATTACTTCCCTTGTGGGGGTAAGATTTTTCCTATGAATGGCCTGTGCAGCTTTTTCAGTAGCGTATATTTCTGCTTGAAAAACGCTACAGTAGTCGGGGGGTTTGTAGGACTCTTTGATTTGTAGCGTTTCGCAATATACACCCGATCCAGTTCCGTTTTCCATTTTGGAACCATCAGTATATAATTGGAGATTGCCATTGAATTCTATGGCCGTTTCTTCCCATTCTTGCCTGTTTGGGATTAATGTGGTGTATTCTGTGCCGAATCTCACACTGGGTATAATAAAGGCGGTTGCTCTTTTTGATTCTTCGGTTCCAAAGAGTTAAAATTATTTTATTTCTTTAATTTTTATTTTTAATTTCTTACATTTTTAAAGTAGGAGTTTATTTTATAATTAATATTTAAGTTTTAATATGTATTAATTTATGCAAATCTGACAAGGAATCAATGCAAGCACTCAAAAGTTATTTGAATTTTATTGAAAATTGTGTGTTGTTGTGTGAAAATCGCCATTTTCAAAACAGAAATTAAAAAAATCGGCTTAGCAATTCAATTCGATTATTCCGAGTCCAATTAATATTTTATAAGAAATTTGATAAAATATAAAAAATCAGGAAATTATTATAATAACTCAATTTTTCGAATATAAACGTATTAGAGTATATTTTTTAAAGATTTTGTTTTATCACTTGAAATAGCAATAGTATAGACAAGAATATAAGTACATATTTCGCGATATAAATACTGGAAAACATATGTTTTTTGAAAAATTAACGATGGCATATTTTAATTTTTACGTTGTTTTTGAAAGCAAAATTTTAAAAATGCAATGAATTTATGGCGTACACATTAACAAAAACTACATATTTTATATAGTTTTATATGAAATGCATAAAAATTAAATATTGACTCAATTGGATAAAACATATCTTCTAAGATAACTTTCTCTCTTCCTCTTAACTTTTTTAACTTCGTTCTTGAAAATATCTCAATCAAAACTATGCGTTTTAAAAATTATGGCATGTCTATAGTGAAAAATTACTCAAACATGGAATTTATATACTAATTACATTTTTAAAGAAACGGTGAAATTTTATGACAGAAAAATGTTATAAAATTTTTATTTTCTGTGGTATTTTCTGAAAAATGCAGCAACTTTACATAGTGCAAAGCTTAAAATTTTATTATGGTAATGAATTAAGCTTATTTTATCGATATCTAACTTAGCTTTCGACTATCTCTTAATGGTTCGTGGACGCCATGTTTAGGCGTTAAAAGCTTTTGAAAGTTTTAGACACAAACAATACATGTAACAAGGACGACATTTACACGAAACTGTTAGTTATTATTCTAGATCAGAGGAGGGTAGTTTGTGATTAGAATTACTTTGCTTCTTTATAAATTAACGATTACAATTACTGTAATTGTAATGTAAGAAAAGTATTATTACGATTACTGTAATCGGTATTCACGCAAATTATAATTACGATTACTGTAATTGCAATGTAAGAAAAGTATTATAATGATTACTGTAATAAGTATACACGCAAATTACAATTATGAATACTGTAATTGTAATAGAAAAATCTATTGATTACAATTACAGTAATCGTTGTCAATGAAAAATAACAATTAAAATTACTGTAATAGTAATCATGCTTTTTGTAATTTAATTACTTACTATGTAAGTTATATCACAAATAATGAATGTGTTCTTTGTAAATTGCATCATGAGAAATTAAGATGTATGCTCCATAATCCAATTACAAAAAGAATTATTACGATTAATGTATTCGTATTCTGTATATGTATTACAGTAATTCTAATTTTTTAATAATTATTTTGTAATAATTACAATTACTGTAATTGTAGTTAAAAATATTTTGATTACGATTACGGCAATTGTAATCTTTATTTTTTAAGATTTCAATTATAATTTTTAATTGAAATTGTAATTTATATGTAATCAATTACGAAAGTAATCGGAAAATGGGTGATAGTTAGTTGGTGGATAGATGGATAGTGTCTGTGAAGATTTGTTTTAAATTTGCACAGCTCAAAACTGACGGGAAACACGCTCGCAAGGAGACTATTCCACAACTTAACCGAGCGACTAAATAACGAATTGTCTCTGTAATGTGAGGTTCTGTTGGACTTCGAGACAATGGTAAAGGAGTGGGCTTGGGCAGATGCCCGAGTGAACATGGGAAACACACAAGCTGTTGGCGTCAGACCATGCATCTCCCTTGAATACTTCCCATGATAGTACCCATACAGAAGGCTGAGGCAACCAACATTGCGTCGATGCCCAAGAGAGTTGGGAGAGGATGAATTGTTTTCATTCCCTATCATATCTATTGCACGACGTTGAATTCGTTCCAGAAGCTCGAAATAATATCATAAATCCTCTGCCCAAATGTGCAAATTGTACTTCATTTTCGGCTTATATGTGAGGTGTCGTTGATAAAAACTGGAAACAAGAACGGTACCTTACGGTTCTCCTGCTTTGATGGCAAGCTCTTCGGATGAAACACCGTCAACTACGATGCGAATCGTTTCATCCTTGAGAAAACACGTGATTCATCGAGCAAAGTTACCACCAAAACCATATCCAACAAGTGTCGACACGCGTTCTTTCTCGATTTCTGAACTAGTTCTGAGTTCTGAAATATCTAAAGCAACAACCCTGCTCTCGCCGAAAAAGTGAACGCATTGATTTCATTCTTCGCTTAAGAACGCCATAAGATTTCAAGTAGAGTGATCCATACGGAAACCATATTCACCGTCACTGAGCAGATTTTGCTCCACATAGTTCATAACGTTGAAATTTACAACGCTCTCCATAACTTTGGAAACTTTCTGTTGAGATTTTGAAGGACCCTTTTAACTGCTCTCTTTCGAAAGTACATCTCATGCATTGCATAAGATCCATCCTCAACAAAGTTCAGTGGCTGATTGCTATCCGAGAGAGTGGAATTTTGTGCAAGCAACCTAGTCAATAAGTTTGCTTTATCAGCCGATTCAGTGAAGATTGGTTCATGTTTTAATAGAGTTGAAATCGATGACGATGTCTTATTCTTCACTCTTTTAACAAATGACCTTTGGTAATGAACTTTGAAAAATTTATGTTGCAAGCTAAATCGACATTTTTTTAAGGTAATTTTTTATGCTTTTGTTTTTTATTTCCATTAATCCAAACCTGTCGCCATTAAATCCAAAGCATACATAGGACAAGGACGATTCATTCACCAAAATGCACATAATTTCATTAGACTTAATACGGGTTCAGTTCGCTCTATATATTTTAGCTAAGACTTAAATAAATAAATAAATTGGGCATTTCAGCTCTTGGAAGGACTTTGACCGATCTGCTATTGATCAATTGTGTTATTAAATTTTTGATCACAAATGATCGAGAACTGGACGTATGCCGTCTCCGTACGGCTTATGTTTTCAAGAAACTTACATGGCCATTTTTACTCTTTAAAGCTAGCCACTGTCTGCAGAGGTGTCGGCCAAAAAGAAATAATAATAAAGTTTGTCTGAGCTGGGGTTTTAACAGCGGTTCCTTGGCTTACGCAATTCCTTGTCAATAAGCAATAACAGCTTAAATCGACTTAAGATGTTAAATTGATAATCACTATAATTTAATTCGATGTTGCATATTTATATTGAATTAAATATACTTAAATACGCGTTTGTTATATATTAAATATTTAAATTCCGCTGAAAAGCCAATTAATGTGCTTAGTGGAAATTCCTAATTGCCAATAGGGGGTGTGTTTAGTACGCAGGTGCATTCTGTCTATCCCGGATAATTCGGGTAGGATCTAGAGTTTAAATCGTGCATGCGTATAGGTCGGGTATACGTATCTTTGGAAGATTTATTCATACCTCCGGGCGAATCCAAAAAACAAAAAAAAGAGATAGAATTATTGATGTAGCTGTATTCCACGCATATATCACTATAAGCACGCGAAATCTGGAGTTTCTAGCATGATCTTAGCTGATGTTGTGGAACAAAAACGAAAGGTCGTTTCATATAATTTATATGGCAATTGAAAACTTTGAAACAATTTTTCTTGAAACTTTGAAACCAGATTTACAGATTTAGTGAATGTCTCTTTCTTCGTAATTCACTGGTCTTAATTTCATAAAATTGCACTTTTAATCAATTGCTTTCATCTATTTCAAGCAGAAAAAAAATGTTTCCTCTAGCACTGCTCGCCTAAGAAGAATTTATCAAATTGAGTCTCATTTATTTTCCAAAAATACTTTTCAATAACTTGCTGATTTTCTTGCACTTGATTAAGCGCGCACAATTTATCACAATTTGATGTGCAATTAGAAATAAATTTGACAGTTGGTCGTTAAATCATTTCTGCTATGCTCGGAACCAGACTTCACTATTGCACGTGCACTTAAAAGCTTTGCTATGTCAGCCCATTACTTTTCATTGAGGGTTGTCTTCATGCCTTTAATTCTGAATGAATCTTACTGGAGCATTTTATTCAAATTCGCGTACAATTTGTGCCATTTGCCAACTAATGACTTTTAGAGCTCCCTTCGAGTTTCCACTACCTATCGATTTTGTTGGTCTCCCTCTTTCTTAGACTTTGTTAATGAAATAACTTTTATTAAATAACTGTGAAATTTACCGTTTTTTCTGTATGAAGTATTAATAATTTGTCCCCTTTACTATTTATTGATTTCATAATTTTTAAAAATTTATTCGTTTAAAGTTTGGTATTTCTTTTTTTTTTTTTTTTGCCTTGCTTGCTTGCTTTCTGTTCTTGATGTTGATGTTGCTTTCTGTTCTTGATATTGATGTTGCCAATAAAATTATAACAATTCCTGTGATGTTGCCGACAGTCAGTTATTGTCACAGTGGCAGATGGCAAAAATTTTTATCTCTTTGACGTTGTCAAGTTGATCAATCAATCGTCTGCAATTTAGTGAATTTTGTTCTTTATTGATTTGTATGTGTGACAAAATATGTGAATAAGCGCTATTGAGAGAATATTCTTGATATTATGTCCCTTATGTCGTTGGAGTCATGATTTTCATTTTTGGATGAGGGTTGCTTGTCATTTCATGTGATTTCATTTGAATTCTTGGATTATTTTTGTATGCTATGTTATTTTTTGTATTATTAACTATTCATTGTGAAAATGATTGTTATGATGAGGGTTATATAACGAAAGCAAACCAAAATTTATTGGTTTTGTACATAGTTCTATAAGTGCATTGCATGTGAAAACATCATACTTAGAACTAATTTTTTTTTTTCTAAATAAATTGCTTTGCAACTTTAAATTTTTGCACAGTCTTTTGCATAGAAAACTGTAAGATAAACTTTCTTAATCTGAATGTTTAAATACCGCGTTTTAATTTAGAATCTAATCTCATTGACGAGGAATTGCCTGCAATAAATCACTTGAGAAAAACTTGTTTCCACAACTGCGTGCATTAAGCCCAGCAGATATGGACAACAGCAGCCGTTTTTCTTGAGAAGGTGCAAAATTGTGCTTCACTTTATGGGCTTAATAGATACATAAAACTAAACCTGACCACCACCTGCTTGCTGCAAAACATGCTTGAAATGCAAAGACTTTTAATTAAGCAGCTGGATATGCAAGACAAATACTAACCAATAAATGTATCTTGGCTTAATGTAAGATTTGAATCACGCTGTGCGATAAAATGGCTTGCTTGTAAAGCAAAAGTTTCTGCACAGTATGAATAAATTTTATTGTTGCTCGCTGCTTATTGATTATTAAAAGCAATAAATGAAATTCGGTAAATGTTATAAGCTATGTAAACATAGTATATAGCTAAGGTAGCCACTAGCTAAGATCTGTTTTAAACACTGTAGAATATACAGTATATCTTTGTATTCGATATCTTTGTTGTATGATTTAAGTGTATAAATGTTAAGTGTTTTAAATATACATTATTGTGTCCCTTACATACTTTATTAGATATCATGGCCTACACACATGCAAAAATGTTTTTAGTAGTTTCAAAAAAAAAAGACGCTTCATTCTACAAATATTCTATTATCTACTCATACAAGCCATTTATATTAAAACATTACTTTTTCTACGACTTCAAATCTGCCAAAATTTTCATTTTATTAGTTAAGCTTAGTTATTAAATATTTAAATTAAATTTTTTTTGTGTGTGGATGTTTCAGCCCTAAATTTTATATTGTTGAAAAAGTAGTTTTACCAGCTTTCAGAAAAAAGTTTTTTTATTTTCATATGGTGTTCTGCGAACCCCTTCTTCGAAATCAATTACCTTCCCGCAAAGGATGGAGCTCTCTACCACCAAAACTTTCCATAAACTATTTTTGGATTAAAGTCCGTTCAATTTCCTTTCCAACGGTAGTTCAAACTTAAAGTTCGGTTAAAAAATTCGTTTGCTAATAAAAAATTTTTTTTGCTTAAATGTTAAATTGACCATATCTAATTAACCTATTGCTTCTCCACCCTAATAATATTGTTTAAAAGGTAATTTCGCGCACCACTTTAAGAAAAAAATATTAAAGTTTTTTAAATGTTGTTCCTAGAACCCTTACATCGAGATCAATTACATAACAGCAAGTAATGGAACCTCCAACCACCAAAATATCCCAAAATGATTTTTGAATAAAAGTCAAAGTAATTAGCTTTCAATTTTGTACACTCAAAATGTACCGCTAAAAATCGCGCCAAACTTTTTTCTCCAAATTAAACTTTTTATTTCCGTCAGTGATGATCCATGCAAAATTTCATCAAAATCAGAGATGGTCATTCTGTAAGGTCGGTATGTTCAAAATAGAATTGCTGCATACATATATCGGGAATACATAAAATTATTTAAAAATTTGCTTATAGATTCAAATTTAACTTGTTTGAGTATGTATTTTGATGATCTTTTAAAAGATACTATAATTAAATTGGGATTTAATTCGACACTTCACCGTTGTTGCCAGATCTTTTTTCGGTTTCGAAAGCGAAGTGCGAACAGCGAAGTGCGAACAGCGAAGTGCTGCCAGAACATACAATTAAGGGCTTAACACATTACTATTAGACTCTAAAGGTATCATTGCAATATTTAATTTAAAGATAACATTACAATACAAAGATAAGATTATTTTTGGGTTTGTAAAAATTGTAAGTTAAATTTACATTACTAAATGTTGGGTTAGTAAATATTTTTTTTATATTCTGTATTTTAAAAAAGGGTCATCGTATAAAAAGCTCATACTACTTATTTCATGCAATGCAGCCAAGCCCAATCCAAAAAACTAAACAACATAAACTCGAAGCACACATAAGCACATCCAAAACCACACTCGCAATAAAGAAATTTATACCCACAATCAAAATATTTGTGTGTTTTTTTTGACAATCGAAAATACAAAATCGTATGTAGCAATAAACGGGATGCCAATCATGTGCTGTACATAAACACTGCATGTATAGGTTTAAATAACCATGAACATAGATGAGCCACGACATCTTGCTGTGGCTCCTCCACACATGAGTTGGCGTAATACAAATGCATCACTGAAGCTGGTTCGTTAGTTCGTTTCTTCGCTTAAGCATTAATGCAGAAATGAAGTGAATGTTACAGAAATATAAATCGTCCACAACGACAGGCAGAATCAACCTTCACCATCACTACCAGCAATAGAACCAAAACCGCATTCACATAGCTGCGGCTGCGTGTTAAAGATATAACAGTAGATATTTGCTGAATTTCCACTTGAAACTATGCATTGTAAATCGAAATTGATTTCGTATTACTACAGTTTGAGTAGCAACTTGTGCCGATAATTTAATTTTAATCAATTAATCTGGATTTAGTTGCCATCAACTATTCATTCACATGAACCATTTAAATATCAATTAAATTTTTTATGATTGTAGTTTCAATCTGTTTTGATATTATTTCGAATATGTGGCCTTGAATGTAACTTGGTTCAAGGTTTTAATTGATGCTTAAATCATATCTAGTTTTTACGTAATGACAACTATTAATGTTAGGTGGTTGGGATAAAAAGTGAAGAACAGAGACTTAACTAAATTTAAAAAATTCAAAGAAATTAATTCATTATAACATATCCATTAACAAAACTGATCGTAACAGTAAAAGGCTTACAGTCTTTATTCAGAACTGAAGAAATTATTGCTAAGGAAATGTCTCACAAGCAATTTCGCAAATAATTGACTTTCAAGTTTTGAAAAAAAATTAGATTTGTATCCAAATCTGAAATTTTTTGAAGAAACTATTAAAATCGCAAATTAAGTCTTAATTAATCAATTAAGTCTAGGGTATGAATTCATTAGCTAATACCGCGATCTCGTCAGCAGATGTCGTTTAAATAACCTTACATAAAGGATATATCATCTTATACGATGTGACGAAAAGTTTATACAAAATTTAACAATATAAATACGTTTTTCTTAACACATTTCAACCAGAACTTAAACTCAAAATCGACAAAACTTCTCATCCCTAAACTTCTAACAGACACTACAAATACTCTAACTAAACGCGGCAGGGACTTTGAGATTTTTAGCTAATCAGATTTGGTCTAGAAAAACCGAAACCTGAAAAAAACCGGAGAGGTATCGGCATCAGAAAATCCAAATTTAAAGATAAAACGGAAAATTTGATTTTGCTAGCGCTGTATGCTTTATTTATCGAAATAATTTTACCATCAAATAAACGTTAAATATTAGTAAGAATTGAGGGGAATTAATTTTTATCCGATTGTTAATATTTCAACCGAACAAAAAAAAAATAAATCTGAAAATTGCTTCGCGGGAAGACTCAACAGAACATGTAAATCCAAATCCCAAATCCCGCAAGCAAAAAATAATGTATGTTAACAAAAGTCCAAACGAACATATCGTCGCTCAAGCCTCAATAACCCTAAATTTTTTAGAAAGTATTGTAGCGGTCTAAAAGTATTATGGTGGTAACTGCCACGGGCGATCGGAAAATACATATGCCAACCATACAGTGCAGATTTGATTTCCAGTTTTCAGAAACAAAACAACGTGCTCTACTGACATCAAAATTTTAAGTATCATAAAGATGATTCAGGTGCGCATGCATCAACTGGCCCAAAATGGTCGAATTTTCTTTTAAAAAAAATGAGCCATATAAATTTTTTTGTAATCACAACATACTAAGTAATTTACGTTACAAAAACAATACAAACTTTTAGGCATGGGCCAATTCCCATATAAAAAGTATAAGGTATAGAGAGAAGTATAAAGATTTGATCTCCTTTACATTTGGCAACACACTTATTATTAAGCAGTCGGAAAATATTAATTTTTATAACTCACTGCTTCACTAATAAATATCATAATAGTATTCAGTATATTCGGGATATCCAGTATATCTGTGCTTTCATCCACTTCTTTAATTGTATGTACTATTCATAACAACCTTTGTTTGTTGATTCGTTCAATAAAACTTAAAATACATATTTTAAATTGCTTTGACCTAATTTAATTTGCGGTGTAGTTTTTCTCTATGTTTTAATTGAAAATTGAAGCACAGCCGCGAATAACGTGCAAAATTGGTGTTAACATGACTTTGTTACATTGTCCAAGCACCAATTCAGCCCAAAATATTCGTCTTATCACTATCGTCGGCCTTTGTAGTCTAGTGGAAAGTGCGATAGACTGTCAACCCAGAGGTCCCTGGTTCGAATCCGGGTTCGGGAATGGTTCTTTTAATTTTCTTTGTTCTTTCCTACATTTAAGAATCATGGAAAACTAAAAATCCACAACTAAATTGTGGAAAATGTGGAATTAAAGGACAGGAACAACTAAGGGCTGGAAATACTTGCCGAGGTTAAGGCATAAAACTAGTATCGGTTAAAAGCAATTCAAATTGTCTTTCACGTCTGTTTCGCCTGATCAATAATTCAAGTATGGTTCCAATCAATTCCTCTAAATTATCTATCACTTTCCTTTCAGGTCAAAGACCAAATCCTGTTTGTATAAGGCGCATGCCTTGGCTCCTTGATCTTAAAAAAAAAAAACAATAAGAAAGTGTAAGTCAGTGGAAGAACGTTGTAAGTTACATACAAAATTATAAGAGTTGAATTATCTAATGTTATTGATAAGTGCAACAGATTCACGAAAAAGAAATCCAATGTTGAAAATTGAATTGATAATAATTATTAAAGATTAAAGATTAAAGAATTGTGGTAATGAATATTTTTTAAGAAAAAACAAAATATACCTCCAAAAAACTCTCGAGAGCATGTTAAATGGAATAATGTTGTAAGTTCACATTACGTTTTTAGTTAATTAATTTGTTATTATGAAAATAGATTTGTGATTGTCTATGCTTCTTATCTTGCAAAAAAATTCAGCATAAGTGCAATAATGGAACATTATTTTAAATTCTATAAATCTATAAAACTAAAATGAACAAACAGGTTTTTTAACATCTTTAATCGAATTGTGCTAGGTAACTCCATAAAAACTTAAAACTTCGCAAATTATACGATGTCGGTTTTTCGAAAAAACCTATTCAAGCAAGTGGTGAAAAGAAAAAGGATCTCCTTGCAATGGCTTCATATTTGACTAAAAAGTAAGTTGTATAAATCTCTCAAGTAAAATAGTTTGTGTTCGAAAGCAAACAAATATATTTTAAATAATAAAATATTAAAGTCTGAAAATATTATCTTTTAAGTTCATCAAATGAGTTGTTATATTGTTATGAAGGGTTTTTTCATAAATTCTATTATTTACATTTTATTTAACGAAAAGATCCAATCAAGTCTTTTATATGGGTATGCTTTAATTGCACGAATCACGTTTTAAAAGCCATCGCTATCTCTGGTTTGCAACGTGGAACAACGTTTTAACAACCTATGAGTTTTGGATATGTGACGTGTTTTCCATTTTAAACATTAATAATACTTGATTTACTAACCAAATATTATTATTATTAAACAATTTAACATGGTTTATTTACATAAGTATTTCCATAATGTATTAAAAACAAGTATCTAGAAATTGTCTGCTGCACTTAAAACGAATTTTACGTATTGTGATCAATTTACTTTTTGTCGCTTAAAAAGTTATTCGCAGCTGTGCTTTAATTGTTGTGGATTACGACGCTCACAATATTGAAATAGTAAGCAAAAAAAAGTTCACAAACTGACCAACAAGTTCAATCAAGCACTACAGCTTCCTGGAAGCACAGGGAGAACATTTTTTTCACGGAATTCAAGTCAACATATCAAGGAAAGTAAAAACTTAAATAATTGGTATGAAGCAGCCATCGGGCATCGGGCACTGCTTATTAGTGAAAACTTACCCATCACTACCCGAGTAAAAATAAAAACTTTTTTAGCTAAGGCAAAACAGCGGCCGTACAAGGCCTGATTTTAAATATTTTTCTCGGCCGTACGAGGGTCGTAAAAGGGTCGTTTGCAGGACTTTTTGGAAAAACACCGACTGTACAATGGGTTTACAACGGCTGTTTTGTATTTGCATTGTATTCAAACCATTAACTTCACATACAAAAAATGTTTTACGCCACACTCAAGGGGCGATAATGTTAACATCGCCGAGTTAGGCTAGCTTTTGTTGTTGCGCATACATTTGTTGAATAACAGCTTTGAAAAATTTGGTGGTTTACTACGGGCGTACAGCGACCGTACTGCGGCTGTACTGCGGACGTTCTGTGGCTGTTCTGCGGGCATACTGCGGCTAAATTGCGCGCATACTGCGGCCATACAACTTAATTTAGGCATTGTACGGCCGTTGTTTGACCCAACTTTCGACCGCTGATCGGCAGCTGTTTGCCCGCTCATATTTTTACCCGGGTAGTATAAATTGGGCATCTCTGTCTAAAGAGCTGATAAATCTAAACGTGTTTTGTGTTCGATTATTTTCATTATTTACAATCAAATTATATTATAACTAGCAAATACCCGCTGCTTCGGCTGCAATAAAAATATTAAATACCATGCACAAATTTAAAATCTTAAAATTTAAGTATTTATTTATATTGAATCAAATTCTAAATATAAAAATTATTGTGTTTGTTTTATTTGATTATGTAAAAATGTTATAAATGTTAAAAAATTCTTTATTTAATTTGAATATTTTATTTAAACTGTAAATTTTATGATGACATAAATTTACCTGGCTTTCTTTTTTTTTGTAATTTTTTACATACATTCTGAAAATAAATATATTCTTAAATTTAATAAATTGGCCATTATAATGACATTCAACTATGGCAATATCTCAAAAACTATAGACTTTATCAATGCACAACAATGCATTTTTGTATGGACAGTTGTTTATTAATAAAATTAACGGTAAAAATTAAAATCTTTTCTTTTTGGAAATATCTTGTACGGATATAAGGCATGTTTTAAAAAAACCTGTTATTATGACATTAAAATCATTGCGATATCTCAAAACTATAGATTTTCTCAGCATTACTCATTTTCTTAAGCCTCAGAATGAGAAAAAAACGATTGAAATTTCATGTTTTGACTTAGCAAGCAAACATTTCCGCCATTTTCAAATCGATTTTCATCAAATTTTCTTTGTTTGAAAGTTCAATTAAGTACATTGGGAAAATGAGAAAAGGTTAACTGTTACCTCACCAATACAATGTTTTATGTTGTTTTCATAGAACCTCTAAATAACCAACTTGTACTCAAAAATAGGCCAAGAGTTACTTTTGTTGTACATATTTATTTTTAATTTTAATTTTTTTTTTGTAATTTTCATTATTCTTATTCTTTCATATAACATAATTTATCTGCAAAAATTAATCTTTTTTGACACAAACAGTGTCTTTCATTTCAAATATTTCAAACTATTCTAAAGTTATATACATAAATCTATGTTTTAATCTTTTTCCTTATCTATATATTCATAGTTAACGTTATAGTTATAGTAGACTTTGTCCTGACCCAATTCAATGAAATTTTTATGATCGTTTTGTGAATTTGTAAAAGTGTAAATTGACCTTCGAACAAGACACATGCTAGACGTTTCCGTTTGAAACGTCAATGCATGACGATCAGAATTTTCTGATATATACAGCATTCTTATTGATGTATAGTATTGCCCGCCAGACGTTGTCCTGCAGACAACGCAGGTAATTGCCGCAGACCACCTTACTGCGATACGAATTTTCACGCTGTTCAAAAAAAAAAAATTTATATATTCGCCATTTTTAGTACAGTTACCGAAAGTAGCCGTATGAACTAAATTATCAAATTTTAGTCTAATACGACCAAAACCGTTCGAAATATACCATTTTCGTTTAATTCTATGCGGTAATGGGGGTGTGGCTAAATTTTTTCACTTACACCATCTCATACTCGAAACAAAAGAATGCCAGAATTTCAGCCCAATTGAGCTTAAACCTAGTGCGCTTTGCTTTACTCCAAGCTTGTTCCTCGGAAAGTGAACTTAACTAAAGTGGGTCATGTCCATTTTTAGTAAAGTTAGCGAACGTAACCATACAACGTAGATTACCAAATTCTAGTCTCATACGACCAAAATTGTCTGAAATATAGCATTTTTTGCAAAAAGTGGGCATGAAAAGTAGACGTGGCAAATCTAACATAGCATATTACGACTAAGTTGAAATAACAAATCGTTTGATACCTATATCGTGTTAATCGGTTGAGTGGTTCTTGTGTGATTGTCAAACATCTGTACAGTGTTACAACGCTTTTATATATTTGTATAGATAGACTACCACAATCTCAAGTGGGGAAAAGCTGGCTGGCAAGGCTGAAAAACATACTTAATGCTTATAACTAAATTCTGGCAACTCCCTTGAAAACATTTGCAAAGTAAATTAATCAACAATGTATGAAAGCAAGAATCTCAAGGAAAGTAAAGCTGGATTCACTGATCACCTCCAGCATGTTTTGCAATTTTTTTATATGAAGTTTTCGCTCAGAGAGAAAAATTTCTGCACGCTCTCAACTTGATTAACATTATTTTAAATCACACAAAAACATTCTGAAGGTTATCAGTGAGTCCATCTTAACTAAACAACATGGCTGTCGTATTATATTGAGAGAAGCTCTTGCGACAAAGAGAGAAAAGCTTTGTTTGCTGTTATATTGTGCTGCTGGTTGAATGAAAGCATTAAATAAAATGCGTGATTTTGCAATAATTAAAAAATACATTTTTCGAAAAACTTGGTAAGCTTTAACAATTTATATTATCATAGAAATCAAATAAAAAAAGAATTATCAAAATCTGTTCAGCGGTTACCGAGCTTATTCTAGATCAATTTCGTGAGTCTCCTTTTATTTAATAGTATAGATAATTAAGGTATTCCCTTAACGCCTCGAAAACTACTGAGTCCTCGCAAACTGCTTCATTTTAAACATATTGGAAATTTCGGGTATATTTTGTATGAAAGATTTTTACGTTGTTGCTACAATTTCAGTGCTTAAACCTGAGTTAGCTTAAAATTTAAGCTTTTAAACTGTTAAAACTTTTGTGGTGGTTTTTGGTTTCTTTTGTGCGCTGGGCTTTAAAATATTTGTTTAGTCCAGTTTTTTAAATATTTTAGTAACTCCTTCTTCTTGCTTTATTTCGGCATGATATATATTAAAAATATTTTATTTCTCATATTTTTACCAGTTGTTTTTGACATATGCATGACAAATAAATTAGATGTCTAAAGGCGCGTTCCTTAACATAGGCTCGGAATTTTACGAGTTTACGAAATGGTCAACTTTAATCGTTAAGCGGATACCATAAATAATTATAATATTACATTTGTGAAGAAAAGTGTCTTAGTTTAAAAAAAGTACTGAAAATAATAAAAATAAATCATTTAAAAAAGTGACTTTAAAGTACATTTAATATTAAATAGTTATTTTCCTACACGCATTATATTATTGGGCAATACTTTATTTCTGAAGTTCAAGAATATATTTTTTCTTTTTTTAAAATATGTAATAACAATTTAACAAAAAAAAAAGAATTCTAACAATATTTTCTATCAGTTTATGGTACTTTATAGCGTGAGGCAGAAGGTGCCCTGTCAAATGTCAGAGCTACCCTGGCATGGGGCACATTCAGCGAATATGACTTTTTTATTCATCTGAAAAAAAACGTTAGAAGCTAAACTTCTAGAAGAAACTTCGTGTTAACATTTCAATGTTTAATAATAAAGTATTGTAATGAGCTTATATGTACATTTTCAAATTAGTTAGTTGTCTTCTGAAATATAGGTCTTAAAAAAGTGCTGAAGCTACCCCGGTCTCCACTACATTAACAACTGCTTTTAACACACACTCAAAGCCAAAGTATCTGTTTGAATAATTTTTTGATTAAAAATGTGTGTTTGTTTTGTAAATTTATTTTTTCTGCTCTATTAAAACTACAAAAATTAACATATCCACAAAAACCATACGCATAGCATAACTATAAGTTTCCATTAATTTTTACGATTCATTTAAATTAGTTGCTGAAATAAACATAATTAGGATTTGGTGATTTTTATGTATTTTGTATGTCGATTTGATGATGTCGTTATAATACCATGAATGTTATGTTTGTTTTATAGTCTGATGCACATGGTGCAAGTTAAGCTCGCCTGCTGACCACACATTATTAATGTTTATAACTTTTTATCTGTTGGCCTTCTTCTCCTCCTCCGGTTCGTTTAACCAAAAATCTAGCATGGCTCATCAACAAACTCATCATAAAACTCATTAATTTTCTTGTTAATTAAGTTGCTGAATTGTTCAAGACACGTAGGCGCTAAAAATAACGACAGAGACAGATACATCCAACTTTTGACCTATACTCTATACATCTATAAAAGACTAACTGGAATACATTGGCCGCATTCTAGCCGAAAAAGTGCTCAAGTAGCGAAGTAGCATAAAATATTTTCGCTATATAAATTGTGACATCTCAAGGAACATGTTTTGTGAGAGCATACCATTCAGCCCGAAAGTTGTGGAACAGTTCTTGAGCACTTTTTCGGCTAGAATGCGGCCATTGTGGCCAACGCAGCGGAAGCCGTAAGATTTTCACATGCATATCAGCAGAATATGAGGCATATTTAATGCCGGAAACACATGGACATGAAAATAACTAACTAACTTCTCATCTATTCTTGTCGTTTCACTCATTAGTTTTCTGTCCTCAAGGCAAAGGAATTTACGATAGATTCCGAAATTGAGTTAATGAAGTGACCATTAAAATTCACAACTCTGTGCTGTGTTCTGTCTGCGTGTGTTCGTTCATGTGTTCTCAATTCAATAAATTAATTAAGCAGTCTTTTGTATCTTATATGTTGGAGAGTATGCGACAAGAACATGTTCTGACCTAGGTGTTGCACATGACTGATGCACATCTAGATATAGGTTGCTTTTTTAAAAGTTTTCACATTACACTGTGATTCAGTGTGCATAAATGGCAATTTAACATATTGATAATAAAAATTTTGTAATTAAGTGAAAACTTTGATAATGTTGTTTTGAAGCAAGATGAATAATAACACTGTGTATGAATCGGGTAACTTTTTTTTTGCAAAGAAGCTTGCCATATAACATTTCAAAGAAATTCAAGGATAATAGTTTCAAGGTCAAGTAAATGTTAACGCAGATTTTAATAGAATTTTTTTTTATTAGCTTTAGCAGTTTCATGTCTATAGGACCATGTCTTTTGGACCAATTTTATGGGTACTCAAAATGACCCCAAAAGTATTAACTTAAGATTTTTCATATGTTTCTTTTTATTTTTTCAAAAAAATTCCACTATTATCTCTGCTTCCTCTTGTAAGTTCCAACAAATGTTTCCTAATAGAGCATCTAGTTTTTTACTACTACACCAGTGCTCGAGTTTCGCAGTTACCAGATGGAAACGCCACTCAGTGTAACGAGTCCATATAGCGAGTGGACAAAAATAGAAGGAGTCGTCGTAGAATCATGAAATTACATATGTATTATAACTATAATAATTGAAGCATCCACACTACATTTCATGAAAATCGGACCACGGACGCCTACCTCGCATACAACCCAAAAATTTAAAACGTTCTGAAGAGACTAATTACCAAGCTACAGGGCTGAAATTTAGTATTTGAAAATGTTTTATAAAAAATAATATGTTTTAAAAAATAGACGCTATATTCTTACGGACACGCCCACCTCCATTGCAACCCTCAATACCGCAAACGCTTTAAAGAAGTTTGCATATGAGCTACAGGAATAAAATTCGTTGTGTGGGTATATTTTATCAAAACGAAGATGTGTAAAAAATATGGAAACCAACCGCCCATTTTTTGACACGCCTACTGACACGCTCACTTCCCATGCCTATGATAAAACATGGATTTTAATGAACATTAGTAGTGTTTATTTAAATAATTCATTGATTGTTTATATTCGATACATTTTGAATTATTATGTTCATGGTATTTCATAGTTGGGCTAAGCCGACTTTAGTATTTCCGTACTTGTTTGACATAATATCATTATCTCTAGTATTTATCGCAAAAAGTTAAATTTTTCTTAAACGTCAATACTTAAAATACTCCAGACTACAAGCAGAAAACATTGTTGCTTTATATATAATTAAGGTATTCAAAAGGCGTGCTATCATGTCATATTGTCCTAACATTTTACAACTTAATTTTACAAGATAAAAAAAATGGCAATAAGAAACATCTGTTTGATTACGACACTTCAATAAACATAGCTTTCAGAGTTGTAATATATTAGTACTTTTTTATGTGGAAGGCAAACAATGTTTAATTTAGTGTAAAATCTTAGGACAATATAACATTATCACATGATAGCACACCTTGTGAATACCCTAAATATATTTAAGTAGATTTACATAACACAATATATTGTTCATGTATTAAAAATACTTTCCAAATACTTTGTAATATTTTATGTATTTCAGATTTTAAAAACAAAAAAACCAAGTCATTGGATAAACTTTCATCACTGTTATATTTTAAGTGTGGGAGCATTATATTTTCGGAATCCTCTATTTCAATTTCCTCTTGTAATAAATATTTTTCTATTTCCTTTCCGTGCTTTGATTTGAAGGATTCTTCTTGTCTATTTATAGCAATGGTTGGCTCTGATTGCAACAATAAACTAATGAACAGATCTTTATTACAAAGCTCTCTACTCATTTTTCTTGTGTGATTTAAGCGATTTTTTCTTATTAATTTTTGCGAACATTCTAAGGCTTCTTCAAATAACATTCCAATCGGTGAAACTGCATATTTTATAATTTTTGCACCATGAATTAAAAGTTTGTGTACTGTGGCAGGCATATAGTACTAGGGATATAATGATCTATACAATGCAGATGTTTCATTTAAAAGAATTTTAAAATTTTGTAAATTAATTGCCTTGCCACTAGAAACTACTTTCAGAATTAAAGAAAATTTTTTTTATCAAACCACTATCGATGTCTGTAATACTTTCTGATTGCTCAATGTTTTCAAAAAAACGTCTAGCCGTGTTTCCATCGTTTGAAGTACCATAACCAGTCCTTACGTTATCGACTATCAACCCCATTTCTTGTTTAAATTTCAATTGAATTTTACTTTTATTTTCCATAATAAGCACTCAAAAGACTTTATCTTTGCATGAAGAGTAGAGAGGCCAAATGTATAATAATCTTCGTTTACTACTCTTAGCGATAATCCCTCCGAATTCATTTCCTTGGGCTTTGCTCCACATAAAAAGCACGAACAAGCAGCAGAGTTAAATTCATTCTAAAGTGAACATTTATATTTTGTTTTGCAGTGTTGTAAAACCAAGTCGAAAGATTATTTATTTCTGATTTTAAGCCCTCCTCCGTTTCTTTAACTAGCTTTGTGTTTTCTTTCACAAAAATTAATTTTATGGGTCGACAAAAACGCTTTGTTGAATGTTTTTTATTTTCCCAAATAACATTTTCATCTACCCAATTTAAAAATCGTAATGCCGTGGTTATGCTAGCCAAACATGATTGCCGAACATTTTTTGTTGTTATTGTTTCACGTATAAAATGAAGAAATGAACTTTTTCTCATATTCATTTTCTGCTCTCGGACCGAACATTTTGATTGCTGATTGAAACGCCAAACATGCCGAACTTTCCAGTGTTGGCTGTAGTCATTTTGTATAATAGCATCAAAAAAGTAGGTAAAAGTATAAAAAAGTGAAGTTGATAGTGTCTTCTAGTAACCCTTAACATAAACAGCTAGCTAGCATGTCAGATATATGCAAACCATTTTGTTTAAGACATTATAATAAAAATTCAGAGTAAGTAATATCAGTTCGTATATTTTAATTCGTTAATTTTATTTTCAATTCTATAACATATATGTATAATAAGTACAAAAATGCAAATTAGGGTTGTGCTTTTTGGTGTTTTGACATGCTATTACATATAATGCAACTGTGCCACCAATCATAGCATAACCACCAAACAAACATTTCAGCGAAGAGAATAAATTAACGAAAATGAACACCAAACATATTTGGCTAGCATAACCACAGCATAAGGGAACTAAAGCAACAACAAATAAAAATTTATCCGTTGAATTGTCATCAGCAAACTTTTGCTTATAAACACTATGGCCTGAGCTGCCATCAAATCCCCACTTGCATTCTAAGATCAAGTCACTTTCAGTTTTTATTTAATATGCTTCTAGTAAGCTTTTTGCCGTTTTGTTTAGCAAAGCCTGCAATTCTATTCCTACAAATAACACTTACTGAAATGGAATTTGGTAAAATACGTTGCTTTGCAGTTTTAAGTGCATAATATGAGGGAAAACAATTTTTATGCACGGAATTAACAACTGATCTCATCATATTGTATTTCTTCACGGAGAGATCCATATCAACATATAGAGCCAAGGCTTTGTGAAGAAAAATTGATGTGGTCGCTTGTATTGACACTTTCTTAACTGCCCTTTGCAGCTCTTCTGGAGAATTCGCCGTAACAAGTTCTTCTTCAACAACAACAAAACATGCAAACAAAGCATTAGACTTACAACATTTTAATCATTTTCGTCACAAATAAAAAAATAATCAAGCAGCTTAACATGTGTTTTTTCAAAAGTTGATCTTATTCTAAATTATTTCGACCAATTAGATCTAAATTTAAGAACAATAAGCCCCAATTCCTTTGTTTGTTTTTCTCCCAATTTGTTTTCAAAAATTTGTTCCACAAATAATTTCATTGTTTAAAAAACATTGTCTTGTCCACCGCTGCTAGCTTGCAGCCAAGCATCAAAAATTGCACGAATTTGCACTTGGACTGGCACTGAAAAACTTGAATAATTTAAAAACCTGCATGCTTTCAGTGCTATAAATTTTTTATGTTAATGTACATACTTTTGAAATAAAATATCAACAAAAAAAAGCGTTTTTTTTAAAGGTTTTAATTTGCTTTCAAAGATAAGTTTTTAAAATAATTTCACTTTTTCTTTTGACAATGGTTTCTTATAGCGGTAAAAACTATACGTCATAAAAAGAGCTTTAATTTTGGTGCTGCCAAGCTAAGAATATTGCCATACTTGAAATTGCACAAAAATTTTAACTTGCCATCAATATTTATTTCAATAATTCAATTTAAATAAGTAGGTGAAAAAGTCATATTATAACAAAAAAGATGCATGCAACTGAAGTTTGTACTTTTGCAGCTCATATCTTTTATATTTACGTTTACTTTTTAATAATATTTTAAACATTTCTTAGTTTAAGTATTGTTAATAAGACCTCATACTCAGACTTTGACTTTTTCGATTTTGATTTTTTGTATTTTTGTCCGCACTCTTTAGTCATGAAGCTGGATCAAAAAACTCAATTTTATTTTTCTTTTTTGGCCGCAATTGCATAAAAAAGTTATCGCATACGAAAGGATCCCATATTTTCATTAACGCTCTAGAAACAATCGTTAACCAAATCTTAAAACGCTTTTTCTGAAAAATCATGTTTTACAAACTGGTATCCACGATATCTCAAGAACTACTGTATGGATTATTTAATTTTAAATTAAATAAAATTTATAGCATCATAAACCAAAACTTAGATTATATTGGCCGGTTTTTTTTTTTTGAGAACTTTAAAGAACGCAAAATGTGAAAAAACCGCTACTTAAAATTGAAATGTCCGCAATCTTTGTTATTTCCAAGTATTTATTGATATAGGTTCAAACTCCAATAAATATAATATAATTTAACAAATTTTTTGTTTTTTTTTATATCAGATGACATGAATGTGCTGTGAGATGCGACCACTTGGGTACCTTTTTTTTCTACGTGACGTTTGACGGCGTATTAACACTTCACTTTACACTTTTATGCAACTTTTCCTACACTTAAGGAATCAATAAATAAGTGCCTAAAAAATGAAGGTGTTCTTCAATCACTTGCTTCTATGAAAAAAAAAATTAAGAACTTTACCGTGTTTTTGGACCTCTAGTTGAGAACCTGCTCTTAAAGGGTGGAAAGCGGTAAGCAGTCTTTCAATGTGAAATTGTCAATCGTTGGATCGTTTTTTGAAACTTACTTACAAGAAAAAATTTATAGGAAGAGACTTTATTTAAATACTTTTAGTGGCCAATAAAATTGGTTACTTTGGGCTAATTTGTACTTTTATTGGGCAAAAAAGCATAACTATTTGTTTAAACAATGTTTTTATACGAAACACCGGCTTCTTTGAATTAGGGTGTCAATTTGGACCCTAAGTATTAGGTTTTGAGCATTAAACTATTGTTTAATGTTGTAGCTGTTTTTTTCGTTAAACCTACGAAATGTTTTCCTAGGTTAATGACATGAAGCCGCAAAAGCTAATAAAAAAAATTATTCTAATAAGAACTGCTTTAATATGTACTTGACTTTAAAACTCGAATTTTTTCAAAATGGCCTGAAAGATTTTATCAAATAGGTATAATAAGCTATTTTTTTTTCTGCACAATGCTATACATTGAGCATGTATCACAAACGTTATTGATTTTTGAGTCTATTGGAAGCACCAACACATAGGTTACGACTACAGTGTTTATATTAAAATTGTTTGGCAAATCAAACAACAAACTGTTTTTCGAACAAACAATAATAGAAACCAAACAATCAAACTGAGCAAATATTAATCAAAACAAATGCCAATGAATTTTAACAAAAGCATCAAATAGCTAACGTGAGCAAATGAACACAGTTGCAGCAACACTTTTAGCGATCAATTGGTGCTCAAATAGCTGGTTGTTGAATGGCAAGAAAGACAAATAAACAAAAAAAGTCGGTTAGTGATAAATATTCTTGAAAAATACCCAAGAACAAATAAAATTTTAGCGGTTGCTGGATAGAAAATAAAACTACGTAAACGCAAGCAAACTAAGTAAAGGAAAAATATGAGAAAAATAGAATACGCGCTTAAAGTAAACAAATGGGCAGCAACAAATATAAGGATAATATTTTCACTTAACTGATTTTGGAGTAAAATGCGCTTAGCAAGGACCAAGTCAGAACTCAGGCAGGCGAGTGTAAAGAACATTTAGCGAAACGTGTTGTCAATGAAAACTTGCAGTTTACACGCTTAAAATAACAACATCAATACAAGTCCAACAAGAACAAAGAAATCATATATGGACAATAATCATTGAGAGTTGGCAGCAGGCAAAGCGGGCAAGTAGCCAGGATATCGGAGGGTCTAAACAGCTCTGGCTGATGGTGAGGTGTGAGGCGTGTGCCGGCATGACACGTCAGCGAGGATTATTAATATTATTTTATTAGTTTTGTGCATTGCTTTTCTGCACTCTTCCGCAGGACGAAGGTTTTTTTTTCAATCTGTGGCTTTTGCTTGCAACCCTCCGCATGTGCTGCCATACTACTTTATTAAGCTGCCATATTGTTGATAATATTTTTGTTGCTTTTGTCTGCTGCTTGTTGTTGCTTACTTTTTCATCTTTTGTTTGTTCTTTTTGTTATTGCAAAGTCTACATTAAGGCGACACGTAAAGGATTTGTTTGTGCCGACTATCATTTATTTTCTGTTTAACAGTATTAAATGGCAACGCTTTAGGGTTGCAACGAGCAACAAGGAGTCTAGAACGACAGTGACGACGATGAGCTTGAATGCTCGTTATAATGAAGCCACATTTAATGCCAGTCAAGTATTTTTTTAATGTACTGACAATCAAGCAAAAATCCAACAACAATGGTGTTAATGATGGTTTTGCAATAGTATGAGGTCAAGACAAGACATTTTTTTACAGGGATTTATTCCAGCAGTAAAGAAAACGAAAACGTTGCTTAGGCGATTATTTAGGCTTGATGTGAACGAAGATTTTATTTTTTTTTGCATAGAAAAGAAAGGCCGAAGGAGAAAATACAATACGTGAATTTCAGTAAGGCATCAAAAATTAAAAAAAAAAAAACCAAACTC